>CM053171.1:3714665-4246791 GCA_012977825.3 Pteromalus puparum | reverse complement strand
AACTATGTTCTTGGTTTTCCATTAATTTGAACCAAAAAAAAAATAGTATTATTATCATCAAGCGATGCCCAACAGCTGTTCCGTTGCTTGTCCCGCGGCTCTGGCGAATGTGAGTACGGACGACGCGCATACATTGTGCGCGTCGATCTGGGGACCTACTGGCGGTCCTGCGCGCGACCACGTTCACCCGCAGCCGCCACTCGCCAGCCGTGATCTTCCGGTCTTTGACGTTTTGCCCGAAGCTGGCATCCGGCCCTCTCGCCTCGTTCGGGCTTCAACTTTCAAGTTATTCAAAGGTATTGATTGTATTAAGTACTGCAGCACGTCGAACGCGATACAGCAGTGTTTAAGTGTGCTTAATCAAAAGCGCCATATGTTTTCAAGCAGCCTCCGCTCAGCGCGATCTCGCTCGCAGATCGGCTGCTCACGGGCGAGACTCGCCAGTGCTTCGTTTACTTCTAGCAGTGCGGAAGTATATTAAAAGTGATGCTCCGGCATATCAGCTACGATGCCCTCAGTGTTGTGGAGTGTCAGTCCGTCAAAGAGTGCTGAGTAAGGAGAAAATATGCAACTCCAGCAAAAAAAACTTGACTTTTTTCGCTTGGGAGCGTTCTCTCCTTGTTTTGGTGTCTGCTCCTGTTGCCCTGCTGATGCTGGTGCTCTGCTGCCTTCCACTGCTGGTATCATTCACTTTCCAAGATGCATTCTAGATGGAGGATCGACTATCACTTTTTGGGCGCCTTCTTACGGTCTGTGCTGATACTTCCTCCGACATCTGTCTGGATTGAAGATTTCCTCAACTTAAGATTTCACAAGTATTTCTTGTGTTATGTGCAAGTGAATATCAACTGATTACGTGATTGTTATCTATAGCCTGCTGATTTACACTGTCGTGTGTATTACTTAGGTTGGCATTGATGGCGTCATAAACAAGATGGACCCCTGGAGGTGGATCAAAACTGTCTGTTGCCTTACTGATGCTGTTGGCTTTACGGGAGGCTTCAGTTTATTTGGACAGACGGACTTCTTGAAACCAGCGTTCACAACGTCTTTGATGTGATTGCGGCTGGCCCACTGCTGAAGGCTTTCAATCAGTGAGGGAGACCTTGGAAACCATGTTCACACTCCACTTGATGGTACTGGCTGGCCGTTGCTGGAGGCTTCGAACATCTCAAGGACGACCATGGAACCAAGTTCACGCCTCTCTGTGCTACTGGGTGGGGTTGCTGGAGGCTTTAGTCATCGTGAGGATGACCTTGGCACCGTATATCACACTGTTTGTGGACAGGTTAGCGTTGCAGCCGCCCATTTTAATCATCAGAAGACAGCCCTGGAGCGCTGAAATCACGCTGCTTTGCTGGCCTGGTGCCTTTTGCTGACTGTTTCAATCATCTGTAGACAACCTGAAGTTGCGAAGTTGCCTGGTATACATTTCTATAGCTGTACATCAACGGATCTACAGTAGGTCCTCGCCAGGGTCTGTGTTACTTAGACGGAGTCCAAGTGCTGCTGGAGTTACTGCGTCCACAGTGTACTCCAGCCTGCCATATTAAGGGGCCACTGCTGCGCTGATGTGCTGTGCAGCTTTTGATTGTTTATTCGTACAACTTTTGCTGCTGCTGCCTACTCGAGCTTGGTGCAACCTGCTGCTGCTGCTTACAAGAACTCCTGACAGCTTATTTCAGGCATCTCCCTCGGTGGTCTCGACCATGGTCAACTTGCTGCTTATTTATACTAGCTACATCTGCGCTTTTGAGACGCAATAAGTTCTGACGTCTTGCTGTCGTCCGAAGCGTTTTGCCAGGCGCAAAATTTTTGCGGCAAGTTCTACTCATGATGAATAGCACATCTAATAAATTTAAGTTTTTAAGATTTGTGTGGTTAAAAGATTGGTACTACTCTCAAACCTCATGTAACAGATACATCGTGTGAAACTTGATATGCAAGCCTGTGTTATGTATTCAACGATATTTATACAGTTTAGATGACTTTAAGAGTAACTAAAGACTATTTGTTCCAAAACACTTGCGCCAAAAGCGTATAATTAGAACGAAACTAGTATCTTCATGGTAACACTTACAGTCACTAAACTGCTATAAATATGTTGAAATAGGATTCAACAGGCGCCCTGAGTATACCGCAGTTTCAAGTTAACATTTGCAAGTCTACTTGATACATAAACTCGTATTTTTTTTTAATATTTCTTTGCACCTTAAGACATTAAAAGCTTAGTCATTTCGTACCAAATACAATGCATCAAAAAAAAATTGCACATCTCAAAAGTAGTTTTTTGTCATAAGAAAAGCGTGTATTCGAAACACGTGTGTATATGCGAAATACACGTAATTATTTATTAATTTTTATAATATAAAAAGCGTGTATTCGAAACACGCGTGTATATGCGAAATGCACAGTTATTTTATTGTAAAAAATGCGTGTAGTCGAAACACGTGTGATATATATACGAAATACAGATCATTATGTATAGGCATTTTTCGTTATATCAAATCTGCGTGTTGCCGTACACGCAGTATGAGTTTCGATATTGCAAATTTTTTTAGTGGTTGACGCCAGATGGCGCCAGAGGTTATTATAAGCACTACCTGCACTACCGGCCGCAAGGTCGGTAAAATCGCAGAAATGGGTTTGAGACCCCCTTAAATGAATTATACACCTTTTTGATTATAAAAATATTATCATTAAATTGAATGATTTTGGGAATAGGTCTTTTAATTTTAATATAGCAAAATAGTTAGGATTCGAAGAGGCTCATCTAAATTCATAAGAGCAGCTAAGCTCACTCGATAGAAATGCATGAAATAACAATGGTGACCTCGGTGCGGTTCGCGCCTTTTTTTATCGCTAGTATAAATTGTCACGCTGTAATTGCGCTCGACAAACGTTTAATTAAAACTTTCTTCGAAGCCGTAGTGTAATTATACATCTAGAAAACATTCTCAACGGAACCAATCTCTTCTAACGAATACATTCATACCTATGCTTCGCAATTGCATTTACTTCGCACTGAAAGTGCCATATGCAGTTTTGCAAATGAATCAATAAATAGAATCGCTGAGAATCTTCGGCTATCAGTCATGTTTTTATTATACCAGCGCAAATTGACTTTTGATTCGTTATCGTCAGTTTTGCTTTCTTTGTTACTTTTTCATCTGGCGGTCAGCGGCAATGAAGTCACTTTACCATCCGTTCAACGGTAATAATATTTTTTGTCGACAGTGCTTATTTTTGTTTTTGCTTTAATTGCTTCAAAGTTTTGTATGTACACACTTTTAAAACTATTTTTGATCGTTGATTTTAGTGAGAAGATAGATGAAGCAATTAAGATCATAGGTGACTTTCTTCGAAGTGAGAAGGGAATCGAATGGTTAGCTGAATCAATGAAAGAACGTAAATCGCAGTTAACAACTATTGACCTGGTAATAACTATTTTGGAAACCCCTTCTTTAGAGGGTCAAGTGTGGGATGCTGCGAAGGTATTAAAGGACGCTTTGGAACTAAAGAATGATATCATTGACTTGGGTTTTAATAAAAAAGGTGCGAAAAGTAACGATTCGGAGGAGAATTGGAATAATGCAGTGACAGATGTTGAGGACGAAGACGACATTTTATGTTTATATAGGAAGAACAGTAATGATCCTGAAATGAAAAAATCTGAGGATTGGAGAAAATTGTTAGATATTGCACCTGGATACACGATTCATTCAGTTACTGATAAAGGCTCCAAGTATCTTATATGTTTGAAAAAAATTAATATAACAGAAACACTGACAACGACGTTGCCGACTTTAATAATTACAACGTTACCAAATCTAACAGAGGAAGCTCAAACAAGAAAGAATGAAAGCAATGACAATACCGATAAGATGCATAGCAGAAGCTTTAATCTAACAGCATTAGTTGATAATGAAAATTCTACTGAAAATTTTGATAATCAGACTATTCGAAGAGGACTAAACCGTCACAATGATGAGAACACTAGTAATTCTGGAGATGACTCTGAAGAGGATTGTTCTACCAGTGAACAAGATGAAAGTAACAGTGGTGTTGCTCAAGATATTAGTTTAAAAAACGTTACACCTCTATATTCAGGAAAATCAATCAACCACCTACCAGTACATTCTAGGCAAGGAAACCCATTGAAAGACCATTCAAGTCAAAAAAATAATTTCGATAAAAATAATAACCTTGAAAGATCTTTGGAAGATAATAAATTATTGCATCCTCAACATCATAAGAAGAAGAACGAGAGAAACTGGAATGGTTTATTGAAACATCAAAAAACCAAAAGACGGCATAAACAGATTCGTGACAATATTACGAAGTCAAGGAAATCAATGAAAACTAAAGAAGATCCGTTGACTTCATTAGAATCTATAAATAATGAAAGGCAACAGCCTAGTGAATTTGGATTTCTGCTACAAGATACGCCAAATTTTCAATTTCAAATGACTAATGCAATGCAGCAAACAATTCCCAAAAAACGAATGTTGGCAGTTCCTTTTGTGTTATATCTACGTAAATTACACTCCGAAGAAAAGATTCAATTAGTAAATAATATGCTCGATCGTTTTTTTCAAGAAAAGCCTCCGTGTCATAACGTTCGTCAACAAATTTTATTTCCATTTTTACCACTTGAGAATGATAATCGCAAACAGTTTCCATGTATGTTTTCTGAAAATTTTAAACAAAAAGATATAATACCACATTATTTTGAAAAAGTTATTTTACCTAATAATTTTGCTGATGTTCTACAGATTTCGATGTTACCACCGAATATTAATGAACTAAAGGATCAAGTTAATTTTGTTATACCACTGCAAAATTTAAATTCACTGTCAGAATCAAACATAAATAACAATAATGGCTCATCACGCGTTAATATTAAAAAGATGCAAGCAGGCCAAGACAGAAATCAGAATTTCAAGTTTGCTTCAAAAACTAGTGGTGAAAATGACATACTCATCAGGCCTAGAAGGATGAAGGACACAAATGAAGAAAATGAGATTGGATTACGGTTTTTTGATAAAGACAAAAATGAAACTAATTATGATGTGATAGAATCTAATTCAAATCTTGAACCTATAACAGAAAATCTGAATGCCACAAGTAAAAATATTAGTGAAATAAAATCTTAAATGTTAGCAGAATAATTTTCTAGATTGAAATCAAAAACATGTTCAATAACATAACTGATAAAATTATATGTAATCACGTATGTATTGTTCAAGAAATAGATTTTATTAGATTTTATGACTATTCAAAAACTGTAATTGATAAATTCATTCTACGAATGTAGACAAAAATAAAATAAAGAAAATCAGTTTCTGAAATAAATAACAAACCATGTTTGTAGACTTAAATATTGTATATAGAATATTATTCAATATTCTAAAATAAAAACTATTTCATTAAAGCTTCTGGATTAAATTTAACTTAAATCTATAATCATGAACAGAATTAGATTGAAACTTTAATACGTTTAAGCAATAAATTTGAATAACTTTAAAAATGCAAAATGTAGATGTTAAATAACAATTTTAAATACCCATTAAACTAGATTTTTTATTGTCTCCATTGAGAGTTTATCGAAATCAATTACTCTGTTATTATTCACAATTTCCTTCAAATATAGATTTCATAAAATCACTGAATATAAAATTTATAATTTATTTATAAATACATTATTCTATGATTGAGGCGTCTCGGGATGGAAGCTTTGCTTTGCAATTGCTCCTAGAACAATTTCTGCACTGAATACACCTAAAAAATATGATTATATTAAAAAAATAAACAAATCATTGGTAATGATGAGAAAACATTTTTACGATTGCTCTCAGACTTAAACTAGATGAGTAAGAATTGTGCTTTATAAGCATCATTTATCTTATAATATTGTATTCAGTGATATTATTTATCATCACTGAGCAATTATCTTTTAAATAATTGAAAGTATGAACGTTAATCATTAGTACTCACTGATATCTGCTCGGACAACATCATTAAGCAAGTGCAAATCATTTTCTACGGTCATTATTATATAGTCTAATTTTCCGTTACTATTCATTTCTTGTATTTGAGCAAGTGATCTTCTTGTTTTTTCCAATGTACCTCCGGCACTTTCAATGATTTCAGCCATTGCCGACGGTGAAGGTACTACGCTTGGCGTTACGTAGAAAGTTTTTCCCTATATAATGAAAACAGATGTGAATATAAATATTTTTTATATATTATAAAAATACGTATATAAGTAAAAACCATACCTTAAGTAGACTTTCCCTGTTAGGACTAGCTAAAACTTTTTCGATATTGCAGTTGAAATTCTTTTCAAACTCTGGATCGCTTAGAATGTAAGAACTTTCATCGACGAACGTATTTTTGGTTGAACAGTCAAGTAGCCACTGCATACTCACAATATATTTACATCGAGACAGACAACAAAGAAGTTTCACAGTTCTTAATGGCGCATTCATAATTAGATGCGTAGCATCTCTCCAGCTTGCAGCCAAAGCACCACCTAACTCTCGAATGCGCTAAAAAATTTGTGTCAATGTAGATTCATTTCTGGCCAATTTGTATTTAATTTTAAAAAATGTTCTTACTTTTGCATGTTTCTTTGGACTAGTACCAGAAAATAATATTCTAGGTTGTTTATCTGGAGTAGGTGGATTTGGATTACTTATTTCAATCGGTTCATCAAGGCCTAACAAATGTGGATCTTTATTTAACATTGGTCCATCTAATTTTGGTTTTTTGTATTTTCTCATTGCATTTGGTCCCTGACCAACTTGTTTTACTTTATCATAGGATTCTTGGGTTACGTTTATTGGCATTTTCCAAGCAGCTATGGAGTGAAATCAGTAATTATCAATATTTTTAAAATAAGAAATTATTAGTTATAGATCAACGAGCTTACCCATTAAATGAGGCACAAGTGAATAATCTAATCTAAACGGATTTCCTAAACTAAATTGTTGATATTTTGGTGCATCTGATTGGTGCAACGCGCTCATCTGACCACAGAGTAAATCTGTTAGCCATTGAGCGTTCACAACTCCAGTTTGCCATTCCCGTGCTCTTTTATACTTTGGTCCATCAGGTCTAAAAATAATAATTATTTATTAAATAAATTTCCATTTTCAACTTTTTTTTTAATTTAAAATTTTTTTAACCATTTGTATTCCATACCTTCTACATACAAGTAACGTATTGTGTCGAGAAAAATATTTCGTAAACTTAGCCCCTACTGTTTCTAACATATATTTAACTTTGATTCGCTCTTCTCCTTCAAATCCAGATAAGGATATAATCTGTTTGCTACAAGGTAAATCAGTCAAGCCGAACGGTGTAGGGAAATGAAGCGCATGCCACGGTGGAAGATTTTGTTGTTTACTAACAACGTCGGAGAGCCAATGAGCACTTACGCAACGTTTTCCTTCCCGTAGGGCCTGCACTACGATTGGATGTTTTTGCGTGATTGCTAGAACATGCGTTGCTCTCGCACAGTATTGTAATTCTACCTCGCCTCCATGTCTTTCGATTACTTGTTTCCAGACCGAAACTTCGTCTGGACTCTGTACATCATACTCGACTATTACAAAAATGCAGCCAAATAAAAACAAGTCGAGAGGCACTATTTGAATAAAGAAAATGTATATTATAATTAGCATTGGTGAAAATACTTATAATTTTGACTAAGAACAAACGTACGTTTTAAATTGGGATTGTGTCCATAAAATTGTGCTTTTGGTTGTTGCACAGCAGTTGGGGCACATTGCATTTTCACCGGTCCACCTGGAGGTGCACCATTAGTAATATTTCCTAATGTTCTTCTTTGATAAGCAGCCAGAAGTTGAGGATCTTGAGAGGGCGGTGGTGGTGGCCTGTGTTGAGCAGTCATCATTCTTAATTGAGTAGCCGCACTACCTTCTGCAGTTCCGCCTTGTAACCTGTTAGTAAGCATATTAGCCAGAGCTGTTTTCGTTTTGGCATTCACAACTAGTTGCTGGTCCGCCGGTATTTGAGCGTTT
Organism: Pteromalus puparum; assembly: GCA_012977825.3. Taxonomy (NCBI): domain Eukaryota; kingdom Metazoa; phylum Arthropoda; class Insecta; order Hymenoptera; family Pteromalidae; genus Pteromalus; species Pteromalus puparum. The sequence continues at coordinate 4,238,743 of CM053171.1, read as the reverse complement.
CCTGGTATAGTTGTTAAAGAAGGCTCTTGTTGAACGATCTGCTGTTGCTGCTGTTGTTGTTGCTGCTGCTGCTGTTGCTGTTGTTGCTGCTGCTGCTGTTGCTGTTGCTGCTGCTGCTGCTGCTGCTGTTGCATTTGTTGCAGTTGCTGCATACGAGCTATTTGTTGTTGTTGTTTCTGCATATGCAACTGAGCCAACTGCTGCTGAGTCAAAGGCTGGCCTGGCTGGAACTGGGAACTTTGTGAAGCTTGAGGAACTTGCCCAGTTTGGCCACTTTGGACTAGTACTTGATTGCCTGCGTTTATGGGAGTAAGAGCCGGTGGTTGAACAATAGAATGCATTTGAGCTGGTTTTTGACCAGGGGCTCCAGCAACCTACGAACAAATATCATGTGTCATTTTGTATTAACATTAGTCAATATTATATTGCAAACAAAAAATGGAAGTTGATCATTGTATAAGATTATTATTATTCTTAATATATAATATTATTAAGGTTTCTATGTTTAAGAAGCTACTTCAAATTAAAAATATTATTTCATTTTCAGAGTAATAAAAGAAAGTAAGTCTAAAAATAATTCACTGGCTGTTTCATTTTATAATTACATTTTAGAAGCTCTGAAATGTATAAAAATATTTCAAGAAGAAATAGCACATGTATAATTATTACATTAAATTAAATTAATTTTAAGTAGTTAGTTTATTTACGTTTTAATATAACGAATTGAAAAATGAATAGAAACAAAAATTACCTGAGGTCCTATCATTTGTGGTCGTGATTGTGAAACCCACTGAATACCACCCGGTTGTCCAGGTTTTCCAGGACTTCGAATAACAGCAATATGCGACCCTTGCTGTTGAGCTTGACGTTGTATATGTCGTTGGAAAAGTAAGTTCTTCTGCTTTTGAATTTTTTGTATAAATTGTGCCCTTTGCTGTGGATCCAACTGTTGCAATTGCTGATGTGTTTGAGCATCTAGCTGTATAAGTTGTCTTGGTGGTTGTTGAGGCTGCTGTGCCCATTGACCACCTTGTCTCTGCTGCCCTGCAATTTGCTGTTGCTGTTGTTGACGTTGTAACTGTAATTGATATTGTTGCTGTTGCCATTGAGGATCTCTTTGAACCATGAAACCTTGTTGATTTGGTCCTATCAACTGAGCAGATGACTGTTGTTGTACTTGTCCTTCTCGGAGAACAAATTGTTGAGAACTTTGTGGTGCCGACTGCTGAAGCTGTTGAGATATCTGTTGAATTTTTTGCTGTTGCTGGAGTAAAAGCATTTGTTGGCATTGTTCAGGAGTTAATTGCTGTTTTTGCACAGGACTTTGCTGTTGCTGCAAACCCATTTGTTGGGATTGTTGTTGATTCAAATGAACTTGAGATATTAGTTGTTGTTGCTTTTGCTGTAAAATCAACTGCTGTTGAGGGTTCAATTGTGAAGCCATTTGCTGCTGAGCTCCCATTTGTTGTGGAATCATTTGCTGCTGAGGTGCCATTTGTTGTGGTGATGTCATTTGCTGCTGAGGAACCATCTGTTGTGGTGATGTCATTTGTTGTTGAGGAACCATCTGTTGTGGTGATGTCATTTGTTGTTGAGGAACCATCTGTTGTGGTGATGTCATTTGTTGTTGAGGAGCCATCTGTTGTGGCGATGTCATTTGCTGCTGGGGCACCATATGTTGTGGCGATGTCATTTGTTGTTGGGCTACCATTTGCTGTTGAGGGACCATCTGTTGTGGCGTCATTTGTTGTTGTGAGTTCAGTTGCTGTTGAGGAGCCATTTGCTGTTGAGGTAGCATTTGTTGTTGAGGTGCCATCTGTTGCTGTTGAATCAGTTGCTGTTGAGATGACATCTGTTGTTGTGGTCCTAAATGTTGTACCATTTGTTGTTGAGGTGCCATCTGTTGTTGTTGTGTCATCTGTGGTTGAGATGTCATTTGTTGTGATGGTACCATTTGTTGTTGATTTTGTATCTGCTGTTGAGGTATCATTTGTTGTTGTGGCATTATTTGTTGCTGATTGTGAGATAACATCTGCTGCTGTTGCTGTACTAGTTGCTGTTGGGAAGACAATTGCTGCTGAGCATTCAACTGTTGTGGTTGGACATTTAAATGTTGTTGATTGTTTAACTGTTGCTGTTGTGATAATAGTTGATGTTGCAGTAATTGTGTATTAACCTGTTGCTGTGGTGAGAGCATAGCCTGTGGGCTCATAGAAGATTGTTGACTCATTTGTGTTTGCGAAGATATTTGATGTGGTTCTGATTGTTGATTGATTAATTGTTGTGATTGGTGTAAAGTAGGAGAACCCATAATCTGCGATGTGGGTACTTCTTGCGGTGTTGGAGATTTCATGGGAAGCATATTGTTTGTTTGAGCTCCAGGAGAATGCCATCCACTCTGTTGAATAGTATTTTGTACTGATGACACAGGAATACTTGGAGTATTATGCGATGGTGTATTTGCAGAAGATGATGTCCAAGTATAGAGTTGCTGCATTTGCTGTTGTGGTAACTGCTGCTGTTGTATTTGTTGTTGTTGTTGTTGTTGCTGCTGCTGCTGCTGTATTTGTTGTTGTTGTTGCTGCTGCTGTTGTTGCTGCTGTTGTTGCTGCTGTTGCTGCTGCTGCTGTTGAAACTGTTGGTGATGCTGCTGCTGATTTTGTACCTGAGGCTGATGCATTTCATCAGGTGTGTTTGAATTGCCCATACCTCCTTGGTTGACAGTAGAAAGGTATGCAGTTGTTGAAGTCAAGGTTTCGCTTTGGCTTTGAGACATTGGTTGTGTTGTAGCTGCAGGTTGGGGTTTCGGTTGGTTCCATGGCATTCGCTGTTTTAGTTGCTCTAGCATAGCCTTTGTGCGATCCTGTTCTTCTTGCGCCACATTGTTTTCTACATCTTCATCCATAAATCCTGTGATCATTACTGTTGAACTATTTGGCGATGGATAGACCAAAAGCCGTGGATGAAATTCTGACTCTGGTACAAGACTTTTTTTCTTACAACATTCTGTAACCCAATCAGGTGTTACAATGTTTATTTGGTGTCTTGAAGCTGCTTCATATTTGGCTCCACTGGTTTTAGTGACTATCAAGTGTGTGCAAAATCTATCTAAACGTAGCTGGCATTTGCCTCCTTGCAGCGTTATCATTGCCCATAGTGCTTTACTATCTGCTCGGCTAACTTGTGATATGCAAGCTCTCACATTGGAAAACAGCTGATTCTCTTCTGGTGAGAAAAATTGGGTTCTAATTATTCAAATGTTAAGGAATAAAGCTCTGTAAAGGTATTTGAAAAATATACGAAGCACAAAATAATTAAATGGCAAAAATATTATTTAATATTAATATTTGAGAAAAAGGATACGGAAGAAGTTTTTTGCATTTTACGGAGTATAGAATCCAATCCTGCGTAACGACTGGAATTTCATACAGATCTTTTGCTTCAGAAATGTCATTTTCCGAAGCATCAAAACCTGCGATCAGGTGAGTAACATAATCGCTTAAATAATTTGATCGTTCAGCTCCTCCCTCTTGCAAAAGATTTATGATCTGAAAAGTAATTTTGATTTGAACAAACAATGTCAAACATATTCACAAATTCAGTCATTATAATATACTATAGTCTATTATAAAATAGCATAGGGCAAGAAAGTAGATATTCGAGAATAAAATAAACATTCACTTGTTGAATGGGACAAATGAAATTCGAACAAAAAACATTGACCGAATGTAGCAAAAGAAAACAAAAGTCTGACAAAAGCGTTCATGCATTCAGTGACTTCTGACACAACACAGAGAGTAAACTTAAGAATTAAGGCGCAACAAAAGTTTTGAACATTTTGGAAATATCGCAAAAAATGCAGGGAACACTGTGTACCTTAGGATCACCCTCGCCACTGACGTAGTACTTGACTTTAGCGAAAAGTGTACCGTCGAGTTTGAGTTCCTCGATACCGGCACGGATGTCACCCATTTTGGGTACGAAAGTACAGCAGCCTTTTGGAGGACCATAAACACCAGAAAAACGACGTGTAAGTATAAGTACGCGGCCAACCAACGTCGAAGCAACTCGGGCCGCGTCGCTTTGTTATTATTATGATCGCGCCGCGGTGAGTTTGTGTATTTTCGCACTTTTTGAGGTTAAGGTTCGAGGACAATAGTTTTTCGCGCGAGCTTTTTCTCTGAAGTTGACTGCAGACTACTACCTATGCACAGAGCGGCGAGAAACAAGTGTCCGTTTGGTCTTGGCGGCAAATTTGAAAAACTATAACTATAACTGATTCCTAGCTCCCTCCTTCCATATATAGATCATACCAAATTTACACACAAAGATGCACGGGGAACTTGGCAACACAGACTCAAGTGAATTGATAGATTATTGTATTTACCAGCCGGTTTATTGCTGATCCGGAAGACACCCATCAGAAAAAATCAAGCAGAGAACAGTTTAAAACACATCTTCTTCAAGACTTTCCCTAATGGGCGTCCTCTTTCCGAGGACGCCCTCCAACGGTGGTAGTCTTATTATAAAAGAAAAATAGCTGAAACAGACGAAACATTGTTAGAAGTAGCTGAAACAGAGAAAGTATTAGTGGCTGAAACAGACAAAATATATTAAAAAATAAAGCTGAAACAGAGAAAAAACATTAAAAAATAAAGCTGAAACAGAGAAAATATATTATAAGTAGCTGAAACAGACAAAATATATTAGAAGTAGCTGGAACAGAGAAAAAATATTAGAGGTTGTTGAAACCGAGAAAAATATATATTAGAAGTAGCTGGAACAGAGAAAATATATATTAGAAGTGGCTGAAACAGACAAAATTTATTGAAACAGAAAAAATATATTAAGAGTGTCTGAAACAGAGAAAATATATTTAAAAAAGCTGAAACAGAAAAATGTATTAAAAAATGAAGCTGAAACAGACAGAATAACAGATTAAATTTATTAGGCATGGTATAAATCTAAATATATACATCACATATTAAAAAAAATGTTAACGATATCCAAAAAAATATCTCATTTTCTTTCCTAATATACTCTTGCGATAACGATTGCCGGCAGGTAGAGAGGTAGCAGCAACTGAAACAAAAAAAAAGTATAAAAAAATGCTATGTTGGTTTATCAAACATATGTGTGGAGGATCCAGATTTATAAGAATCAAAAAAGTGGAATAATAAACCAACATAAGTATATAAGAAACAGAAAAATGACTCTAAATTCAAGATTGTGAAAGCAAAAAGCAACGTCAAGGGAGAGGCGATCGTCCGAGGTGACCTGTAGCCGATCAAAATGACGAGGAACGACCCCTGTATAGGGCTTTTAAATTCACGCCGAAGCGTGACAACCTATGGAAGCTGAATCCCATTGCCAAAAAGAAAAGCCCAGCATGCACCTCATAGAAAGTCTCAGTGCAGCCTGACTATTGCATTTTGGAATGTGTTGGTTCATCAAACCACCGGTATAAGGATATGGGAGAAAATGGTGATAAGTATAAAATGGATAAGTAAACTTAGCTTCGGTGAAGGGGGATGAGCTGGAAACCATCCTGAACCTCGTGAAGTCCAAGAGCCGACTGAGCTGGACTGCCGGATCAGGGCTCCTTTTATACCCTCAATGACGGTTGATTGCGAGCGAGGAGTGGGAAGGCACCTCTTAGCTCGCAGGCCCAGATTCGACTGAGCTGGACTGCCAGCCTAGGGCTCCTTTTATACCCTCGATGACGGTTGATCGCGAGCAAGAAGTATAGGGAGGGGGAGGGCTCCTCCCAGCTCTCAGGCTAAGGGTCGACTGAGCTGGACTGCCGGACCAGGACGCCTTATATAGTTACCCTCCGAAGATAGCTGATCAGAGGAGGGGAGAGTAGGGAGTTCCTTCCAGCTCGTGGGCCCAGAACCGGCTGAGCTAGTCTGGTGTTTTGTTAAATAGTTCAAAATCTAATATTTTCATGGGCAAGATACCCGTAACAGTCGAATAAAAAAATATTCTAGTCATTATAAATTTCATTTAGGTATATATGATAAAACCGTATTTGTTAACAATTCTCCCCGAGTTTTTTATCTGAGATTCAAGCTCATGTGTGATTTTTTGAAAATTGAAATATATATATATATACATACATACACACACATATATATATATATATATATATATATATTGCTCAAAATGCTTCATGATTATTATAATTTTCTAAACCGTTTTTCTATATTGCTATCGATGATTATATATGATGACAATTCTTTCATGATCGACTGTGTATACACAATACAATTCCCCATGTATACTGCCAAACAATAAAAACGTATCAAAAAATACTAGTTTTCGAAAAAGGGACAATATAAATACATGGATCTTTGGCTTTGATACAAATTACGATCGCTCTTTTTTTTTTTTTTAAAAAGTCCACAAATCAGCTTTGCCACGGTTCCAACCAATTGTCATGATAATATATATAGGAATAGAGGAGAGAGTATGTATTCGTCTTTTAATATATATATATATATATATATATATATATATATATATATATATATAATATACGCCTCGTGCGTCTGTCGACAGCGCGTCTCTGTCGCGAATCGATCGGCTGGTATATGGTGGCTCGGATGCTGCTGCTGCTGCTGCCACTGGCTCCACACTGCGTTATCGTGGGAGGCTACGCGACATGCAAGGATTTACGATCGACTGCCTGCTCGAGACATCAATAAAGTCCGAGAGGGAGAGACAGCGAGATTGGAAGAACAAGCTAGCGCGCGCATCGCGCGACTCTTATAACTATCCACAGCCTCGTTTTTTTTGCCAACAGCGCAGCATCGCAACTTTTCCATCTTTCCTTCTTTTTGTCACAAGCCGCTAATCTTGCTAATTTTTCGATTTTCGCGGACTGATAAACCCGCGCTTTGTTTAATTATCCCTCTTTACATGTATATGTATACTCTGAATTTCTTCGAATGTATGTCGAGCTGATATAATATATGTATACACGTTGTAGAAGCTTGTTTATTTAGGTATATTATTATATGTATAGATATATGGATACATCGGGCGGGATTCATCGGCCTTGGCCGAAACTCTCTCGGACGAGATTATAACGGGGTCAAGGATCTCGCTGAGCTCCGCCGATTTTATTTTAAATCGATTGTTTTTTTCTCTCCTCGTTAGATTGCAGCTGACTCTTCCTCTCGTTCATCGATATTCGCTTCGCTTTGAAAAAGTCATGTGTGTGCTGTTTCTTCTGAAATAATGATTGGACTTGTTTCTCATTCAATTTGACTCATTGTTGGATACCTGAAATCGACTTTTCTTCCCAAGACTAATACTATAGCTTATGTGTAAATTTACCGGACATTTGCGCATCAATTTCATTGTTGTAGAAAACACAAAGCAAAGTGTATCTACTGGTATGCAATGAGAGAGAAATACCGACTTCTTTTAACGACCGCCGGGAAAAGCTTCGAAAAAGACGGAAAAGATTCCATTCTCATTAAAGTGAAAAATCTTTCCGAGGATTAACTCCAAAGTACAAAAATTTATCTTTTCGTAAAGCCATTTGAAGACACATTGCGCTTCTCTGCGAATTGAGTGAAACACAATTTTTGCGCAAGTCTTTATTTTGATCGTCCGCCGAGTTTATTATAACATAATAATAACAATTTAAAGTGTCTTTCGTTTTTCTTCTATTCCGAAATAGAAAAAGAAAATAGTATTGGGCCTTCTAAATTTAGATGATAACAATAATCTTCTGTAAAAAGTCTGATCTACAAATTTAATTTCAATTTATCGCATACGCTATATTGATTGGACTACAATACTATAAGTTTTAGTTGTTTATTTCGAAAAGTTTTCAAATTGTCTATATAAACTCTCAAGAAAAAAGAACGATATACACGCAAAACTTTCGGCAAGATTACCTACACGTGCATAGCTATCGTTTGAATTTCTTCGTTGTATAAAATCCATCGCGCAAACTGTTTTACTTGCAGATAGCATAGTTCACTGGCAAGAATGTCAACAGAGAGCGAAATCAGCTCTAAGTTTCTGTCTCATTGTTCGCAGCGCGTCAAACAATAATACACTTGCGGTGAATACAGATTTAGTAGACTGTGTGCGTGTGCGCGGCGCTGCCATACATAACATCCTCCTTCTACCCCAATATATATATATATATATATATATATATATATATACATGCGTATACAATATAGCTTTCAAAGGAAGGCCTAAGTCGACTTGGTTGTTTCTACCTAGCCAAAGCTGGCTTCAACAGCTGGTGTTTTGCTGATGCTTCAACGGTATGAGGTACACCCTCGGAAAGTCTTCGAACGGGGGTTCAGCCGAGAGCTATTTTACTTCAAAACTCAATTAATTCACATAACAATAATACCAAGAGCTTACGTTCGATGCAAATTATGGAAATGTCGGTCACTTTTTTCAATTTGATTGTTTTCCTGATTATACGTGGCTCAGTGTTTAATGCATAAATTATTTCTGTTAAAATGTATAAATATGTATATTCTTTCAAACAGAATGAATTAAATTTATGAAACGAATTGTATACAACCAAGAGCAGAGGTGGAAGGATACGCTGTGACAAGTAGAAATTGCCTGATACGGTCAGACAACTGCTCGTTTCGAAATTCCGAGTATTTTCATATAGAGCCATATATATTATTTATCACGCGTTTTCATCTTCCTCTGTAGTTTCTTGCTACTATGCTTCTTACAAAGAAAAATCCTCAGATTTACTTCTTCTTCCGTGAAACGTACAAAATATCATTTTTGCGTGTCTCGCTATTTATAAAAGTAGAAATCAGGTTAAGAAAGGTGGTCTTCGCTCGACATAAAATATCCTTCAGCCATTACTCCGAAGCTTTATTTTTCTTTTATAACATCACATACAGGCTAATTATTTGTAAGCTATAATAATCTCGTATCTTCGCATCATTCATTTTCATAAGTAAACATCCCTCTCGTTTTTCAATAAATACACGAGCACCATTACAGCATCATGATATTTCGATAAAAAAGTTACACACAACGAAAGCTGAAACTCTCTCGGATATAAATAAGTGATCCACTCGAAAGAAAATTAGCGCACAGAGTCAAAGAAAAGCAAGCGATATAAAGCTACACTCGTCAACGACACGCTTTGGCGTGTCAGCGGCTGCGTGTGGAGTCGAGAACCAGCAGCGCTGAGTTGAAGAGAGTGAAATACGTCACGAGACCAAGAGCGCGAAAGAAGCGGTACGGAGTAACGGAGGAAAGAAAGGAGTGAAAATACAAAGAAGAAAGACGAAGATGAAACGAGAGAGAGAGAGAGAGAAAAAGAGACGAAGAACTACCGTAGAGATGCAGGAAAAAAGAATGACGCGCGCATGTGCTTTGAAGGGGTGTATATACAGTAGGGAGAGAAATAGAGATGGGTAACGCCCCACACGTGGAGCCTATTGCTTCGTTAAGTGTATCATTAAATTTGTGTTCGTGAAAAATACCTGTAGGATACATTCAAAACGATCTATCGCGTGAATTTTCGAGCGAATATAAGAATGAACGCATTCGATTCTCCGGAGAAGAATTTAATTAATATTTACACACTCCCAATGCGACATCCGACGCTCCCTATTCTTTTAATCGGCGCGCACGCATCCCTCGCTGGTCGAGCTGAATTTCAATTAAAACCGATGAAAAAGATCGATATACACACGCACCGCAATAAGTTCATTATTCCAAGCGCGCGCGCGCGCTTATCGATTCCGGTTCTAGATAAGTAAAATTCAAACAGCCGCATTCCTACGCGTGATGGGCCTCTCGGTTTATAATCTGCCACTGCGCGGAAAATTGAAAATTCATATAGGTACATCAGATAGGACGAATCCATGGGCTGTTGAGGAAAAAAAAAATCTCGGAAAATCCTGAAAGCTATTTAATAAGATCGCCGCCGGGAAAGGATTCGAAAAGGCGGCTCTCGCTCTTGCTCTCTCTCTCTCTCTCTCTCTCTCTCTCTCTCTCTCTCTCTCTCTCTCTCTCTCTCTCTGAGAGGGTGATGAAGCGAGATAGCACACACATATATATATGTATATAACGTACACGTAGAGAGCGTGGGAGAGAGATCCAAGGGGGCGGCAGCAGAGCAGCAGCAGCAGCAGCAGCAGCAGCAGCGCAGGACTCAGCGGTCCAGGACGTGCCGGCGGCGACGGCGCGCGCAGGCTGCGCGAGAGCAAGAGGGAGAGATTTCGGTTTTTAATCCGTGGGTGTGGTGGTGGTACAGAGGGGAGAGAAGCGCGCGAGACTCGAGCGCTCGTATAGCCGCAGCAGACTGTGTGTTCTCTGCGCGCGTTCTCCGCGTAGTCCGTTCGCGCGACGTCCGGTCTTGTAATTTCGTTCTCTCTCTTCTATACGTTATAACGTTATAATTACGTGTTGTCTTTCTCTGTGCTGTGTTTTCGTGCATCTGCATGCCGGACTCTATATTCTGTACTTATTGCAATTGCGTTTTGATCCGCGCGATATAGTATATATATATATATTATAATACCAAGTGGCGCGAGTTGGTGTGACACGTGTGCGTGATAATAATGATGATTTTCTCGATGATTCAAGTTTTTTGGCTCAAGTCTCAAGCTTGTTGAGGAAGCTGGCAAGACTGTGGGGCCAAGAGGAACTCTCGGATCTACTTGACACAGTGTTAGATCTCTCGCATACGTATGTGTATATATAACTACATTACTCTCTCGATGTATATACGTATATATTTTTGGTGCCGCGCGAAATCGTGTTACGTAACCTGGTGAAACGTGTAGAATATAGGACTGTACGTATGTGTCTGTGTGCAGCTGAGGTCTGAGACAAAGTTCTTCGGATCCTTTTCTTTCTGGCATCTCTTTTTCGACGCGTTTGTTTTCTGTCACACTGTGCTCGACTTTATCTACTTGTACCGATGCACTGCCGCGACGGCTGCTTCGCTCTCGAGAGGAACTTTTTAAACTCACGCGAGTCTTGAGCTTTCTACAGCTACTTTGCGCGATGCGTTGAATAGTTTTATTTTTTATCAAGATGGAACTCACGGACGTTGTTTCAATTGTTTCTCGCGCATTGTGCGTCGGTGGGAAGATTTGCGATTTTCACTTCGTATCAGTTAGCAACGGATAAAGTCGAGTTCTGATTCGGCATCGTTTCCTCGGCTGATTGCATTTTTTAAATACATCGCGATCGATATTTTTGTCCCAGTTTCGGAGGCGCACACTGATAAACCGGATCAATATAGTGCACACGGCAAATCCTCCTTATTCATATTAAAATATATGATCTCTCGAAATAGACGTGCGACGTTGACGCTTCGACAGCCTGATTCGCGCAAATAGATTTCGTTACGACGAGGACTTTAGTATTTCGCTTGTCTTACTTTATTGGCCTTTTCTCCGCTGACTCGAAACGTCGCCGTCGTCGTGCCGTAAAGCGCTGCCGAAATGAAAACGTTTGTTGCCGAGCCAAAACAATCGTAAGCGTTTTAAAGATCTATAAGTGTATATATACTTGCATTTGGAGAAATCGAATTTCCCTTTTTTTCTTCGTACGTACTTTTCAAAGTTTCGAGGAGTGTGCCACTGTATTAAAGTGGATTTTTAGCGGAAAATCGGTTAGCCGTACGATACAATCGAGTAGACGATTTTAAAGAGCTGCTGGCATTTCTCTTTCTTTCCTCTTTCAGATAGTTTTAAACGGCACTGCAGGCATTTTTTACGACGATGAAAAAAGTTCTCTCTTCCTCTGTGCCACGGTTCCGCTCTCTGCTTATAGTATTCTAAGTACGACGGAAAAGTTGTTTTGAAGAAAGTAAAAAACTTTTCTTATAACGCTATTTACTCGCAGATGGAAAGCAATGAAAATGATATATTTATCATTGTTTAATCCGACTCTAGCTGAATCAGCTCTCTTTCAGCTGTAGCTTTTCTACTTCATCTAATAATAATTGCGCACCAAGGAATAAATTGCACCCGACAACCCACACACACAGTATAGTGTACCGAAAGCTCCTTCGACTTAACTTCTCTAAACAGCTCTCGTAGCAAATTAGTATATACGACGTCAAATCCATCAACGACTTGGCGATAACAAACAAGCCCTTCAAATTTCACCTTTCTCGAATTAATCACGTCGCGCATCAGAGGAAAACGGAGCGTTTGGCGACTGCCACAACCATTTGAACGTCACTTTAGCAAACGCTGCTTGTTTAGCGAAGAGCTTTCTCCAACCCTATACTTACTCTCCATCGTCTCGTCGTCGTCGTCGTCGGTACGACAATTGTAAAATCAAGCGTGCAAGCGTTCCTTCCAGGAATTTGCCATTTTCCAAGCATAGCGGGAAGAGAAATTCGTTTACCTTGAATGGCGCCGCAGCTGCGGCTCGCAAAACCGCGCCCTATACTGCTCTCCCTCTCGAAGACTATCTACTCGACTACTACTGCTGCGCGATGCTGATGCTGCGTATACACTCGAGTGGGCAAAGGTATATATACGCTTCTGGGAACCACGGCTCTCTATACCATTACACACACACACACATATATATATATATATATATATATATATGTATGCTGGCATGTACGTGCGTCGATTCTGTGTTTGCCGTCGGGAAAATTGATTTTAGCTCTCCTGCACACATGCCGAGAGAGAAAATGACCTTAGTTTGCCTGCGAGTAGTTTTTGTCGACGCGCTCGCGCGTGTTATAATACGTGTGTGTGTGTGTGTGTGTGTGTGTGTGTGTGTGTGTGTATATATAAAGGCACTTTTTGAGCTTGCGGCGATGAAAAGAAATTGGCCTGCGGTTCAGCGCTGGTGTACGTGCTGATGAGGCTCTTTTGTGTTGCCACTTTGTGTCGGAGAAGTGTGTGTGGGTTATAAGAATCGTTGCTATCACGTGCGGGCTATAATTGAAATTATACCGCGGCATAGGCTCGCGGGCAACTGGCATTTCGAGTTTGTGTTATTATCGAGTTCGTAATTGTTGAGATAGTCGTCAACCGCGGAAACTGGTATACGAAGCGATGAGAGAGTATATACGTTATTATTCGCTTGCTGTGTGTAGCTGTCCGCAATGACCGAGGAATCGATATATATTTGTCATATAAGTTTTAGTCGCCTGGTATCGTTTAATTAGTTTCTGATTTATCGATACGTATATTATACTCATAACACAATTTGCTGGTGTGTTATATACGCCTGGATCCATATACGCGTTTGCGTAGTTTTGACGCTGAAAAAGTAGTTAATTTTGAGAGTTGAATTTTTATTGAATCGGATCTAAACAGCCATCAAAAGTCAACCTCTCCCTTTCAAACAGCAGTTACACGTCAACGCCACTTTAATTCCAATTTTAATTTAAAAACTTTTCACGCGAACATAAAGCACCACGTTTTCTCTCTCCGGCAATTTTGCATACACACAAGAGGTCAGACGCGCATAATATAATTAAACGCGCAGTGGTGGAGTACAGTGAAGCTGGCCATGTCGGGATATTTTAATCTCCGACTGCAAGTAGTACGCGCACTCTTCCAATCAAAAGAGATCAGCTTTCTCGCGGTACGCGAGCGAGAAGCGTAGCTATAGCTGCAGCACGTGTTTACAAATACTGTTCGTCAGGTTGAAAGAGTGTGCAACTTTTGTGTATCTCTAATTACGCCCTGTACTCGCGCGTCGACAAGGACAAGTTAATTAGGTCGAGCTTTCTAAAAAGTTAGCCTGAAATTATTTTTAGATTCTCTAGCGTTCGCTTAAATACGAGGACGCAAGGCTTTCCACTGTTTCAATTTTTTTGCGGAAGCTGGTTAAATGTAAGGCCGGAAGAGGGAAAGAATAGCACTTATTGTGGTCGAATCGAACGTAAGACGAGCGAATTGCCGCCTGATGATTTATTATTTTTTTTTTTTTTAATGCAAGCGATGGATTTTATACCTATACGAGAAGAATCAAAATACCCTTTCATGAACTGTTAAAAAATTTTGTATCGTCTTCTAAGAAGAAGCGATTCACGTAAGAGACTTACGCAATTCATAATACATCCTGTCCGTAATACGTCTTTGTGTGCGAAGTCCGTAGCCATTGACCCAATGCAACAGAAAAAGGCTGAATGAAACAACTTCTCAAACATTTCAACAAAGAAATAATAAAAATTCAAAACGAACAACCGGACGGTGTAACTTCAACTATACTACTGTAATACTTGTATAACTCTCGGAATTTCGAATGAAAAGCGTAACTCTCTTTCTCTACTCCAGCAGTGTCAAAATTTGAAAAAGGAAAACAAACAAGTGCAAAATCCCAGCCTGGCCATAGTGCTATCTCGCGTCCGCGGCCCAGTTTCCCTCTGATGATCGCCGACTCTAACTCTCTCTCTCTCTCTCTCTCTCTCTTTCGAATCGGGTCAGGGTTTTAATGGCATTCGCGCGCATCCTCCGAAGCTTGAGAGAGCGGACAATCGAACGCGCAAATTGTTTTCTGCGCAAAAGCTACATCAGCGAGCTTACATCCGCAAGAGGAAAGTAACGTGTAGGTGTCGATGAATCTGCCGTGTCACTCTTGCAAGCCATCGTTCGCGGGATTAGTTCAAAGCGTCCTTTCCCATTTTTTTTTTTTCGGTGAGTAATGCAGACCGTTTGCCGAGAGGAAATTAAACTGAGAACTCGCCGCTACAGGATATAACGCGGGAAAATTAAAGCGAAGCTTGAAAGCTCGAGAACTATAACTTTACTACACTCCGAGTCAGTTGTTCAGAGAACTGTATGAATAACAAATTCTGGCAGCTGATGCCAGAGCGTGAGATCATCCAGAACTTTTTGCTAGCGATACTCTTCATTTACTTAGCGGGTGTATACTTGATTAAAGTCTGTAATTTTATTGAGTGAACGAGGGGGATGAGATCCTACGGGCTCCTGTGGGCGAGATTCTTAAGTGATTTTCCATCGGAACTTGTAACGGGATTATTTCGAAATTGAAGCTAAGCTTCTGCTCATCCTGTGTACAAGGAGTTCGACGCGTTCTTATCTAATTTATACAAAATATATACATTAAATTTGAAAGCCAGCTGTATAAGAGATTTCAAGAATTATTATTATTTAAAAGAATGTAACGCTATTCGAAGATAAAATTAATTTCGCTGAGAGAGTCTCTCCGTCTGGCGCGCGTATAAACTAAACCTGGACCTTCTTTTATGAATATATTCATGAGACAGCGGAAAGCACATTGTTCAAATTTTCCGAAAATGCGCGACTCCACTTTCATTCCGAAATAAACACCCGCATTCTAAACAACTACCTATATACGTACACGCGTCAGGGTGAATTAGACCCAACGTTTTGGAAACTCTTATCTCCGTAAGAGCGTAAATCCTGCGGCCTTTTTTACCAAAAATAAATGTAGCAAATAAAAAGCGTATAGCAGCCGAAAAAAAAAACAAAGGATCGTCGTCGGCGTCGTCGTTGTCGAAAAAAGTGGCAGCAGCCTCGCAAGCTCGTATTATTATACGCTGGCTGGCACACATACTTATACACAAAGTAGTCGAAAAAACGGGAGATAGAAGAGGGAATCATGCGAATTGCTGCAATCCGCTTAGCTGGTGCAAGCTCTGCGAGTGCGCATAAGGACTATTTCCGAAAATCCAATTTCCCGCACATTGCGCTCTGCAGCTGAGAGAGAGAGATCGTTTAGGGAGCCGGCGGCCAGAATTAACCTCTCTCTCTCTCTTTCCATCCGACAGCGTCTATAACGTTCTAGCTTCCCTCCACTATGCCGCTGCTTCTTCTTCTGCCGCTGGCTCGATCTCCTTCTCGAGAGATGACTCATTTGCAATTCCTTCGAACACAGCAGCAACCCCCCTGCGACGACGCGGATTGATTTTTGCTGCTATATAACTATTCTCTCCCTGCTCTCGCCCATACATATAGCTATATTCTCCTCCTCCCCGTTCTTTTTTACTGCCTCATAGTCGCGCTACTGGATGGCTTCTCCGGCCTCTCTTTATCATTCTCGGCTCTGTTTAACTGTCGCTCGCTCTTTTTTCGCCGCGAAAGCCGTCTTTTTTCCTGCCAACGCTGCGGCAATTTCAACTGACACCGGAAGGAAAATTTACCGAGTCTGGTCGTCTGTTTGAGCTTGGAGCGCGTATGCAGCTTGTGTATTTTACATTGCGTGTGATTTTGAAAAATATCGCGGGAAAATTGCTGAGTACACGTTGTATTCGTTTACGCCTGAATTGCGCTCGATGCTATATATGCGTTGCGTAATGCGCGTCCATTGAAATCGGGAGGCTTATGCGAATTGGTCCCATAGAATTTTTACGTAAGCCCGTTGCGTAATAGACAGAGTTGTGTACACGTGTATGGGGACTGAATTCGGTGCTGTCTTTTTTCAAAAGTGTAAAAGTTCTCTTTGTTCGCTCAGCGGCGCTTACGCTTGCGTGGGTGTGTGAATGCGATAAAAACATAATTCTACGATCGTTTCGTCGATCCGGTGTACAAACTCGTACTTTTGCGGGTGACAATGGAGGTCCGGCGTCAATTTGGAATGAAATTTCTCGGCTTTTATTAGTTTCCTCATTCGACAAGAGAGCGAGCGAGGGAGAGCTTGATAAAGCGGGAAAATTTATTCCATTCGAATGGAAATTCAGCGCTCAAGTCCAGCGAACGGAATCCGAGCTAAAATTAGCATAGCTGCGTAAACATTACAACAAAGCTTTCGTCGTAAAATGCGTTGTTATAATTTTGTTGAATTACGTGTTACCTCGAAGTATGAATTTCCGACAAACGCGATTGATAAAATTCGATTTAATGAACTAAAAAAATTCAAAGCTGACGAGTGTTTACTGGTGCGATCCGACTGACGATTAAAAATACGAGAAATTATAAAAAGAGGATATTTATGAAATTTCAATGCAGTCGTGCGAGCCAAACTTTTATTTTCAGCTTCCATCTTTCCTTTGCCTATACGGAATTTTGCAAACGAAACCGCCGATGCGCTGTAGCAGCTCGACATAATGAACGGAATCAACGAGGATATCGACGAGTCGGAGAATTAATTAAAAAGTCGTTCGCTGAGATCCGGCCGCAAGCGAGCTTAACGGGAAAAAAACACTCAAAGCATTCGTAATTAGTGAATAACGCAGTATTGGCCGAATGCATTCTATTCTCTTTTCTGCTCTTCTTCTCCTCTCTTTACTCTCTCTTTGTCTATGTCGGTTGCATCAAACACCTCTACGTTTGAGGGCTACCTTCATTTTATCTCTCCAGCGCGCTAAACTCGTGCAATATACATACAGCTATAGGTGCCCGATCGTTAATTCCGGTTTCCGCTAGTGCGGGGCTTTGGTTTTAATGAAATGCCGCTTTTTGAATGTCCATTGCTAGCAGAGTTCGCTGGTATGATTCCTGCTCTAGGCAACAACGTTCATGAAGATAAACGATGGCTATTTCTGGACTCTGCGAAACACACATACACACACATAGAGCAACGCTGTTGGTATATCAAAAGCAATGAAAACAGAAGTATAAGCCATAAATTTCGCAACACACCAATATATCAAGATCCGATGCTCATATAACCATAAGCGGGAGGAATTCACCCCCGTCGAATTCAAATTCCACTTTCCGAATAAAGCTCGCGACTCACGTTGCGCGCGCGCGCGCGCCTTCAGTCCCGGCCGTAAATGCTCTAAGCGTTATATGATGTGAAAAAGATCGCGATCGCAAATCCATTATAGGGATATATACGAGCGAATGGTTACGCAATCCTTATACCCAGCAAGTCTTGGACTTTACCTTATTTTATATAGGTTCGCGTGAATTTTTTTCGCGCGCGAAATTTCAAATTCCCCGAGTGCGACCTCGCCCGTCGACTGACCTCGTTTTCGGAAGCTTTACAATTCGTCTGGCGGACTTTGCAAAGAGGAAAAATCGATGTAAAGACGAGAGATGCGCTCTCCTTCTCTCTCATCTTTTTTGTGTCTCTTCTCCGCGCGCAAGCGTCCGTGTGTATATACAGGCTTCTCTCGCCGCGGGGGAGAATATAAAGACGCAAGAAAGAGAGAGAGAGAGAGAGTCGATTGAACGGTCGCGAGCGGACGCGACTATAAATATAAAAGACTTTTGCGCACAAGCTGCCGTTTATTGACCGAGCTTCTCGCCAGATAACCATTCGATATTTTTGAATATCTATATACGTATATTAGCTTTGGATGGAGAGCAAACGATGTGTGCGGTATAGCTGGCTTGGAATCGTGATTTTTCTCTATGATGCTGCCAAGCTAAATTTTTTTCCGCAAGCTCACATCGATCGTGGCCTTTTTTCCTTTTTGTTTCTTATCGACTTTCTTTTGATGTAGTAATAATAAAACGCACGGTTTTTTTTTCACGTCGCGCGAATCGATGCGCGGATACGCTATCGCGCACGAAGGTATATACTCTGTACTATTCATGCGGTTATAACGTTTCTCAGTAGCGGATATCGAGTGAAAATTTCAACGTCGCGAAGCATCCTGCGGAGGTGAATTATATACGAGCAGTATATCCCTTTCTCGTATACGATGATCTATCAGAATCGCTGATTTATAATTACGCAGTAATCAGTTGCAAAACGAAGAATATATACGTACACAATATACTAATTCTCAATCGATATCGACGCGCGGCTGTCGAACGCAAATTATACAGTCGGTCGAGAAAGCACAAAAGCTCGAATCCCAGCGATGCAAATATATGCGATGTACATATCGAAGAGAGCAGAGAGAGAGAGAGAGAGAGAGAGAGAGAGAGAGAACTATAGGGCGCGAAGAGCGCGCGAGTTTATGATAATATTTAATCCAGTTACGCTGTGGCATCGAGTGCGCGCAGCTTTGCGGAATATAGAGCGAGCGCGCGCGGGGCGACCGGCCGGCGACGTCTTTGTGGATGCGTTTTGCTCGTCTATACGTGTGTGTGGGTGTGTGGGTGGTTGACTTTCCGTGCAAGAGACGTCGTCGTGCGACCCCTAATCCAGTTAGACCGTTGGACTCGGTGTGCTTCGGATGTGCAATCGTCGCGACGAGCCGTTACTTCCCGCAACGATTTATCCATATAATACGTGTATACGTATATGTAGGAATCGACGTGAGTTTCTCTCGTGTGTGCATGTGTCTGGTGATCATAGCAGTCGCGTGTGTATGTGAGTGTCTGCTGAAATGGAAATTGCAGGTTGGGTTTTCGAGAAGAGAGAAAGATGACTCATTTTAGAGAGCGATTGGTTGGAGGGAAAGCCAAGCTGTTATTATTATTATGGTAGGTGCAAGCGCGAGTTTACTGCTCTGATGTGATGCTTTTGCTATATGTACGATGATTTTTGGCGTGGATGTGTGGAGAGAAAGCTCGTTATGCTGATGAGATCGTTATTTTGCGAGTTTTTACGAGAGATTTTGAACCGGTATAGATAGGATGGGCATAAAAATTGGATTACAAGGCATTAAAAATGTTGTGTATACAGGTATCTTTAGAAAACTTTATGGCTAACGTCAACACGTTGATGGCTTGACCATTTTGTTTGTCGATGTATTGTTATCATTCGTTCAAATTAGACACTATTATGTGTGAAAATGGTTTTCTTCTATTTTTAAAAAACACAGAAGTGACGTAATTTCTGATTTGAGTAAGATGCAACAGCTCGCCTGTCAAACGTAAACAGTACCCTTTTAGACACTTTGACTTTCAATGTCCTTTTAAACTCACATGATTTGCATTTGTATTATTAAACAAACACAGGAAAACTCGCCCTAATCACAGCAATTAAATTGTTTTTCTATTCCGTAGAGGTTCAAGAAAAAAGGTCTTTCATTTAGCAAGAAAAGCATTTTGGCGGTTACGCTAGACATTAAAAAAGAACCGTAAACAAAGTTTTAAAAGATGCTTTTACGATGCAAAGGGTCAGCGCATAATGAGAAAATGTAGACGCTTATATGGCCGAGAGCGTAAAGGCCTGCACGACGCTCATGGAATATTTTGCGAAAATAAGAAAGCTCTTAATTTAATATTTTAAATGCACTATGATAGAGAGTTCAGTTACACACGACTTCAATAAATACCAGACCAGTAGAAATTTTCCATTACAAAAAGCTCTATTCAGAGCTTTGCAAAGCTCACTACATAAATCAGCTAATAACGTACAACGGAAATCCGGACAATCACGCATACATAGGTATATCCACGTATAGCAATGTCCCTCGTAAAATAATCAGCGACAAAGGGAAATCCATCCATCGGAATTGACATATCCATCATCGCACGAAAGCTCCCGACGATAATAGACGAGTCCAGTACAGGACCGTCACCTTCCGCACGTACGCATAAATTTCCCATACTGCTTAGGGCACTAGACACTGCACTACACACAAGTGCTGCTTTGCCCTGCTTGGGCGAATCGCGACGAGCTATATAGTATTATATATTAGCGACGCGGAGGCAGTAGAACGTAGACGCGTATGTGCACACACACACACAGGTCACGCGCGCGCTGCAAGCTCTCGAGGTCGGGCTCATCATCTCCCGCTATACGCCGAGATCCCATTCTCGTGCACACGCGGAATATTAATCCCAGCCGGCAATCGGTCGCGAATATATAGGCGCATCACGATCGGAGAGAGGGAGACGCGTGATTGCGCTTTCGAGCTCGCCTCTCTGACTTTTGCACCTATCTCGCGTCTCTCGTTTTTATTATTGCCTCTTTATATGTGCGTCTATATAGAGCGAACGGAAATCTTTTATATCTTTGCGTTAGGCTCTCGTGTTTATCCGTACGAGTAATAAAGCGAAAACAGGCGTACATAACTGTAGGACAATGCGGCTGGACCTATACACGCATATAGCCCTAATAGAGAAACACAGAGAGTGAGACGAAAATCAATCAAGCGGCCAAAACAGTCCTCCCTCCCCTGCAGTCGGCAAAAAACAATAAACAAGGGTCAGCCGACAATAGGTATCGGTGGCGCTGCGCCGAAGATAATATTTACCGTCTCCCCTCCTCTCTCTCTCTCTCTCTCTCTCTCTCTCTCTCTCTCTGCACTCCCCCGTATGAGTATAAAGCTCGCGAATATAAGAAGCCGCAGCTTCGGGATTTCCTCGTCCTCGTCGAACTCGTCGCTCCTCCTTGACCTCGTTCCGCCCCTTGGAATGTGCTGCGGTTGTTCGCGCGCACACGGCTGTCAGTCGACGAAAACATATAGCGGCGCCTGACTGCTTTCCCGTCGACGCGGAAAAAGGGAGGACTAAACTTTCCCGCACTTCCGGCGCGAGCTTTTTTTTTGTATTCGGAAAGTTGAGCCCGCGCTGTTTGGAAATACGTTCGGTACACACACTGTCCTAGCGGCGATTGTAATCAGAGTAGTTTTCTGGCTAAAACCGTGATCCGCGTTGATGTATTGCCTGCAGGGTAGTTGTCGTTTCGTTCAATTCACAGTTGTATACGAAAATAAAACGAGCCGATTATTCCGTCGAATTTCCTTGTATATAAGGTCCCACTCGAAACGTGCCGAAAAGCCGCGTTAAAGGGGCAGAGCTGAGTCGTCAGGCGAGGCGGGTATAGCTATTTTTCGCGGCCACATCTGCTTCTGAAGGGTTCTCTCTTCCTCTCTCATGATCCGGCGCGCGATTTTGAAACGTGCACGGGAGACAAAAAAAAAAAAAAAAGAGGGCGTGACACGTCGTCGCAAAGGGATCGAAACGAGTCTAGTGTGCTTCTTCCTATTATGTACACGAGAGAGATGAGGGGTAGGGAGGAATGACTTTGCCTGAGAGATGAGGGGCAGGCTGAGACGGATAGGAAATAATTTTGCCTGAAAGTTTGCCATCAGCGACTCGGCAAAAGGGGTTTTCACCCTCGCGCTACGATAAATGATATCGCTGTTTTATACTCGTCGAAACTTTTTTCATTTCGTCCTTTATTGTCGTTGCAAATTAGTCAAGCTCTCGGATATCATATATTGACGGGGATGATACTTTGGGCGGGAATGTCTTCATGATACGATATAGATCATTTGAGAAAAGTATTATTCAAAGAGACTTTAGTTCTTTCCTAAAACACGCGGACTTTGCTCGGTGAACGAAAAAAATTCTATAAAACATAAAACTGGCGCGTAAATCAAACATAATCTTTAGTGGAGCAAGCGTTAAAATAAAACTGTTCTCGCAATCTCGAGCAAAATTTTTACTGCCTTGAACAAAGGCGGAAGCGAGGAAGATAATAATTCGTGGCACAGGGTAGTAAAAATCAGTCGAAGCAGCAAAAACGAAGAGCCCGTATAACCGAATTGCGCCTGGCAAAGCGACATATCGAAAAATCGAAGGATCAACTAAAGGAGAGATATTTCTTCACACGTTTTCGACGTGTGAAATATTCGCAAAATCCATAACATTATATTCGTCCTCTTTAATACGAGTTTACTAAGCGTATTTTTGTTTCTTCCACAGATCCAGGAGAGCGCGGCAAATTCAAGAGGGAATATTCCGAGTGGCAGTCCGAGGAGTGATTGATTCGCGGCTGCCGACGTCCGGCTTCGTCTCTCATCTTCTCCGGGGAAATCATTAACGCGCGTCGACTGCGCAAACACGGAAATCAATCGGCCGGCAGTACCGAGAGTACAGTGTATAGCGGCTCTTTAAACGAGGAAGCTGCAACGAGGAGTCGTTTACGCACCTGGGATAACAGGGCTGAGCTTCTTTCCTCCTTTTCGGATTGAAGAAGCAGACTCGTGAGGCAGAACAAGAAAAAGCAAGAGAGAGAGAGATAAGAAGTCGGCTGCAATGTGTATCGAGAAAAGTCGGCTGATGCTCACAGTCATCCCAGCGGGAGGCCGGAGTTACGTTAGCAGCGTCGGCAGCAGCCAGTGACCTAGAAAAGAAAAAAGCCAGAGAGAGGTTAATTTAATCTCTGTAGGGGGTGTAGCAGCAGTAGCAGTAGCAGCAGCGGTAGCAAGGGAACGAAGGGAGAGCAGGATTCCTCTCACTATAATAATTGTCCAAGCGTCGTCCTCTGCTCGTGAGCGCATAAACGCACCCGAAGATCGTAGCAGCAGCAGCAGCAGCAACAGCAGCGGAGAGGGAGGGACGAAAGGAAAATTTGGCTTTCTCTCTCTCTCTTTCTCTCTGTTCGTCTCTTTGTCGCTCGGCGCCGCGAGCGAGCGCTTCTGCTGCTGCCTGCGCTGAGAGGAGAGAGAAGAGATCCGAGAGAAAGAGAGAGAGAGAGAGAGAGAGAGAGGGTGAGAGTAAGAGAGAGAGAGAGAGAGAGAGAGAGAGGGTGAGAGCGAAAGAGGAAGCCGCTGCTATGCTGGCGGTGGGTCGGCGCGCGTCGTCAGAGCAGAGCGGCTCGGGCTCCAACTGCTCCAACCACGGCTGTCCATCGACCTTGGTGACGCTGCTACTGAGCTTACTCGCTCGTAAGGATACGACTACAGTAAAGGCTGCAGCTGCCTGGCCGCGTCGCCTTAAGAGCAGCAAGACTGGCAGTGGCGCCCGTAGCAGAAGCCAGGAGAAATGAAGTTGTCTGTGTCGGCATACAGAGCACAGGCAAGCGCCCACAAGAAGATCTTGAGCAATTATCAGCACCAGCTGAGCTACGGTGCCACTAATCAGGCGACCTCGGCCCGGACCCCCTCAGACCCTGCGGCGGTCCTTCCTGGTCTCAAGGTACGTTTCGTATTCTCGAAT
Organism: Pteromalus puparum; assembly: GCA_012977825.3. Lineage (NCBI taxonomy): Eukaryota > Metazoa > Arthropoda > Insecta > Hymenoptera > Pteromalidae > Pteromalus > Pteromalus puparum. The sequence goes on along the minus strand of CM053171.1, from coordinate 4,215,029 downwards.
TTATTTTATTGTAATTATTATACTTACTTAACCCTGTACACTGTATTATTATCCCCTACTTGAATTACCTGTAATTATGGGCCAGATAATAATGCTACATCCCCAGATTATTACCTGTACTTATAGCAGAATATTCTGTACGCTTAGCTTTGTGTATCTCCAAGTAGTAACAGTCGGGTTCGGTCGGACCTGCAGATTTATCTTTTTACGTGAGGAATTACTATAATTGAATTTCTGTTTTATTTTCAATTTTCTTGAGTGTGGGAACAATCACAAAAGGTTATTCACTTGATGCCGTTAATTAACTCCCGAGGAGGTGCTGGAACTTATTAAAGAATTTGGAAGACAATAGAGTACTGGGGTATAGAATATTAAATGCACTGAACAATATAGTTGAGATAGTGAGAAAAAAATAAACGTTTGGAGCGAGTAAAAGTTTTAATTCTTCCATGTTTTTCTTAGTACTAGATGGAAGATTGTTACCGGTTCGAGAAATATATATATATACCATGTTTTTTTCCCACAGTTGCTATGTTATGTGCAAAGTGAGTGCCAACGCAGACAACTTCTTTGAGTCTGGAGGAGACAAAATTTTTAAGACTTATTTCTTTTCCGACCAGCTTAAATTTCCTTATGGTACTTGAACGTGAAGTAAATAAGCAATAAAAGCCACGATACACAAGGATACTTCTTGTCTTGAAAAAATAATTATTTCAAAATCGTAGGAGTGCAAGGTTTTCGATGTGTTTGAATGACCCTAACAAAACCTAAAAACACAGGTTCTGATAGGTTTGTCAAAAAAAAAAAAAAAAAATTGTTTTCAGTCCAGACCAAGAAAAGTTTTCTGTTGGTTGTAGATATGAACATGCACTTGTTTTACCGATCAATAAGTTTATGTACCTCTACTCTAATGAAAAAGCTGCGCGTTACCGAGAGTTTATTAATTAATTGTCATCTTCTGTTTAATATTAAAAGTTTCATTATAAACGCAAAAAAGTAATTTCACATCCTAAGAACAAATTTTTTTTTTGCTACCACGTATCTCATCACGCGCTCGTTTGCACTTTCTCGTTTGGTTCAAATGATAGCAAAAACTGTGCAGGCAAATTACGAGTATCTCCTAGAATTGACGTCGACCGGACGAGTAATATTGTTTTGCCCCTACATCCGAGAACTGCGTCTGTTGCTCTTGGTAGATATATAATTTGCGAGCCTGCTTTACTGAGAATCGGCCTCCTCTCGCCGGGATATGTGCTATTAAAGTTCCTTTGATCTTCCTTCTGTTTACACAGCAAGATCTCATTTTCAGTTAATATGAAAAGTTGAATGTTTTCCCATGATATTCTCTGACGAACAAACGGTTAGAAAAAATGAGATGCTTTTCCCTCGTATGTTAGCAGTTGGAGCATATTCAGTTTGGATAAATTTACTCTGAAATATGTAATTTGTAATAAAGAATACGAGTAAAGAATGATTTTTAATCATTTGAATTGAAACTAAAATACTATAGAAAATTAACAAAAAGCAACGTATGAATATTTCGAAAACTCATTAAAACGAATGTTTAGAGAGAGAGAGCCGAGGTATTTATATAGCATTTAGTTAGCCACGGGATTTTGAAACACATCAAAGCTCAGCGCATACTTTTTCCGGCTCGCGTACGCAGTATATGTTCAATTTCACTCGTCGCCTCGGCACGCATGCATATTTATACATGCAAGCGCGAGGACGTTATTGCGGTAAACTCGACCCCACACGTATGTTTCCGACACTCGTCCGTATATCTCCGCGTATAAGACATAAGCATCTGCGCACGCACTTTCGCAAAACTTTACACAATCCGCTGTATGCGTGGTGTATATATGTGTATAACGACACCACGACGGCTGGCTGCCGTAAAATTTTTAAGTACTTATGCCGAACGATCGCGGAAAGGCGAAATTTTACGCGAGGCTGCGCAGTTCTATGTCGCCGGGTCACAGCTCGTTAATGTCAAAGCAGCTATGCTTTGTGCTGATGTCGACGCCTACGAGCTGCTGTTGCTGCCGCTGCTGCTGCTCCGTGTTGTTACATGTCCGTAAATGCGTTAATTTTGTACTTGTAAACCCAGCGCTATACCTAGTGGTGCATGGTCTCGGAATTAAAGTCCTGACATACTCTGAATTTATCATGTAGAAAACTCTGGCAGGATGTATTAGTGCATTTTTCCGTTGTCGGGAGTTTTACTCAAAATTAATTGCAGTTAGTTTTGAATTTTATTTAATCATCGTGATGTGGCCTGCTATATGAATTTACCATATTTAACGAGCATTTACCGTAGAAAAGTATTAACGAAGATGAATTTGAAATTACTTTACAATATTTACAAATATTTTATGCCCACTAAGTGAAAATTTAAAAATTCAAGAAATCTTTCAGTAGTAACAGGTCGAGTCTAATCAGGCAAAATATCTACTTTAGTATAGGTATGTTTCATGCCCAGCAAAGAAGAGTACCTGCAATTACAAAAGTACATACAATGTCGCTAAAATGTTTTCCGCTGTACTCGAAAAACACGTTATTATTATCCACTGCGACAAATGAGATTCGCGCTAAAACAAAAATAAAAATAACATCGTAAACGAGGCAATTAAATTTCGTTCAGCTAGCTTGACTGCGGGACGCCGAAATCCAATTTCTCTAATCACCGCAAGCATAATCGCCCGGGCGATACATCCATCAATCTGGCTATAGCAGCGCCAGCAGCAGCAGCAGGGCGTCGTTCTCTTGGTATTGCGCGCAATCACCGAGATAGAAAAAAAAGGGAAAGAGAATCTAGAGAGCGGATGAGTAGGGAAAAGTCTCGACGATACCATCGTACGGTTATACTCCTGCTCGTGAAATTTATAGCGACCAGTGCCGCATTAAAGCAGAAGCGTGAAATTCACCGGCTCCGTTCGTCCATGCAAATTTTCCGCGCGCTAAGCAGCAGCGTTAATAATCAGGTAAAGAGTCCCACGACGACACAAGGGGATGAAAATCTATTTAAGAACTTGTCCAAATTTTTAATTCGGCTTCGAGGGGACGCTTGACGCATTATACGGGGGTGGGCCCTGTTTTTAATGAAATATTCAATGTGTTTTTGAAAGAAAAATTTTCTACTACACCCATAAGACTTTTATAGTGTTTTCTCCTTTTCTCAGTACATAAGACTTATAAAGGTGCTGCTTTAACAACATTATTTTTGCAATAAGTGAAAATCCACTTTCCTTATTGCATTCTCGTTTTATGATAGCATTATACAATGCAATTCAAATATCAGTGTTGGGCTACATTATCATTATAGGTAAGCAAGTCAAGCTTGCAAGTCAATTTGCCCTTTATTATTCAAGCCGTCGTGCAACCTCATTATTTTGTAACCAAGATATGGGCGACGATAGCATCTTCGATAAACGAACCACGAGTCGACCTCTACTGCTACGCGTTACCTATACAAGCAGTGCGTACAATCGATTGACAGCTCACCTATACTACAGACACTAAAGGATGCTCAACCCATCTTAAGCTTTGTCTATATCTAATAGAATATTCCTTATTAGCTTATTCCTCTTATCTTGACGATGTCACGACCTAATTTAAATCCGATTATTTGATAAAAAGGTTCAACTATTATTCAGAAGATCTGTTTTAATTCTGAACAATAGTGTTTTTCATGAAAAAAGTAAGAGTACTTTTGACAAAAAAAGTGTTTTTATGAGTTCTCATTATGCAAAAGGAACGATCTACGTGAAATGAATATCTTTGAATAACTATGTGACAAATATACAATTTTAAAAAGTACATTTGAGCATCTAAGTCACCGTATCCTATGTTATTACAAAATATACAGCATAGCGATTGGAATATGTATTACAAGCCTACGCTTGCTCATGCGGTAAATCCAACGACTGCTCAGATTAAAGTTTAAGTATAAAAGCTTTACCGTATAGCTTTAACTAAATTCCCCAAACCAGCTCCTAACATCTTTAATCTAGAGTTTCTGAACTTGTGACGAGCTTTTACTCATTTTCGTTGAGATTTGTTTTAATGACTTGCAGATGCTGGGAATTTTGTTTTATTACATTTTAGATGGGAATAATTTTTAAGTGTGGTGGATACTTTTATACGTTATGTTTTGAATTTAGTTCTCTTACAAAAATTGGGTTTTAAAATAAAGTAGCTATTTTCATGAACGCAAATATTATTAATAAAATGTACCAAAATATATTTTCCGGATGGACGTGCTTATAAGGCAGCCGGTCGATAATATACAACGCAACGGCAGGTCTCCGCACTTTGATCAATGATGCGAGGTATATTTATGTAGGATTAGGAAAATTATGGCTACAAAATTTGTCATTGATATAGACTCCGAATAATGTTTGAAAATTTCGTAATAAAAAATTGTATAGTGTCATATAATTTTAAATACTGCGATTGACTTAATACCTACAACAGTAATAACTTACATTACTGTTATCAACACATATCTCCCATCTTTAATTACTTAAAATTTTAAAAGTAAAACAAGGATTTGTTTTATCAAGCACGTCATACCTATCGTGAACACCATACGTCATATATTTACTGTATGACTCACATTATATAGACATCCACACATTCCCCCATGCATTACACAAACCCCCATTTATCATTGTTCGACAAACAGTGAGATATAAAAATATACATCTTGCACAGCGTAGGGATTTATACACAACTTTGTTAAATAAATAATAATTTCGCGTAATATCGTTATAATAAATTAAAGACTATGGAGGACACATATATAACGATATATTTCTCTTTATGGCTGCAGCTTCGAGTCTGGATGTCACAACTTACCCCGAGAGCACGCGATCGTAGAAAATGCCAAAAAAACGGCCAGCGGTTCGTATCACGTTTATAAATATCGCTTTGTTTTTGAACAATGTCTTCTCTTCTTCCGCCCAGTTCTAGTATACTAATTATATATATCATATAATAATCCTATCCACCTTTTCTTCTATTGTTGACTAGAACATTTGTTGAAACCATTACATTACATATATATATATATACATCTCGTTTACTTATTTTCGTTCATTACAGTCCTAATGCTTGTTCACTTGCACCTGCACGCGTAGCATATTTAATCATTTGTAATCTACACACATTTTCAAAGCATATAGTACATTATACTGAAATCTTTTTCAAATATTTTGTCTTCTTTTATTATAACTCAACACTTTTGTAATTTGCAATAGAGTTAGTTTGCTTATATCGCTTCGATTTTTTTTCACTTCTTGCAATAATAATTGTTACAGTAATTTTACTTGTAAATAATACAAAAATTGATATTTTTATGAATAACGTATATATATATAATAGACATTAATTTTAGATTAGATGAATATTTTATTGTTTCTGTAAACAGATAAAAGACCACATCACACGTCACACTAAACAAATTACCAAAAGAGGTTTTATCGCACTCGAAGTAAACTTTCATAAACATACACATCAAAACTTCAACAATTGATGGTAAATGTTAGTCGTATGTAATATTGATGTCAAAATGTACATACATAAGATTAGGAAACTTTAATTTCCAAGAAAAGCTTTAGAATTTTCAACGTCCAACCACAGGCAGTAAGTTGATTTCTCAAACGTCCAATTTGCGTGTTTGAGCCAAGGATATAAAAGATATTATTAAAAGGCACCGTAAGTAATTGCCATTATGATGGGTGCTTAATAGTCGAAGAGGGTAGCAAGAGACTTTCTAGGTGATGCAATCGCGCAATCATTACCATCGCGTTCACTAAAACGATTAATTATCCTCGCGCTAAAGGTGGTTACTCCCTCATATGCTAATTTATACACGCATTTTCCTGTGTATAAAGGTATACGTGTATACTTAATTATTCCAGGGCCATAAATTGGTCATTTATATAGATTAAATTAGACACTTATAAATGTAGGCATTAGTTTTAAGTAGTAATTATTATTAATGAAGCAGTTATATCATAAGTGGCCCAAGCAGTAGGCCCAACAAGGCAGATTTGGCAAGAATCGCACACCTCTAGATACACAATCTGCTCGTAAGTTTTAATAAGGGGAATAGAAAAAGTACATATACGACACCTATCTTTGCTAGCTAAGGACTAGAGAATCGGATAGTTTAAGCGATGGGACTCAAGCCAGTCCAAAACTAAGATTACCTTATTGATATAATTTTTTCTTAATTTTATTGCTATCTGTTTTTTAGGAGAACTAACTAATACTCTCCTGTACACCCAGCGTTTTGATTCTATTTGACATTTAATTTATCCTTTTATCCATTACTCTTATTATAGTCAAACATTTATAACAAAGTAATTGGATACCCATTAATCCTTTTTTTTTTTCAAACTATGCATCCAAACCATATAAACAAATGAAACTTATTGATTTAATCATTCATAAATTTAACGTTGTACAAAACGAAAGCTATGGAATGAAAAGCTCTAGGAGGGGGGAGAATAGATGAAGAAGAACAACAACCTGGAATCTAGCTGCTGCAAAAGCACTCGGCATAACTGGAGCCAGGGCACCGCAAAATCCGCAACGTCGAGGCTTGCGCCGACGCCGAGGCCGCTCGCTGCCGCGGTGCCAAGTGAGGAATCCAATGCCTGGACACTACGGGCGCGAGTATCAATTCGTCCGAGGGCGTTGGAAGCGCGCTACGCCAGTAAACGGATAACTTCCGAGGAGCGACGATAGACACAGTGCGCCGAACAGTTCGCGTATACATTTCAGTGTGAGCGCATGGTTTGCGTGTGTGTTTGTGAACGTGATAGTGTTTGATGTCGAGTGCTTCGAGGTACCGGCCGCAGATTTACTACACTCGAAGTGCTGACCGTAGACGTGCTCGACGAGATATGCCTCGTGAGATATTAAGCGTTCGACGGCTTCTCACCCGCTACTACTATTGCTGGAGGCATGAAGATGGGGTAAGAAAGAGCTAGACTCTCTCGCATTGCAGGGAGGTATATACGCAGGAGAAATAGATTAGAAAGAAGGACAGACATCTAGATAGGATACTTTATTTATGTCATGGCACATGTAAGTATCGTCGAGGGGGGATGTATGATACAACACTTGAACGCGCTTTTGTGAGTTGAAACGAGATTTCTGATTGCTGGAAATCACTTAGAATTATTTAATGCTTTATATCTTCCCGGCTATATTATACTCTTGACAAGCATGATAAGCAACGCGCCTGCGAACTGCTGATATTACACCTCGATTGCTCCGATTAACGATGTCTGTTGATTGTTTTTTAAGTATACTTTTTTTTGTTTCGCACAATCAAATGGTTTTTGCTGCGTGTCTGGCCGTACCCTAGCATATTCTACTTAATAATTTACGAGACATTATAATTCTCGTACATGACCAGCTTTTTATCCATTATAACGTACGAATATTTTTTAGTTGCTTTTTCTAATGCGTCCTTATTATGTGTAAACAATTTAAAAAATGAAGCTATAAATCATCTTGTAATAAAATATCTGCCTTAGAATGTAATCCTTCGTCAACGTTGAATCGATAATCAAAAGGAAGAGCAAAGATCCTCGGATATTGTCTTGTGGCAACCAAGATAAAATACCCATAAATTTCGTCGGTGACCCAGAACTGTCAATTACAGTCTATGACCGATTTGACAGATACGAGTTGAACCATAGCACACAACTTCATTAGATAAGTCGTGAAATTTCAGACCCTTCAAAGGTTCCCTCACGACACGTTAAATACAAGGATAGACATCGTCAATTTCTGTGAAATATAAAATATTGAAATAAACTTTTTAAATGTAACAATATAACCATAATTCTTACAACTGTTAGCACACGCATACTCGATACGAAAAGTGTGGGAAGTGTCGGAAAGGGGACGATCGACATGAAAGTAAAAAAAAGGGAGAGATATGAAAAAAGGGCAAAAAGAGCAGAAAAATACGAGAGAGCTTGAGCAAATGAGAGAAGCGAAGGGAAGGAATAGCAGCGCGAGTTAGTTACTTACCGAAGAGTCAGCCAATTATGTCTGAGTGCACTGGAAGGTTGGCTGTTCCCTACTCCGTTGTCGTCTTGAGCTTTGCCGTCGTCGTCGCCGTCGATTTTACACGCCGATGGCGGCTTGTTTGTTCTTGGGCCTCATATATCGCCCGAAAGAGCAGGAGAGACTAGAGTGAAAGATGGAGAGCAAGAGAAAGAAGAAACTCAATATAACTCAAGCTGCAAAAACAGACGTCGCTCGAGTATTCAAAGTAATGGTGCTTGGGTTAAAACTTTTTTATATTTGCAACACAATTACAGAGTTATTCAGCTAATTATACAGTCGTATAACCGAATTTTGAATTAGTTTAAAAGGAGTTTTACTTGTATTATACTATTAAATTAAACCTAATTTTAATGTACATACATACGTAAGTATAGACTGCTAGAGCGAATCAAGTATCGAAACAAATCTGTTTTGGATTGGCTCTTTTGTCACCGCCTAACTCTTCGTGTCTGTGGCATGTGACAATAGGTGGCGCATAGACACTTTTCCATTTTCCTCAAAAAATTCGCGCTTCGAGTCTAGATATAGTGGTGTGCCACCAATGCTAAAACTACCTTGTTTGGCTGACTATTTTAGCCGCTTGTGCTATAACTGCGTGCGTTAAAAGCTGGAGCATCAGTCCAAGGAAAATAATTGACACGTATTTTTTATTTATTCAATCAAACGATTATTGACAAAGGTACAGCGGGTTGAAATATCGTGTGACGTCACTGAATCGGACGATATATATATATATATATATACTATACATAGTCCGAATCAGTGACATCATACATTTCAACTCTCTATATCTTTGTTAATAATCATTTAATTGAAAAAATAAAAAATACGTGTCGATTATTTTTCGATATTCTACATGACGGACCTAATGAATTTTTTCATGTAAGATCCCCATTTTTGCGAATGAAAAAAACGCATCGACTCTATTTTCAGAAAAAAGTAACCTTGGTCGATAATAGAATAAAATAATATATATATATATATATATATAACTTATGAGACAAAAGTAGATTTATCCCCTCGGGTGATTACTGTCCTCGCTTTGCTCTGACAATAAACGTATACTCGCGGGAAAAATCTGCTACTTTCGCCCCTTGTTGCATAATGTACTATTATCAATTATCCGTCTATAGACGCTATATTATACAGATAAAAGATTCGCTACTTTGACGTTGTACAAGGATGCGAAATCAGACGTATTATAGCGCTAATTCACAGTAGCCATAAAATAAACAGTTTTGAACCGGCCTACTTTTCCCTACTCTATGAACAGACTGCAAAGGTTTGAAATTTCTAGCTCTCTAGTTATCGACTGGTCAAGATAGATGGCGCAATCGCTCTTTCCTACATTTCCCACATCACAATCGGCGCTCAGCATGCATATAGTTATAGAGGTGTGCCACAATACCAAAATAGCCTTGTGTTGGGCCTGCTTAATTAAACTGCTCATAAAATCATTTATAGCGAATTTCCAGATAATAATAAAAAATAGCTCAGTTTTATCAAGATTTTATTTCCACTTTTCCTTTTATCGCCTATAGCTCTATGAGCTTGCGTTTCATTTTCTTCGCAGTCGAATAAGCTCGTTTTAAATAAAAACGAGAAAGAAGAAATGCAAGTATACAAGAGAATCGTGTCCTGTTCAGGAATCGTCAAAGGTTAAATATAAAATCAAAGGTATAGAAAGAGAAAACAAAATACGTAAATGTAGAAGCATGCAAGAGAGGGAGAGAGAGAGAGGAGGCAAAAGTTGAAACGTCCACGTGACGACTGCTTTTGCCATGTACAAAGGCCTTGGCAACAAGAAAAAGCGAGCGAGAAGCAGGTAAATGTGCACAGGCAGCTGCGCAATCAAGTTCTTGTTAGCGACGTATGCGCAGACTTCGGGTCAAAAGTTAATAAGCGGCAAATTTGAACACTAGAGAAGCTCGATTCTCATCAGGCAAAACGCGATACACGAAAATAACGATGTTATACAGAAACTATTGATTATACGAAATTCATTGTTCCATATCTTTAATTACAAGAATACCGCGTGTACACATAAATCTGCGCATATGCAAAACAAGCAAAAATAGAGCTTAAGTCTCATTTCGGAGAAAAGTCTTTTCAAGCTTCGAAAAATTCGCATGAAAAACGGTGTGCCGCATAGCTATGCATAATATAAGCGACATAATAATAGCCGCGTCGCTTTCTCGCAAAGCAATCTTGAGATGCTTCTTGCCTCGGTCCCGTTATATACATATACACACACGCGTATATATAATACACACACAGAGAGACACGCACACAGTAGTCGGCCTCGTTTGCGGTCGCTGCAGCTGATTGTCCTCGCGTATATGCTTTCAATTAAGCCGTCCCCGGGGATACGTCCGATGCCACAACGACAGCTTCAGACTCCACCTTCTCATTGGAGAGAGCTCGCTCATCGCGTGATATTGCACTACTTCAATTAGGCTGTCAAGGGTCCTCGTACACTATATTTATACACACTAGTGTATTGTATATATTTTGTTTATGCGGTGATTGTTCGTTCGATGTATATGATATAGTCACACACACACACGGACGGACGGAATATGACAAATGCTATATACTCTGTGTGTGACCTCGCGAGGCTGAACCTCGTGAGCTTTGGACGTTAGAAGTAGCTAGACGCTTATTGCATTTGCGTTTAGCTCGAGGAGACACGAGTTTTGAACGTTAATTAGTTGCTTGGGATGGCTGCGCCCTCTATTAGGTTAAGTGATCGAAGATTAGATTTCAAGTGTACCTATTGGATCGATATGGATTGGGAGACGAGAACTTGGAGTTTGACGTGTACATAAGAATGTTATTCGAATTGCATTATAGTTTAGAGTTACATGCACTGTATATACGTCGTCAAATTTAACATTGATCAGTTTTCAAACACACGTTGTAAAATATTCATTTAGCTGTTGGGAAGCGATCGGTTGTTTATCCGATTATGATACGTACAAGTGCAGTTCAGTGTTGGATAAAAACACGAGAATTATATTATATCGAATCAACAATCGCGTATTTGCAAAATGTATTCCAAATTGAAAATATGGAACAGTGTTTATAAGGTAACTTATACTCCGATGTACACAGCCAACGCGTAATGCTCGCAAAGCCAAAGCGTCGTTCATTTTTTGATTGACTGTAATAGGATTACAGTATCTATAATTTACTTAGAGCACCGCTATAATAACCTTTATGCGATTTGAAATCTGCATCTCTCGCGTACACACCGGTATATATCCGCAGTTGCGCGTCGCGAATGCGAAATGTCGCAGCGTATTAAAAGTGCTCTTCTCCCGGCTATGTTTTTTTCAAAATTACTGAGCCGCGGCGTTCGATAAAAAATTCAAGAGGCTCAAAGGGTCGCGCGTAAATGAGTTTTGAAAAATCGATGCTTCCACGCGTTCAATCCATTGCCCCTATATCGCGTGTGATGCAGTCGTGTGTTTGTGACGTTTGAACGAGGAAAAGTCTCACTATATACATACACGCAGTGTTTATCATTGGTATACACGTGATCCATCGACGTCAAGTGCACTCACGCATCCGTTGAAATTCACGGCGATTATACGAAATTAAACTGCCTAGCGCAAAAGTCGAGTTCAACGTTGGCTGACGTGCCACTTAAACGCACGATGCGATATGTATACGCGTGTGCAGTGTATGTGTGTACGACGAGCAAGCATTGACGATTAATGCTGATATCTCCAAATCTCCTCTGGAATTTGTGGACGTTTAATTGATAACGCTGCAACAGGTAAATCATGGTGGTACGTTGGCGCGACATTTCTAAGCCAGATGTATGCTCTATATATAGCTATATATATGTAGTGGTCATTTGCTGTACCGCCATTAACTCGTTCGAGCTTATAACGAATGCTCGCCGCGAGCAATATTGAAGTAATACAGATGTATGGATTTGTGCGGAAAGGAAAAAGCGATCTCGGGAATTGGCACTGATGCAGATGTTTGATAGAGCTCTTGATGAATTTGTTCGTCAATATCATCCGTGTCGACGAGGTGATTCGTCTTTTAATACGCATTCGCGAGATCGGTTTGTTAATTAACGGCATTATTATTGTTATTGTTTTTCTTGATTGATAAAATCATTGTTCACTTTATATTTTTGTTCTGTAAATTATATAATGATTCCTACTCTACAAACTATGATTGACTGGTTATTTTGTCGAGGGCGATGTCTGCGTGTTTGTTTTCCTCAAAAGAAAAAAATCTCAAAAAGAAAAAAATTGGGAAAGTATATAAAGGGATTTATTTCGTTATATTGTCGAAGGAATCTCGACCTTTTTACATCAAAATCTGAAGCTTACTTATGCACCAAACAACTTTATTTTAAAAATACTGTTGCAATTCGATCCTAAAATAAACTTAATTTCAATTTAGATATATGATATAATATACCTACGTGTGGACCGCTAGAGCGATATCAATTTTACCAGAACAAAGCAGTTTTGGACTGGCCCTTCCATCGCCGCCTATAAACTTTTCGTGTCTGTAGCAGGTGACAATAGGTGGCGCGTAAGTACTTTTCCATTTCCCTCATAACAGTATGTGCGCCGAGTCTAGATATAGTGATGTGCTGCTAATGTTAAAACTGCCTTGTTTGGCTTGCTGCTTCAACCGCTTATGCTATTTCATGTTTTGTACCGAAGACTAGTACATTTTGTTATTTGCCGTGAAGACTAATACTTATGACTTTTCATCGCGAAGAGTAGCACGTTTCATAGCTTAAACGAGTGCTCATTGTAGTATGAGAAAAACTTATGATAATTTAATAATTTTTGTACTAGCTGACTCTTTGCATGTGAATGTTACTATGTACCACTTTGTGGTTCATAAATATAATCAATTGTGTAATGACTAGCACTTTTCGCGATAGTGCTAGTCCTCGCGGCAAAAACGCGAAACGCGCTAGTGTTCGCGGCAAAGTTGTGATAAGTACTAGTCTTTGCGGCAAGAACGCGAAAATACTAGTCTTCGCGGCGAAAAATGAAAAGTACCTTCGTAGGGACCGACGAATTGTTATCATCTTATTATACTATAGTGGATAATTATTATAGGAATTATCATAAATAGTCAAACTTACTTATACTAGTGAATAATTTTTTTGTAACTTATTGAAATTATTTCATTAAACTGTAAAACATTTCTTCAAGGTCATGAATCAAGTTTTAAAGTCTTAATAAGCAAAATTGCAGTGTGGGTCAATTGCGAGGCCGACAGGTGAATGCATTTAGATTGATTGGAATCGCCTCTTGTTAATCATCCATCGCACACCACACGCACGGTATTCCAATAATCAAGCCAAATTAACAAACCCACCACTTGAGGTTACCTCTTTCGCTCGCGGAGCAATCATGTTTGCGAATCAATAATCTCTTCACGTTCTCGCTATAAAATCAATCACTTCTCAGTAAGAGATACATTTTTTTTATTCTCCAGTAGTGACCAGATGTTTTGACTATTACGTCATTTCCATTCGCTTGAAACGTTAATATTTACAAGGATAATATACCGGGCATGTCACGAGGTCCCGATCTTCAAAATTTTACGGGATACTATACTCGAGGGCAGTTATTCGAAAAACTCATAAAACGGCAGGACCCGTAATATTTCTAAAAGCACTCGCATCAAGAGTCAGTATGTATTATTTTTATTGACACATGCCCTATCTCTCTCTCTCTCTCTCTCTCTCACTAGCTTCACTTGCATTGAGAACTTGGAGCGATATTTCGGACGGCGCAGTGACGACTGCCTCGGCTTTATCTATATATACTAGGGAGTCATTCATTCTTATATCGATCACATTTGAAAATAGGAAATCGATGCGAGCAATAAAGCGTCAGCCGGAGTTTCGCTAGATGCTCATAAGCACGCGTTCAATGAATCGGTCGCTATAGATGACACGATTAGGGATGTGCTTCGATTATACGCCAAGCTGTATACCTAGGCTCTTCAGAGACGCTATACACACACACACATATATATATATATATATACCTCTCGGGATGTTCCGTTCTACGTCAAGTATCCCGAATAATGAGTATGCACAATGCGATCCTCGAATTTCCGAGGCCCCGGCTATTATCCCTTGGCCCGAGACTTGGCTCACCACCACTTTGATTGACTGCAATTTCCCTTTTCGTCTGAGGAGGGGAGAAGGAAGAGCTTTTTAGCAGGCTTATTTTTCTTGAGTCGCTCGTAAAACAGCGAGTGGAAAACGTAAAATATTTTTATCTTCTCAATGTGTATACTTCAGGGGGAATACTGCGTACTTTTCTTGATTTTGGTCGCGTCGATATCCTTCACCGTAAACTTTCAATTCTCGGATGAGCTATACACTTTCCTTGGAATTTTTCAAGATACATAGGTATTCCCTGTAATAGTCCATCATTTGAGTAACATCGCAACGAGATCCGATCTAAAAAAAGTTACTTGTCAACCAAATCTGATTCCATACACGATTCCACTCCGATATACACGGTATGCATCATTCGTCATCGAACGAGTTCAATAACAGTTTTCGTGTTCCTTTTCGTATCCATCATTGCAGAGATGTCGAGGAATCGAGTCAGTCACGACTTAATATAGAGATCCGCAGACGTCATATTGGTCATTCTATTTTTCCGCGTTTGGCACTCGTCACTACATGTATATATAGCTAATGCAGCCAAATGGAGAATGAACGGAACGAACAATCGCTTACGTCATGCCTTGTTGAGTTCGCGTAACATGGGACTGTCGTTTACTATTGGCTCGCTGCCTGCTGCTGCGGCTGGTTATCCCTTTTTTTGCGCTTCATTGCACCACTGGCACTTAAACGCAATTAGCCTTGCAATTTATAGTGCACACGTGTGCTCCGGAACTGCCGACTATGTTACTCTCGCGGTATCGTTCTTTAATTTGTATCAGTTTTGTGCGTAAGTATCGCTGGTAAAATTGAAGTGCTATAGCTCGCTTTTTTCGAAAGTGGAAAAAATATTCAGCTTGTGCGATGCAGAGTGAAAACGGCCTCGATATTTTTCAATTTCGCCGAAGTTTTTCGAAATATTGAAAAATATTTTCAAACTTTTTCGCATAGGTACTGCTGAATGTAATCTCTCGAAGCAGAAAAATGTAACAGTGAAGAATATAATAATTTTTCGGTGAAAAAATTTCAGCCGGTTGTGTACAGTACAGCTTCGAAGAAAGCTGCTCGTTAAATCATGCCATTTATATCGAGCGCTGTAGCAGTATATATATAGCTGTATACAAGTTCCGGTAGGGTCATTACTGAATCGGCCTCGTTATACTTTTCGATTGCAATAACTCTACATGCCCTTTTTATCTTCCCATTCAAGCCAGCCTGCGTTTCTCTTCAGCTCTTGGTTTTCCTTGGGGCGATGATACTTCTGCGGTTAATGCCTCAATATCCTCGATCACCTCTCTTTCTTCCTCCGCTTCTTTCGCGCGCTTTCTTCGTGCAGTGTATATACTATATAGTCATCGTCGTAGTCGTCGTCGTCGTCTTCGCTTGGGGCTTTAGCTCCTTACCGCCAAGACTTGGCTCGATTTTTGCGGCTTAGGCTCGTCTCGTTTTATCGAGTTACATCAAATTAGATTTCCGTTAGCGGACGACTCCATTCGAGTTCGCCTTTGACTTCTGGAGATATAGACCGGAGAGAGAATTTTAGCCAGACGCGCATAACCGTTGCTTTTCGCCTCATCGCGCCGATAAAGATTAGGAGTAAGGTAAAGTCGAGTAGAAAGTTTCTGTGTGTATCTGTGAGGGAAGTATGACTACTGCGTTATGGTCTCGAGAGGGAGAAACTCGAGATCGAGTAAATAGCGAAGAGGAAAAAATCCGATGGAAAAGTTGGGAATTATGGAAATTCAATCAATTTGTAAAGATTGCTGCGAACGAGTATTTGTACAGCGGAGTGAACTTTTTCTTCGTTTCATTCGAATACACGGCGAAAAAAAAAATCAGTGCGCGCTGATGAACGACAAACTTTCAGGGGATACAAATCGCCTGTTTGATCAACTAACGATCGTCCAACAACAAGTCTCCACTTCGATTGATCTTCCTCGGCAGTTCCTATATACACATATCCAGAGTCGTAGAAACGCAGCGATAAATACAAAAGCTCATTTTCCGGACCGTTGTTTAAAAGCCTTCACCTCATCAGGGAGAATCAATCAGCCTTGACTTCAGCGCAATGTTTTCTCGAAGCACGTGCAGACCTGAGAAATGATGGCGTGTAAGAGCAGTGAATGAGAAACGCAATGGAATGTGAATAAAAAAGTCGAGTCGAGAGAGGCGCAAAAAAAAAGAAGAGAAAGAGCGAGGTATAGCATCGGGAAATTGAGGGCCGGATAAGAAAAGCGAGTAGCGCGATGACTGCGAGGCCGAAGCACGTTCTTGGAATAAGAAGACAAGGGAAGCAAATGAACAATGCCGGGGAGAAACAAAAGTTGCACGTGAAGTCTTAGTCAAGCGAAAGTTTCTTTCGTATAGCTATATCTATAGAGTTTATGCGCAAGTTCGTGGGTATCTATGTATACAGGAAAGAGTTTGAGGGATGTGGTATCGAAGATTCTTCTGATAGATTCGCATGTTTGGAAATAATAAATAAGCAGTCTTAGTTTGAAATTCCCCGAATTCGAGTGCACATGATATACGAAAGTATCACTCGTCGTGTAAATGATACTCGAGTATAATCCCTTAGCCGGTCGTAAAAAGTATCAAGAAAGTAAAAAAAAAGCAACTCAAGAATTTAACGAAGCAAGTCTTATATAGGAAGACATTTTTAACATCCACCTCCAGCTTTCTTGAACCGTAAGAAACTTTTTTACGCGCCTTTTTTACGTCTCTTGCCATAAATGTAATCTTTGCTCGCTTGCGTTGATCCCTCTCGTACAACTTTCGTAAACACCTGGAAATAAATTAAATACACGAGCAGAAGAAATGAAAAGGAGTATATAGAGAAGAAACAGCCAAGGATGCGAACAATATAAAATGAGCGAAGATCCAGCTAGAAGCCTCTTTGGCTTACACATCGAGCCTCTATATCCGTACGCGCTTTTCTGCAAAGCAGCCAGCCTGCTCCGAGGGAAGATCAATATCCCCGCCAATCTTATCTCTCTCTTTCTCTTCTCGTCCTTCTCCCTCGTATATATATATACGGCTTCTTCTCTGTCTCTCTCTCTCTCTCTCTCTCTCTCTCTCTCTCTCTCTCTCTCTCTCTCTCTCTCTCTTTCTCTCTACGACTTTTTATTTTTCCTTTTTTTCCGTCACTATCCCCGCACACCACTCCGCACAGTGTCTATACTGAAAGGACGATATTCCACACGCATTCTCGATAGATATAGGATTCGCATTTTTCATCGGCTGTGGCTTCCCCCGCGCTCAGCTCTCACCAGCTATATAGCTTCTCTTTGATATTCCGCATACGTATACGCACTCGACGTCGTCATTCTCTCGTCTTAACCGTCTCGAGTCTCGCTCTCGCATACAGAGCGCCGATATCCATCGATCGCAGAGTAAGAGAGAGTATAGTCGTCGACCCCTCGACGACGAGACGCTCGTCGCATTAGCCCTAACCGGCCCTTACTTAAATGCCACATTACTTTGGTTTTCTCTCTCAGCTCTTATCTATACATCTGTATATACAGTGCAGGCTGTGCAAAGATACGTCTCGGTCTCCGTCTCAGCTCCATTTGTATGGGTCGCTGTGCTGCTCCATTCGTCATCCGCTTTCTGTAGTACAGGCCCAACATAAACAAGACCGAGTGAGCGTGTACACCTCGGGAGACGTGAGCTGCTTAATTGGGCTTAAGCGATCACTTTCCGCGCGAGTTAATCAGTCCTTGGGATGCGTTCACGATTGCGACGAGCTGCTTCTATACATAGCTGTCTGGAATATTGTGGATACTGCGGTTTGGGACACGAGGAAAGCTGTGTATTATATTTCGAAGTTCGATCGTTATAGCAGTAGCTATATGTGAACTCGCGTCATATCAAGCCTTTGGTTCACGCGACTCATATGATTATTATCCGCGCGTTCGATTAAACCGATTGCGCATCGAGCTAAATCGTATTTTTTATCCGTAATCGTAAAGTCGAGAAAGAGCGTTTTTTCTAAATGTCTCGCACAACTTATATATACTTCCAGAATCAGATTTTGTTCGTACGGCATTTTTTCCCTAGTCGCTCCTGCACACAAAGGGGAAAATCCACTGCCGACGGAAATTCGTATGTGGGCTATAAGCTTCGTTTTGCGTTATGTCAACGTCGCTGCAGACACCCACGCAAATGATCCCGATTTATATGTCTGCGAGCTTTTTGCTGCTGCTGAGGGCTGTACCCTCTGTCGCGACGACTACTGTTTCCCTCGTGACGTTCTCCCTTCTCGTTTTTTTTTTCCTCCTCGTGTGCGGCGTGGGGCCACTTTTCAAAAGCGACGAAATTATTTTGATTCCTTATATATTTATGCGGTATATATCCTATACATATCGAGAAAATTCGTGTGAGCTTTCTTTTTCGTCCCAGTAGCTGGTCTCATATATTATCATCTCTCCTTCGCTTGCGTGCACTCGAGTCTTATCAAACCCTCGATGTATGGATTTCTCTCGCTCATACATGTGTATTCCCTCTGAGCGAGGACGTGTTTTCTTTCTTTTGATTTTTAAGGACCCTACTATACGAGTTGGGATTTCTCTGCTCTTCGAGAGCGTTATACATATATTATATACGAATCATGTATATTTTCTTTATTCCTTCTTTTTTTCTTTGATGTCGATTTTATTTTATGTAAGACCAATTTGAATTTGAATATACGTGTGGTTACATTTTAGTTTTAAATTAACTATGTTAATCACAATAGTGACTAATGAAATTACTGTGGGTACTGTAGGAAGCTTCGCAGATGTAGCATGATCGGCTCAAGCAGACCTACAAATTGGTTTAGTCACGCCGTTATATATGCACTGGACTCGCAGATAGCGATGAGAGAAACAAGAAAGTCCCTATGTGCCACCTATCTTCGCTGACCAGAGACATGGAGATTGGAGAGTTTAAGCGGTGGGAGAAGGGCCTGTACAAAACTGCTTGGTTTAAATGTATCGCGAAATCAACTCATAACAGTAGTCTCAAACAAGCCTAAAAATTTTATTAACAAAACACTGGGGTATAGAAATTGATCCGTTCGCAGAGATCGAGCGCGAAAGTCAATCAGATAATACGAATGATTACCCGCGTCGTTTTCAGGTAAGAGACACGCGCGAGTTACGAAACACAGTTAATTTGTATAAAAGCAAATCTCACGAATATAGCTTTAAACTCGCAGCTCCGTTGTTCGTCCATAATTCAATCGGCTATTCAATTTCCTCTTTATTAAGTGTCATTACGCAATCTGTGCTTTCTTAGGCAGCTTAACGATGATAAGGCTCTGTATACAAGAAGCTTCGCTCGTAAAATCCGACAAAAGATAGCAAGCTCGAGCTTTCCTCACGTAAATTGGCCTAGCGTAGTGTATTATATATATATATTTTAGGCAAAAATTGCACAACGAATACGCGCGTGCGCTTGTTATAAAAATGCTCAATTTGTGAAGATCAAATATTATTTTTTGCTATTCTATTATAATATAATGTATTTTCACATCTTGAAATAGGCACTTATTGATTCTGTGAATCCGACCTTTTCGTTAGTGCCTGAGGCAAAAATAAAAATATGCTGAATTTTATCAATTGATATTCGATGGGTTGAGAACGCTTGGAAAACTTTTGGCCGTGTACAGAAATAGACGTAAAGCTTGAAAAAGTTAGCGAATAAATATATTTAAAGTATTGAGCTGCGATAAAAGGTCAACTTTTCAAAACGTTCGAAATTATTTTTTAAAGCAGTCGCAGGTGTAACTTTACTGTAAAGTCGCTCGCAACCTCAGATCAATAACCATAAGTAACATAAGAACTAAGGAATGATGATACAACGTAGAACCGCCGCAACCGAATCCAGAGAAAGAAGACCCGTGTGCAGCAAGTACAATCGTAGAACAGAGAGCGTGCCTTCAGTGTAATAGAAGTTCGTTGTTGCCTCTCTTGGAGTACGTGAGTTAAAGGATAACGTTATCAGCTGTGTCGCAGTGCAGCGTTGTCCGCAAAGCCGCGAGCAATGCCTCTCGCGTCTTTCGCGAGCTAAGGAGGAAGACACATATACAAGCGCCCACGGGCGAGTCAAGCAACGTAAACCTCTTGACTTTAAGAGACACCAGGTTTTATGGGAAATTTCGTGCTTGTTTATGGAAATAACTTTATTGGATTTTGGTGTGATAAATTTCGGTTTAATAAATCTTCGCGTGGGTGTTTACTTATAAAGGGATGTATATCGGTTTTTCAAATATATTAGATTTTTAAAACTGTAATAATTTAATAACTTTGAACATTATCCTATTCTCGTCTGTGCGCTACAATGCGTTCATTTTATTTATATGTGGCGCAAACTTTCAAAAGTAGAAATACAGCTGTACAGTCGGCTCAACTTTAAATCCAACGCGAGCTCACAGAGTGAGTTCAAAGTTGACTTTCGTAACTATATATAACTAAAACGATTAAATTATTTTACACGCGTAGCCCATTGTTATACGTGCAAATGCAATGTGCATAGTAATGCTCACCGGGACGTAACACTCGAGTGAACATAACATTCGCTGCTTAAATAAAAAAAACATTATTTTCAACTATAAGACTCGCAAGTTTTCGTAGCAGGGTATATTTTTTTCGAAATAAAGTCACGATTTCGCGTGGATCGACTTACGACAGATGACTTCCTCGAAACACGATAGGGCACACATTTTTGCTTCTTAAAAATAGCTTTCCACGGTAATTGATGCCTCATGCGATACGATCTTATTCCCGCAGTAGTATAGCTCGAGCAGCAGCCTCCTTCTGCTTCCCCCCCCCCCCCCTCACACATGCACACACACATCTATAGATTTCTCTTTTCACAAGAGAGAGACGAAGCGCGATTGGTTATCTCGGAGATGCTGGGGTGGTGTGTGTGTATGTGTGTGTGTGTGTGGGTGGGTGCGCGTGCTCGCCTTTTGTGGTATCGGACCATATCGGCAGCGCTGCATTAGAGCCTGACATTGAAGGAGTGGACGGAGCCGAAGCCGGAGGAAAACTGCTATAAAAGAGACGAGATAATAGACGGACTATCCCATAGTTAAGGCTGCGCTAACTCACGTAGAGAGATGTGGCAGAACGAAAAATCAGCTGTTCCATATCGTTCAAGTTTCATCTTTTCGGAATTTCGCGATTGTAATAGTCAGATTTTTTAACTCGGCATCGCGATCCTCTTTAATTTTTTTTTTTTTTTTTTTTAAATTATCTTCAAATAACATTAATTCATTTTCAAACAGATAAACTTGAAGGTTCTAGATTTAATTCGACTATTCAAGTATTAAATTCTCCTGCAATCATTCTAAAATTAAACGGGCTTATGAATTCAATGACAGTCGTACCGACCTACACGTTAGTATGTAATCCGATGCAAATGAAATTTGATAATTTGAGAGGATGTTCAGGCTGTTCCAAAATAGAGGTTTAGGAGCTTCACGTATTGGAACAGAATATACAAGTTTTATTAGCCCATACAAAGACGTGGATCTCAACAAAGTGATATTACGTAAAGCGTTCACATTATCATATACATACAGCGCTGCAGAGAGTGAACTTCATTATTATTCCAAGTAATATTAAAATTTTTAATTTGTCTAAGTTTGCTTGGTGCTTCGAGTGTGCGTACAAACTTCTACGGATTCAAAGAAGCATCTCTCATAGTTTACGTTTGATTTCCAACGCAAGTTTTGCAAAGTCTCCGACTTTCCTGCTTCTTCTTCTTCTTCTTTTTCCTCATCTTTTTCTTCCACTTCTCTTTAGCAAGCCAAGCGCACTCGCGCGTTTTCATTCCGCACTAGAATCGAATTTTATTTTCCGTAGCAGTAGGTTTTCCCTGTGCGTCCAGAGCGGACGGGTGGGTGCCTATCACCACTACACGGCGCGTCCTCAGGTTGCGGATAGAGGAACGGCCCCTGAGAAAGAGGTTAGCTGCGAATAAATCGAATAAGCAGCCGCGGACAGCCGATAGGCCCGGGCGTGGGTGTGATGAGCCCACACTGGCGATCGAACGCATTCATCTAGAAACGCTACGCAAGCACCACAACAACGAACACTCAACAATATTTCTTATTCCACTCTCTCTTCATACCTAACTATGTCTATAATCTATCTCTCTTAGCACACATTACAAAAATCCTGCTGCCGTGGAGAATGCGGGAGCGATGACAACTGCCCCGAAAGGGGATGTGTAGAATGATTCGCCACCTGGTCTTACACGAACGAAGGGCGCAGCGTCAGGCGCGCTGGCCTTGCAGGGGGGCGTTAGGATACGAGCGTGATTCGTAGTGCTGTCCGACGATGAAGCTGACTCCGATCCTTATCAAGTGCGGAAAGCTCTCATACTAGTTCTAGAGAGGTATGGGAGTTTATCACTCTAGAACCGGATGATTCACTGCTGCGATCGGAACAGGATCCAAAACGCGTGGTTTCACTTACTACCATGGCTCAAAAAAAACCAAAACCAAACCAAAATCAATAGGACTTAAAGGTAGGAACGTGGAATGTGCCCAGGTTTATACAGAGGCAGGCGCGTACCGGGAAAATCTTAAAAGAAGCTGGCGGGTACAATCTAGACTTAGTAGCTATAGACAAGAAACTCGGTGGCAAGATAGCGCGGTATGTTAGGAAAACGAAAACTTCACCTCTTATGTACGGGGGCGCGAGCGGACATTCCCTAAGGTATCCGGGATTTCTGATTAGCAAAAGAATTATACACGCGGTTAAAAAGTTTCAAAATTCGTAAACGACAGACTCTCGTAATTCGTCATCGAAGGAGCGTGGTACAATTACGTGGTTATTAACCGTGCATTGTCCTACGGAGGACAAAGAGGAAGAGGTGAAGGATCTTTATTACGAAGGCCTTGGAGCAATTAATCGACGTCAGTTCGCGTCGTATCGACACAAAATTAGTATGTGGGGGATTTCCAACGCTAAACTAGCGGGGAAATGTTAGGCCGCTACTATAGGCAAGGAAAGTCTGCAGCGAAACAGCGAACTGATAACGATTAGAGTCAAAACTCTCTCGCCGGCCGGCAAAAGATCTTACAGTAAAGATACGTGCTTCAAGCACAAGGATATACACAAAGTACGTGGACATCGTCCGGAAGCGGAGCACGATAAAATCAAATCGATACACCTTTCTTAATCGATAAGAGGCGCCACAGGAAGTCTTGACGTAAGATGCACTATAGGGGGCGGATTGCGCTCGATCATTTTCCCTAGTAGTGGCAAATTAGAGAGCCAAATAGTTAGCTGGGCAAATAGTAAACGGGCGAGCAAGTAAGAAACCGTTCGATATTGAAAAGTCGGAACGGGATAGAACGACCCACTTAAGTATCAAAGAGAAATCAGGCATCGGTTTCAGGTACTCGAAGAACGGATGCACGCACGGACGGTAGATGGCGACTGCCTCGAACAGTTCTTTTGGGGTATCGAAAAAGCGAATAAAACAGGCGGCGAATAAGTCTAGGTAGATAAGAAAGCCAAGGAACAAACCATGGTTTGACACGAAGAGTGCGAAGCTCTGGTTTGAAAGGCGCAAAAAAGGCAAATTAGACAGCGTACACAATGGGCGATAGGCCGTAGAAGAAGTACACGAAATAGAAGGCAAGTGGAGGCGATTTAACAGAACAAAAAGCCTGCGAGTATCAAAGATATCAGATTGAAAAATAGAAAATAATAGTAAGGAAAATAACCCGCGCGAGATGTACAACAGGAAGTTAAACGTATTAGGAGGGTTCCCAGGTAAATCGCAATTAATGAAAGATGAGGGCGGGAATTCATCCTTCAAGCGGAAAAGAACTGCTAAAGCATGGTGGAAAGGATATTTTGATAAGTTACTAAAACGTACATGAAAACTGCGAGTAAAGGAAGCGAAATCCCACGCGGACTCCATATGGACGAACGACCTACAAAGAGTAGAAGCCGGTTCAAAAAAACTAAAACGCAATAAGGCCGGGGAAACGATTCTATACCCCAGCTGAACACTTAAATAGACGGGGCGACCGCGTTCATTCAAAGATTTTGTAACCTAGTATGTGCTTATTTGGAAAAATGAACGATTACCGGAAAACTGGACAAAAATCCATCATTATACCGATTTTCACAAACAAGGGAGATACGACAGATTGCAAATAACTACCGGGGAATCTCACTTTAGCTCCCTGGCTAAAAGTTCTATCAAACGCCTAATACAGCCGACTCAACGCCCTTCGCGGAGGATTATAAATAGGAGAACTATCAGTGTGGATTCCGGGCGTAAAGAGTCGACGTGCGATCAAATGTTTCACTATAAGACTAGTTGTTAGAGATAAAAATGGCGAACATTGGCGAAACTAATAACCAGACTATTTCCTAGACTTAAACAAAGCGTATGACTCTATCAAACGAAGCAAAATGATCAAATCCTGGTGCTCCTCGGAGTACCAAAAAAAACTCTGAATTAATTCAAATATTTGCTGACGGAAGCAACGGGAAAGGTCCGGTAGCTGGAACTTATCCGAATCGATTATGATAAACGCGGACTGGTTGAAACAACTGTTGACGGTCTCTCTAGTCAGTAATCTTTAACTTCACGAGAATATGTTGTTAGAACCAAATGGGACTAGCGGGTCTAGGTGCCAATCCTTAAGGAAAACACAAATTCTAGGTATGCGGAATGACTTGGACATACAGGGATAACGGTGGCAAGCGGTAACGAGCAACGCGGAAATTCTCATAAAGGCGGCGAGGACACGGGTTTAGAGGTGAGCGAATCGAAAACGAACATATATGATCATGGATAAATTGGGCATTTGCGAAGGTGAGAGTGATCTTAGAGTCGGAAATTATACTTTTGAAAAGGTTAGCGGAATTCAGATATTTAGGCACAAACATAAATGGATCGAAACGAAATTAAAGCGAGATTAAACAAGAGACTTCATTCGGGTAATGCTTGCTACTACGCCGCTGAATAGATTACTAAAATCAAAACTGCTGTCTAGAAATGTAAAAGAAGGATATATAGACTTAATAATGCCGGTAATCCTGTACGGGTGGCGAACTTGGGCGCTTACTAAAGCGGAAGAAAACCGTTTTAGGGTGTTCGAAAAATAAGGTTCTGCGAAAAATATACGGGCAAAAGAAAGATGAGGAAACCGGGGAGTGAGGAAACTGCACAACGACGAGCTAACATAACCTATACGCTCACGAATATAAACAGAATAATTTAAATCGCGAAGACTAAGAATGGCAGGGCGCGTTTGCAAGAATGGAAATGATCGCACGGCAGCGCGTAATAATAAGGAAAGGCCAAATACATCGCGACCTCTAGGTAGACCTAGACGCAGGTGGCGAGGACAATGTAAAAGCGGACTTAACGAAATCGGACGGGACGGCGCGAAATGGATAGGGTTAGCACAAAAATAGGGATACGTGGAAGGCTTGCGTAGATGAGGCGATAACTTTCGAGTCGAAATGCCACTTAAAAAAAAAAAAAAAAAAAGGCAGTAGGTTTGCCAGTTCGTTTGAAATATTCGAAGCTATACTATTTGCCCTGCAGTATTCCATGTTTGAATAAAATTCGTGTATAGGCATCGAGACGTTATCAAACATTTATCATTTCGCACTCGCATAAATTCTCGAATTCAACTTTCACTTCGGTGATCGTATTCTCATAAGTACACATACGAGATTATACTGTTCTCATAAGGTAACCGCGCAAATGCGCAGAAAAGATGGAAGAGAAAACGCGGGGAACATTACACACCCCCGTGGTCCATATTTCAACTTAATTACTTTATTGGAATTAGTTTTTAAACTTGATATCATCATCATCCAAGTTTAAATTTGAATTCCGAAACGAGTATGAATCAAGCGGACCATTCATCCTCGCTCGCGCGCAATCTATTGGTTTTATATATGGAATCCGTGGAGGGTTGTATACTTTATGACTTCGTTTTCGTACAGACTAGTCTCCAACTCTCAATTAGATCAATGTGATTCTACTATTCTACTCTAAAAAAGACATGGTAATATTCTATTCGTCCTCTCATTGGCTGTTCGTTTTACTACGCAATGTTTGCGTATATGTTTTGAATTCCTCACCTCAAAAAGTGGATTTTGAAAAAATATGATAACAAGGGGTGCATTTCGTTATAATTTATTTTCACGGCGAAATTTCGACTTTTTTTAATCGAAATTTGAAACTTACTTATTTACCAAACAGTTTTATTGTAAAAACACTGTTGCGAGTCTACAAATTAAACTTAATTTATTAATGTACATACGCATTATATGTATATGTGTGGACCGCTACAGTAATGTCAATTGTCAAAACAGAGAAGTTTTGGACTGGCTCTTTCGCGAGCTCTTTCGTTACTGCTCAAACTCTCCGTGTCTCCGGCAGGTGAAAGTAGGTGGCGCCTAGGCACTTTTCCATTTCCCTCATAACAATAAGCGCGCCGATATCTAGATATAGTGGTGTACAACCAATCCTAAAACTGCCTTGTTTGGCCCTGATGTCCTGCTGCTTCAGGCGCTTATGCTATAACTGCGCGCGAAGTGCGTCTAAAGATACTTAAGCACAAGTTAATTGCAATATGTATACATTATTTCTACAGCGTTGTTTGTTTGAACTTTAAACAATCTTGTAATCAACGCTGATGACAAGCGATAAGAAAGAATTTTCCCTCGACTCCGTTTATCAACGCTAAATTCGAGAATTTTCCCCCCTCGTACCCCTTATCAAACTCAAAGAAAAAAAGTGCCGAGTAGCTGATGGAGTGAAGACAACGACGCGCAACGAAAAAGAGCTGACGAATGGTTGGTGGAAATCCCGATGGTATCTTCCGCGAATTTGGCTGTTCGCGCTACGAATATGAATGGCTTCGCCGAACTCACTCCCTCCTGCTCGTCGCTGAACACTTTAATCCGCGCATGGGCGGATATTTATTTTATTATTACTCTTTTTTTTTATATACGCGTCTCACACTGTTCTGAAAGTAATCGACGGCGTTGCGTGAAATGGTGTATACAGTCCTTGTATTAATTGTCTGGGGTAAATTATCTCAAGAGCAATTATCGCGCGGTGATTACTCGTGAAGATTAATGCTCGATCTGCTAAGGCGTATTAGCAGAGTAAATGTTGTCTTCTATTATTAACGTATTACAAGAGAACGTGTGTGGCTTTATAATTAAAACGCCTTTCGCCCACGCGATGCATTACCCTCGCTATATCTGATTTCTCAGTGCAAATCACGATTACGCGTATAATTACGGATGAAATTCCGCACAGGGTAACATAATTTCAAGCTCTCGCCCGCATTGCCTAAATTACTTCTGAACACACGCAAGCTCTATATATATATACCTGTACAGGCAAATTTTGTAATATTTCGAGAGTCAAGTCGTAATTTGCGCGCATCTACAGATCAAACGCTAATAGTATATCGGTTACTCATTTCGTATACCAACAAATCTCTTTTGATCAGATTACAGTCCAGAGCTGCACACGCGCTAATAAAAATAAGCCTCGAGCGAGTTGGCAAGCTGCACTTACTGCAGCTGTCGATAATCAATTCGCAAAATGAAAATACAATTATAATTCCGGAAAATTAAAGCAGCAGCTATAGCTGCACACGGCTCTTCTCACTATTACGGCCAAACGAGGTAAATCCCTGATTACGAGCTTCTCTGCTCTTTCGAGCTTTTTATTCTCCGCTTGGAAAGCCACGACTCTCTCATCCGGTATTCCGTCTATCTCCGGCTGGTCCTCTCGTAATTTGCTAAATTAAGGGATGGCGAGAGAAGTCCGTGGTTCCGCAAACTCGCCGAGTAGCTATATAGATGTATATATCGCTCTCGGTGTGAAAAAAAGAAAAAGACGAAATAGAGATGGATCGTACGGNGGGGGGGGGGGGGGGGGGGGGGGAAGGTGTAAATTGAAATGGCATGCGAGCGTAGCATTGCGTATATCTTTTCAATTCTATACTATCCTGGCCGATTCTTTTTTTATCTTTTTATGCGCGCACACATACGGTAGTTCTCTACAAAGCTGAATTTTTTTTCAATCGCCTGTGGTTTATAGGCTGCGATGAAAATATACTCGGCCGAGAGTTAGGAGTGTACGCGTGTGCGGAAATTTTCATTGCCGCTGCGCGGATATTTTATTTATACGAACGCGAGGAAAAGGCGGGCTGATGTATTTCAATTTGCCAGCTGGCGTGGAAATAAGTTTCGTAAAGCGTAGACAATATTTTCAGGATACCTGATAGGTCTATGTATTGTACAGTCGTATAGTAGCTATTCTGCATTTAAACACTACTTTTGCAAGTCGTCGAAAACGCCGTTCGGACTTTTGCTCGTTTCTTAGTCGCGTAAACAACTTTCTCAACTGAAAGAGAGTTTAAAAGCTATCAATTATGTATCAGAAGTCAAGCCTGTATACTTCTTTGTTTCCGGGTCTAACTTGAATCTTCATGAGTTCTTGAAAGACTCGAAGTTTCCTTAATCCAGCTCGAGCGCGATATAAAGTGGATAGCGTATACGACTCTTGTCATCAATTTTACAGAGACGAGTTTCGTGCTAGAGAGACAAACGAGTTTTTTGGAAATCCTTAATGGGCTGAGTGAGAAGGCGATCTCTGCAGCTTTCTACTGAATTCTTTACGCGCTGAACTGTTCGCATTCACAGGAATCCTGTACTGCTCAATTCTTCAAGCCGAGTATTCTCAGGAATACGAGCATTACATATTTATTCATGCGACGTCTCGACTCTTAACGAGAAAATGTTTTTTGTATTTGGCTCTTATACATAATATAGTTCATGCTTTCGTGGAACGCGCTGATAATGCACGTAATTTGAATATTTTACGACGAAGAGTACGTTGTTTACGCGCGCAGGATTATCAGTTTTGACGGGAAAACAAAGCGAGCGTCCAACTTTTTAATCGTGACAAACGATTTTTAGGGAAAGCATCGAGCAAGTTTGCTACGAAGCGAGCTTTTAGGCGGAATCGCGTTAATGTCCTTACAGCAAGAGCCAGAAGCCAATTTTACACTTTGTGTAAGAAGTTTAGTTTGGTTGATAATTATCCGATTATACCTACCAAAGTTCGCACATATATTTTAAGGTATGAACTTTTTCGATAAATAATTCCGAGTAGAAACAAAAACAAAAAAGAGCAAGAAAATATAACATGTGCCAATTAGGCTCAACGACGATTAATCACCCAGAAATGAAAATCAGAAAGCGCTTTTTGCCAGTATAACAATAGCCATCGTCATCTATTTTCCGGAAAAGCAACATATATTTTATACTTAATCAGCGAGAGCATAACGTACAAAACTCGCATCAGGCGTTACGTCGCTGGCGGCGGCGGCGACCGAGAAAGTAAATGATGAGTCTCGGGGTCAGGAGAGCGAGAGAGAGAGAGAGAGAGAGAGAGAGAGAGAGAGAGAGAGAGAGAGAGAGAGAGATTTAAGAGAGCGAGAGAGAGAGAGAGAAGACGACGTTATGTGTGAGTGTGTGTGGGGCGTTTAGCCAGCTGCGAAATTAGTTGGTCAGAGTCACTCGCCTCCACTATAGCCGCGTATTTAATGCGATCAGCCTTACCTCAACTGCGAGAAGGGCGAGAGAGATTCCTCCTTTTCGCTGCTGAAATTATCGGCTTTGTGGTGTACGCGTGGCATCAGCTACTGTGCATTTCGCCATTCTGTTCACGTATATATATATATATATAACCCTCTCTCTCACGTGCGTGTATGCAAGGGAAATAATTTAGCGGACACGCTCTCGCGCCTGCATTGTGCGCGAGGATTTTGATTATAATTCTCCAAGTCCCAGGTATATATGTATATATATATGCCATAAGCGACGACGATGAGAGGCCACAGTGTGAGGGAGGGTTACGAGGAAAGCTTTAAAGCTACGGAGAAGGAGCGAGCAAAGCGCGAGCACTCGCCAAGCAATTCATTATTTGACTTAGCGACGCGCGCACGCTCATCTTAGCTTACTTTCCTTCCAACGGAGCTTTTGCAGCCGAGAGCAGATTTAGACGCTGATAAATAGTTCCTTTTCTTGGAAGCTTTTTTGTTTTTAAGCTCGACGAGAAGGTTCTCGCAAAAACAAAAATTATTTCAATTTCACTGAAGGAACTAAAGAGAGTGTTGCGAAAAGCAGATCACCTCTCGAGCTTGCATACCGAAATGCAATCGATATCGTATACGTATAAGACAAATGGATAAGTAAGATAAATGGGGCGTGCCGTAACTTTGATAAATAGAAGTCGGTTTCTCGAAAAATTTATCAGCTGTATACAAGCATAACATATAGAGTAGAGATTGATTTTTCCAATTCACTGAGGTGGACAATTCGGCGATTTGTTGAATTCTGTACAACTTAAAACCTACACGCTACATTAAATTTTTTACACGTATAATACGTTCTTCTTTTCTCGCATCAAAGGAACAGCTATTCCTTGAAATATTAACTTCATACCCCACAAACTTTACTCTCCCACTAACCCTTGCGTTCTCGCAGTAGTCGCAAGCACCGCCCCAAAGCATAAAGAAAAGCTGAGACTGTTCTCCGTAAAATATCACGCGCGGAATCCACCCTCCTTTTATAATTCTCTGGCAAACAAAAATATCCTCTCGTAAACCGCGTCTTCCGACAAATCTCAAAAGACAATCACACCTACTACCTCGAGGGGGAAAACACACTCCACGAGATAGCCATCTCTCGCGCCGCGTTTTAAAGGCCAGAAGTATCTATATACAGCATCATAAGACACGAGCGAAGAAACCGCGAAAGCTGCAAAGACTTTGAGAATGAATGTTATCGCGGAACAATTCACGCTCGGCTCGCTCGGTTTGTTGCTGTGTATGTAACTTGCCATCGAAAAGCCGAGCACGCCCTCGCACGTTATCTCTCGTATACCTATATATACGTTGCTGCTGTATAGAGAACATCGACGGATCGCACGACAAACACAGAGCGACGGCTTGCAAGCTCTTATTTGTATCCGAGTGTATCTCTGCTCTGGTCCATTTCTTCGCGTCAGTCGTATTTCTCTCCCTCGCGTTCACGGAATGTTATGTACTCGGTCGCGTGTGTAACGTGATATTTTGCGGCGTAAAGAATTTTGCTAATTAAATAAATCGATGGAAAAGAGATCGTTAAAAATAAAGGATCATCGGAGTGTACATTATCGGTAGAGTATAGTACAGCGTAACGCAGAAAAAGTAGTCGACAGCGTAAAGTCTTCTTTATGTTCATTGTAAAGCATCGACACACACACACACACATCGACACACACATAGAGCTTTTTTCCTCCGCAGCTTTATCGCGTTCATTTTCTACTTTGTCGTTCGCTCGACACGTCGTATCAGGTATACACACACACACACACACATACATGGAGTCAGCATTTTTTGTGTTAGACTCGAGTGTGCAGATGGCGTACAGCTGCGTCATGCATAAAAGATACTCGACATATCGGCTGCTGGCAAATAAAATTGCCACGTCTTCGTTGCGACAAGCTCCAACGAGACGAAGGTGAACAGGCCACTTTCTGCTACACTAATAGCGTGGCTTCGTAGAAATGAAATTGGCTTTGTGTATAGCGGCAATAAGCTCATGTGTATAGTTGATGATTCTATGCGGTCATCCTTTATGGGACGAGTTTACGGAGAGATGAAATCTTT
Source organism: Pteromalus puparum (assembly GCA_012977825.3). NCBI lineage: Eukaryota > Metazoa > Arthropoda > Insecta > Hymenoptera > Pteromalidae > Pteromalus > Pteromalus puparum. The sequence continues at coordinate 4,183,050 of CM053171.1, read as the reverse complement.
CGGAGCGATGAGAAGACGAGAAAAAAAGTTTCAAGCTTTGTAACGCCAGTTTAATTTATTAATATGGAAAGGCTTCACGCTTGATGGGGAAACGATAATTTCTCGTCCGCGCGGCAAGATAAAAGGATGACAATAATAAACGAGGCCGCGCGGTCCAGCTGACGTTTTTTCCGCATATATCGCGCGCGTATATATATACGTATGTATATGCAAGGATCTGCAACATTTATCAGTGTCCTTGTCGTCGTCATCTGTCGTTAAAGATGCGTCGCAGTGACTCGTAACTTTCGCCCCATAAATAAGTGCCGAAGTCGCGCGAACGCGCTCCGAAAAGTCGCCTCTCTACGCACTTTCTTGATCTCGTTTGATTTTTTTTACGTTGCACGCGTACCAGTTCTACTGCTACTATTTCACGATTATTTGAAATCCCGATTTATGTGCCTATCAAATCGCATTGGTTTATATCTATCGACAGCTGTTATTACAGAATCACCGTATATAAACTTTGTACGCGTCTTGAAAAAAAAATTGAAAGGAATACAGAATCAAAGATAGCTCGAAAGCTCAAGCTCCCTCGATAGCCGCAGGCGTTTGAATTACGCAAAGTCGTCTGTCAATACACGTATACTCTCGTGTGGCGCATTCGAATCAAGTGCAACTTCAATTCGAACGCGGCGCACTCGTTTTCCATCTGCCCCGATGTCTCTCCGTGTGAATATAGATATCCCCGATGTATGCAGGTGTAGCGATCCATGCACATTGAGAGCCGAGCTTTCAGTCGTATATAGCGCGCATACGAGTGATTGTCCAACCGACGGGGGCGGCGCGGGCTCTAATCGCGTGCATGCATGATGCATGACCTAATTCGTGATATCTCGCTCAGGCTGCTGCGCCTGCACGTACGCCACCTGCGCGTAGAGTCGGAAAGAGCTCGGAGATATATCGAGAGGAATATAAGCTCGATATTGAGTATCAGATGTTTGCCGAATTTTTTCGATTCGTTCTCTTTGCTCTCCGATGTATACGATAATATTTTCGACTATACTACTGTGCAGGTATGTGCACTTTGTTTGAACACCTGAAAATAAAAACAATCGCACGGCGAAATGCACAGGGTAAGCTTTATTTGATAAGGTTGGGAATCAGATATCCTCGAAAAATCTGGCCAACGTGCTTCGGGTACATCGACGTGTTCTATCCATATATTCATGGTAGCTCGGCAGTCCTCTCTCGTCTCTCAGCTGAAAAACGCGACTTGGCGACACAGACGCGATCCTGAATCTCGACTGAATTCCAAATGCAGTGTCTCTCTTATACGTGTGTATATATGTATAGTTGGTCCTCGATCGAATATATCGACGGCAATTCGCTTTGTTCCCTGGTATACACTGCACTCTGAGCCTTTTCGCACTCGTCGGCAAAAAGTCCTTTGCCAGAAGAGCGCGGACTCCTTTTTCTCTTTCTCCTTCTCTTTGTCCGTAATAGACTTTTCGACAATTGGCATTTATATAGATCCTTATCCCTGGCTCAACATATTGCGAGAGATGTAACTCTCGATACGCTCGAAAAAACGCTGAGACTGTACTCGACTGTGTGTCGGTAGAGTCGTTTTTAGACTTCAGGGTATTTGTTCTGCTTTTTCTCTGTGAAATTCGATACGGCTTTTATAGAGGTGCACTTTTATAAAATTTATTTTGTGCTAAATCTTACTCTAAAAAAGACATGGTAATCATTAATTTTATTCGTCCTCTAATTGGCCGTTCGTTTTAACGTGCAATGCATGCATATGGTTTGAATTCTTAACGTCGAAAAGTGAAAATTAAAAAATTAAAAAGTGAGTTGCAAGTCTGAAAAAAATTAAAAAGCCAGTTGCGAGTCTGAATTAAATTTAATTTTAATCTACATACACACGTGTGCGCATTAAAATTACCAAAACAAAGCAGTTTTCAACTGGCCTTTTTGCGGGCCCTTTCATCACTGTCCAAACTCTCCGTGTCTGTGACAGGTGAAAATAGGTGGCGCATAGACACTTTTCCATTTTCCTTACAGTAATATGCTCTTCGAGTTCAGATATATAGTAATGTACCACCAATGCTAAAACTGCCTTATTTGGCCTGCTGCTTTGGCCGCTCATGCTGTAACTGCGCAAAGCGCATCGAAGTCGTTAGTTAACAAAAATGTGTAAATAATATAAAAAAAGAAAAAAGTTGCCGAAGCAACTCGCAATTGTAGGCTGGTTCTTTATAACTGAGCTACGAACACTTGTTACACATGATACACAGGTTAACACTCATATGCTTGACATACGTATGTAGGACTTGAAAAATTTCGGTCGAAATCTGAAAACCGTTATTTTTAAACGAATTTTCTTCCCAAGGTTGTTGATTTATGATGTAGACTATTATTTCCCTCATGACAATTTTCGTGCCGAGTCTAGATATAGCGATGTGCCATCAATGCTAAAACTGCCTTGTTTTGGCCTGCTATTTTGGCCACTCATACTATTAATAAGCAAACCAATAATTCACAAGCATGACATATTTTCAAACGCCTTTCCCCGCAATAATTATCATCCCATCGCGATTTTTCTCATCAGCATTCGTGCCCACAGCCATGTAACCTCACCAATAATTAGAAACTTCATTTTTCAAAACTTAATTAAATAAACGTCCGTCAAAGAAAAATAAGGTCGGCTAAAAGCAAAGCCTTCAGTTTATTTCATCAAAGTCCAAAAGTTATTCGATCAAGTCTCGCGAGCGTTGCCGGATGAAGGAGAAAGAGAGAACTGCAGGAGGCATCAAAGCTCATTGACTGAAAATCTTCGTGGTTGTGCGGAGGGAATCCTGCAGTAGCAGCAGCAGCTCAAGAGAAAGTTGAACTATAAAGAGCTTTCATAGCCATACCGGACTGCTGAACTTCTCTGAACGGGAGATGAAGTTATCGTCACGCGCTTCATTATTCCGGCATCTAGCTGTAGCTCATGTTCGATTTCCGAATCGACTTTGTCTCGCTTTAAAATTGTACCGAGAGAGAAATTCCGCTTATATTATAATACCATTCCTGAACATCTCTCTCGTTAACCATGTATTCATCGAAACGTACGGTACAGTAGTATTTTACTCGCACTTTTTTTTACAGCTACTCGAATTTTTCCATCTCTGGTGTTCTCCAGCTGACAGCAAGTCTCTTTCCGTATCAAAGTTTGCTTGGTTTCCTCGAGACAAAAACTTTTTTCATTTATACGCGTGTATTCAATTTTCAACTTCTTCTTTTATTTTATTCGTCTTCTTTCTTTTTTCAACGCCGCCTGCCACAGTCTTCTTGAGAAAATACAAGTTTCCGGGAGTTACATTCGTTCAGGGTGAAAAACGGAGAACACCCGCGCACTTTTACGCTCCGTATCCATTTCGAAAAGTTGTCAAACATTCAATGAAGAAAGAATATACTTATGTATAACAGAAGTTAACGAGCCGTTTTTCACGAAAATTTGCTTGATATAAAGAGAAGCATGTTGTAAAATAAAAAATAAAAGTAGGCTTGAGAGCGGAACCTCTTCAATCATCCCTCGGCTATATAAAAGAAGCTCCTCTCCATTCCAGGCTGCTCTTCCTAAGCCATTCTTCGCTTCCTATTACACTTCCTTATAACCATCATTTGGAGGCTTTTATTCTATATAATGCCGGTGCTCGCGCAGCGCTGCGCAAGATAGAGAAGAGAGCTTGCCGCGAGCGCACGTGAGCCCGACTCGCAACTGGCGCCTGAATAATCAACGAGCTATCATGAATACGCATTAGTCGAGCCATCGAGCAGCGCGCATTATTCACGATAGCATGGCGACGGCAGCGAGCCGTCTGACGATCGAATTTTCCGAATCTTCGCGCGCACGCGAGGCTCGCTGATGTCCTCTCTCGCGCTTCTGTGCACTCGTCTCTCTCTCTCTCTCTCTCTCTCTCTCTCTCTCTCTCTCTTCCTCGTCTGTCCCGTGATAGTCGGAAATTCAATTCTCGCTGAAGCTATGTATGTGTGTGTTCAAGTTTCTGTCGCGTATACACTCGTCTGACTAGGCGTTGATCCGCTCCACTTGCGGAATTTCGATAAGTACTAATTCGCTCACCGAAATTGTTTATAAAATTTGGGTGTGATCTAGGGCAATTGTCATTTAAATGTGCGCGTTGATTGGTAAAATGTAAATGGAAACGTTGAACAATTTTTGCTGCGGAAATGCTAACAGTTACTTTAAACGCGCGTGATGTGACGTGATGCGAGAAACTTTGCAAATGTGCAATGCTGAGAGTCAAAGCTAATGACGACTTTTGAGAGTCTAACATCAAAGCAGGCCGGAACTGCATGAAGCTTTAATCTTTTATTAAAGTACCAACTGAAATTAGCAGGATATAAATTGACGCTATTTTGCTAAACAATATAATTGCTTGAACTTGCTTGCACTTTCAATGAATATTACTCTTGTTTTAAAATACCTATATATTTTTATAGTAATATTAGGTTATATTACCTGTATTTTTACCATGCTAAATCCATATTAGCACATACTTACCCATAGTGACTCTCCGCATACTGTTTCGAGCATTTTGGCACTGTCCGTAGGAATCCATGTGACCACATGGTTTGATTGGGCTAAAATTTTAGGAGCATGCTTTTTACACTTATACTTTTGGTATGAATGAAGGGATTTTGATTTGAATGCTTAAAAAATCTTTTATGAAAGAAAATTTGACATGAATAGGTTAAAAAAGGCCAAAAATTCAGTATTTTCATTGTTAAACATTTTCTAAGCATTCAAATTAAAATCCCTTCATTCATACCAAAAGTATAAGTGTAAAAAGCATGCTCCTAAAATTTTAGCCCAATCAAACCATGTGGTCACATGGATTCCTACGGACAGTGCCAAAATGCTCGAAACAGTATACGGTGAGTCACTGTGTAAGTGCTAATACGGATTTACCATGGTAAAAATACAGGTAATATAACCTAATATTACTATAAAAATTATATAACAATTATAATTTATTTTTATAATTATTTATAAACACCGTCTTGAGAGCTAAAAGATCTTCGCAATACAGCAGACAGACTGCAGAGACTTTCTGTAAACTCTTTGTCCCAAAGGCAGTTTACACAAAGTCCATTCATCCGGCGTTACAATACGCGTCATTACTTTCGCGCCGACAGCATTATCTTTTGTCCGCAAAATAATAGCCCCAACTTCAAGGAGTAGACAAATTAATGAACTCAGCGAATTTCAATCACGAGAAGCTCGATCTCTTCCCAGAAAAGTCATTAAGTTCTTCAGTCTATAGTAAATAAAGCCAACTACTGCAGACAGCGCACAGCGTGTAGTCAGAGCATTTTCCGGAAACGAGTCTCGGTCTTTGTGCATCGGAAGAGTGTCGTGTCCCTGTTCCAAACGGGCGTAGCCTCGTTGTGCGAAAGGGAAAGCTCTCTCGCGGTAGAGAAAAAAGAAGAGGAAAAATCCAAAGTCGCGTACCATCGTGGGTGTATAACGAGGTATAGCGACTCAAGAACTCATTATCCGAACTACTTTGTCTCTTACTCCTCCTTACTCTCGCTTTTTCCCCGAGCGTTGTATGCGAAACGATCGTGTTTATGTCAGCTGCAGAACAAAGTTAATAAAGAACGAGCCTCGCGCCACTGGAGATGATACTCCCCTGGCGCGTTATATGACTTTGCAAAGCACAGAGGCGGCGGCAACGAACCTTAAGTTTCCAAGCTCGAGCATAATACGGGATTATATATTATGCATTTATAAGTTTACGCTCGCTGCTCATCGCCCTGTAATCGCTGGCTGTTTTTCATCCCTCGAACAGGTATACGCCTTGCTGCATTGGGTGTACCGGATCAGCCTCTTACAACTTTTAACCCGTGTAACTGCATCCTTCCTTTATACAAGATTTTGTTAAAACTTTCTTTTGTTTTTTGTTTTGTTTTGTTTTGTTTTTTTTTTTGCAGAAACGCAATTTCACCTGTATACGATACATAATTTCGTAATAAAGCCCCGAACAAAATAAGGATTAAATCTGTAATCAGCGACAAAAACGAAATCGCTTTCCCTAAAGCCTCGAGGGACAACAGCGCGTGTATATCGCGCGAATCATAATGGAGTTCAACTCGGGATTGCTTGCCCACGCGGTATGCTAAAAATGCGCGCTATTCACGCGGGGGTGGATTAAGCTCAATCACGCGTATGTGTATATCGCGTTTTTGCAGCTTGCACGGAATTAATGAAGGTATCTCTCGCCAATAGGTTCACGTGCGCGATTTCATGGATAATTTAGCGCGTGCCGTAGTCGTAACAGGCTGGAGAAGAGCTTGCAAGCTCGCTTGTGGCTTAAATTCTCTCGTCGCCGAGCCGATGAAATGTTCGGGGATTTGGAGCATTGGCCACGACGACGGGCCTGCGGTTATCGCGCGAGAAAATCCTACGTTGAAGCGCAGGATTCGTAAATTGCGTGCGATTTTTCGAGCTTTTTATCGCGATTTATTTTTATGCTTATTGAATATACTTTTGGCCGATAAACCGTTTCCATTGAAATGAATTATGAAAAGAGATCAACTGCAGTACGCAGAGTAGTAATCCATCAAATTGTAAATGCTGAAAATAAGCAGATCGAGTATAAGCAAATGTCCAGCGCATAAGTGTGTGTAAGTCGGCATCTGGTCTATAACCGCTGCACATAATGCGCGTGCGAGCAATTGTGCGCGACGAGAGGAACGAGGTCTCGAGGCACCGCATCAACTTAACATAATAATAGCAGCCACCTCGAAAGATGTCGAGGGATAACACAGTGTTATCTCTCTCTCTCTCACTCGGGCGCTTTGTGCTTGCGAAACGCGGTTGCGCGTCGCGTTGCGTCGGGTATCCATACATATATGCGGTCGGCAACGAGCTTGCTATCCCACCCGTCGATGTTCGAGCACCGAGATTATTTGCACAACCGCCGACGGTAAATAGCGGCTAATTATTGTCACGCTCGAAATATCTTGATTAGCACGACTCTGTCAGCGTTGATGCGCAGCCCCCGCAGGGGTATTATCAATCATATCAGAGCCAGATAAGAGGAGTGGCTTCGATATAATCAAACGCGTTGGTTTGATTTCTGAGCAAAATTATATATAAGGTTTCTATAAGCGTATAGGTCGATGCTAGTGTGCGACGTGTCATTGTAATAATTAATTTTCAAGCGCGTTTCCGTATAAAGTGATTACAGGCGTGGCAGATCGCAGCTGTGGTCGCACACGAATAATTACATTAATTTGACCCGTAAAGGCCCGCAACACACAGCGGCTAATTTGACTAAAGCGCGTGACTGGTGCTGTCTGTCACCTGCTGTAACTTTGAATTGTAATTTGATTATCAAATCTCTACTGCCCTGGTTTCGTAAATGTAAATTACATGCGCAAACACCTCATTAAAGCGTAGTGCGCGCAAAGTTGCTAAATTAAACATCGGTCTTTTTCTATTTACGATTCGCTAGGAATCGCGAAATTGAGGATCAACTTATATACCAGTGTAGTATAGTTCTGCGTTAAGAAATTCAAAAAGTTAGCACCTCGTGATCTCAGAGAAGATTTTAACAAGCTTTAAAAAAGTGACAAAGAGTCATGACACCCAAATCGGAAGCGAAAAAATTTAACGACGTCTAAAATCGAGTTTAACGACGCGTAAGAAGTGCCTTAAAAAAAAAAAAAAAAAATGACACCAGAGAGGGAGAGCTCAGGTCGAACAAAGCATAATTATTCTTCGGCAAAGAGACACACGCGCGCGGCGAAGAGTCGGCAGTGGAAGTACCAATTATAGAAATTAAATACTCCCTTGGGAGTTTCCGACGAGCACTCGAGAAAATTACGACGAGTCACCGGGCACGAGTCAACGACACACACGCATGAGTTCCGAGTGCTAGACATTGTTTCTTTCCGGCGCAGTCTTATACGTATATATAGGTATACACATATGTGTAAGTTACCAAAGTTTATACGATTCGAACCGCGTGTTCTAAACATCCTCGTTTCGAGAACGAACGTATAGGCGACTATATAGGCGACTAAAGCCTTTGCTTTATTGGCACTTCGCGTCCTCTCAATCTCCCGTGGCTCTGCGCAGCTCAGGCCAAACTTCCAATCTTCTTTCCACCACAATTCCCGAGGCGCAGCCGAGTCCAATGTCTTCGTTAGAGATGCTTTTACTGCTGCTTTAGAGCTTGCGGACTTTTATTGGCGATCTTTGACGCTGCGCGGAATGTTCGTGAAATCGATTGCTTCGGTATTTATTTTAACTGAACATGTTATTGATAATACATTTTCATTAAGATTTAGGGATTTTACAGTATATGTTACAGCATGGGCGGCCGAATCAGCAGTAGGCCAAATAAGGCAGATTTAGCATTTGTGACACTCCACTATATCTAGACTCGGCGCGCATATTGTTATGAAGAAAACGAAAAAGTGCCTATGCGCCACCTATATTCACATGCCGGAGACAAAGAGAGTTTATAAGGCAGTGACGAAAGGGCTCGCGAAAGAGCCAGTCCAAAACTTTAACTGACAAAAATGATTTCTCACTCCAAGAATATAAATTAATCTCACTACAGGCTTCAAGATGAAAATCCGCTTTTTTGTTCAATGATATTCTTCTAGGAATTAAGATGTTTTAGAAGACTCAGGTGTGGAAAAATCATTTAACACGTCGGATTTTTATCTTGAAGATAATATATAAATCAATTTTGTCAATGTGCTTTGCTTTGGTATAATTGATATCGCTTTAGCGGTTCACACGTACGTTATGTACATTTAAATCGAGTTTAATTTAGACTCGCAACAATGCTTTTAAAATAAAAATGTTTGGTACATAAGTAAGCTTTAAATTTTTATTTGAAGATGGTCTTTCAAAACCTTTTTATGATAGGATGGGAGTGGGCAAGTAGCAGTGACTGATACAAAAATAATTTTGTATACTTTTTGGGAGGGCAATATATGAGAAGCTATATAGCTCAGGCTTATGCAAAGAAAACCTTAGATAACTTTCTGTAAAGGTCGAAATTAACGTTTATTCTAATTTAATATATGTATCCCATTTGGCTTAAATATTACAATATGAAAACTACTTTTTAACTTATCAAAGTATCGATTTATTATCCATATATATGAAAAATCTAATACGTGTCCTTTGTATTCGTCGTTTTTCTTAGGTGTCTGAGGCCTCCTTCTCCCTTAACTGTGTTTTTTCGCAACTTTTCCCAAAGGTAAGGAGACATATAACATTCAAGAGTGAACCGTAATTATGATATGCATTTTTTTAGTTATTCAGAAATTGTGATTGAATCGAGTATTTAGAAACCGAGAAAGGGCATAGAATATGGTGTGACCAATATAGTAACAGTATCCATGATGCCCTTTTGACGGTAGAATAAATAGGGTATTTTTTTGAGTAACTGTGTTTATTTATACTTTCTGTACATAAAACTAAAAAAACTACAAAAGCGAGTTATTATCCGTTGTAGACCTATATTTTCGAGGAAGTGAATCAAAATAATCTTGCCGTTTAATCTGCATCTGTTTGGGGTTTTCATATGACAAACACACAGCATGTTTATACACGATAAATCAATTCCACGAGCTGGAATTCAAATTTTGTTCAAACCCGTCAAGAGTCACACGCATACATGCACAGACACAAACACTGCATCGTGTGGACCTTCATTTTTCTGCATGTCCTCAAAATTTATCGCATCCTTGTAAAATAGCACGTTTTCTGCATGTTTTTTTCTCCTCCAAAAAGCTTGAATCGCGCAAGCAGTTCACAAAAAAAAAAGAAAACGTTAAACTGCAATATTGCAATATTCGCCGTGAAAAAGGAAAAAAATCAACTCGAAGGAAAAGAGCGAGAACGGAGTCGCGCGTTTTGACGTCTATCTGGGTTCGAATAATAATCGCGTGCCCTTCAGCTATACTGATATACACGAGCTATATGAAGTATAGAGCGAACTGCGCATAAAAGCGACCACGCGCTTCACGGTCGAATGATAACGACGCGGACAACGTGTCAGCGACTCTTGTAATAAAATCTCCGGGCGGCTACTATGGAAACGGCAATTAATATGCCTACCGTGCAACCAGGCGGAAGTCGCGTGGGAGATAGTGTATACTTTCTCCCTCCATTGCGGCCGATACGGTTCCTCTCATGTGGAATGTGTTTTTTTTTTGGGTGTGTCAAACTCGCGTCGCTTTTTTCGTTGTTATGTATACACAAAACGATACGTTTTCGACTCGATGGTTGTAAAATATTTATCGGTGAGTATGTGTGTATAAAAATGCAGGATAGAGAGCGTCGCAGCTCAATCATTCGTATATATGACCCGCAGTCCTGTTTCACGTGCGAGTTAGCTGTGTTGTAAAATTTATATACGTCATTTTTTACTCGACTACTATAAACGACGACGCGATATTAAGGTCGTGGATCGAATGGAGAAGAATAAAAAAAAGTGTATAAAAAATATGAATAGAATTAAGTGATATATATAAGATCCATTATGCAGTATATTCGTAAGAAATGCTCAGCGAGTGCTTAAAGTTGTCAGAGTCGAGAATCGAGAGAGACGATACAGAGGCGACGGCGGCTGGCTTTGGAGTTTCGCGCGAAACATGAAAAAGAAAAATATACCAAGAGGGAAAATGCCTCTCAGGTATATAGTGTCAATGCGAGGCGTCATTTCCATATCTTATGCGCTTTACTGCCTTCTCGTCTATACATATTTTACTGCCTCTTCTCCCTTTTCCTCGCTTTTATGAAACTCACCTACACGTCTCGAATCTCTCAGCGACGTCGATGTACGATTTTAATTTGAACTTTTTGCAAAATAATATTGTGTCGAATTGAATATACAAAAGTTTTAATAACACGCTGTGAATCGCTTGTCGCGTATACGTATATAATATTTTCTCTCGCATGACACTATAGAGTTCAAGAGCTACAGATGCTTCATATATAAAAATAGTTTTGCATGAAAAATCGTAGTATTTTTCACTCAAACTCTTTTTTCGTATCAAGTTTCAATATCACGACTGCGTGATTATACAAGCATGTTATTATTATATATTTTCTTTTTCATAGGAATACGTTCTTTTTATGCTTGACTGCGCAGCTCTTCTCAACTCGCAGAGAGATAACTTTTTACAAGCCCGTCGTCAGATTATTTTTCACAATAATCCAAAATCGCTTCCTCCAGCTGAAACAGCGTCGCTTGCAACGCGAAATAACAGTTATACCAGCACAAACGTGCTTTTTTGTATAAAAAGTAAGAAAAAAACACGCAGAGAACGACAGCGATAAAAAAACATACACACTCTTACTAAAAGTGCCCTCAAAAAAATGCAAACCCTCGAGAAGTCAGCGCTGTTATAGGGCTGTTTGTAACGCAAAAAGGCAGAGCGCGCACGAGCCTCGCGGCGCATTCTCTCTTCGCGCGCGCGCCTCTGCGATATCCAGGCGCAAGTATGCACGTCCGTTAGGCACGTGTCGCAGCTGTGAAAAATCACGGAGCTAGCTAGAGAAAGAAAGAAAGAGAGAGAGAGAGAGAGAGAGAATGGAGCGGAAGAGTCGGGTCCGGGTATTTTTCAAACTGGCAATTTTCCCGTCACGCTGCGAATTCTCTCCATATAATAGCTATATATGTATACCTATAGACACTGCACGTGCGCTTGTACTCTGAGAAGAAAGGGAAAGAGAGGAGAGGAAAAGAGAAAAAAGAGGAAAGCTGGTGCGCATCACACACGTGTGCAAAGTGTCTCGCGCGCCGGCAGATTTTCAATTCGGAGGGCTGACGGCTTGACGCGTTCGTAAACAGAAACATCCGCGACAAATGAACTCGTGTCGCATATAGCAAGTTCTTGAGAGGTAGGTGCTTTTTAAAGCTGAACGAACGAAACGCTCGCGTTTATAATGGAGCTGTGTAGCTGTGTGCGGAAAGCATATTCGTGCGATTTTTCATGCCAGTCGACTGTGTGCACACACGATCGACGATATCTTGATAGTTTCGAGTCTATACTAGTACAATGATTTTATAATGTAATCTCCAGTGCAACGATACGGATGAAAAAATTCCAAGCGTTTCGAGTCTCGTACAAAAAACTCTCTCGCCATATGCTCACAAAAGCTTCGCCGGAAATAGTTTCCGATGAAATCCGCCGGATAATACACACGTGAGAATGAATGAACAGGCGATGTCCGATAAATCGAACGGAAAAAAGCTGCAGCATCTCTTTCCGATATACGAAACGATACGCATAAACAAAGATGTAGTAGCCGAAAATCTCGGGCATATAGGGATTTGCATGCTCGCTTGGCTTCGACGACATCAGGCGTGAGAGGAACGGATGAGAGGGAGAGAGAGAGAGAGAGTTGAGTTGAGTTTGGTTGAGTGCGCTCAACATAGCACACGGTCGGAAGCCAGCTAGAGGCGAACGTCAGATGAAGTAGGAAATCCAGATTTGATATATAGGTATGAAGCCGAGACCTCTCTGGATTTGACGTGGATCCCATTCCTTTCTCCTTGTCTCTCTCTCTCGCCCGTTCTATCTCTTCACTCTCCTCTCGGTATTGCTTTGCGTTATAGTTGGTGCACGAAATATGCTGCCTCACTCATCGCTGCTTCTACTATTTTTTTCTATTCATCTCCTTGTCTATTTATCTCTCTCTCTCTATAAATAAAATAAGCTTTTGTTTTCCTAATCGACTGTTGAATCTTTCATCGTCTCGTTGATTGAATTTCTTGTTCTGCTTGGATGAGAGATAGTCAAGCTTCGCACGTGAATTCGATAATGCATGAAGAGCGAAATTACAAATTACACGTCACATATTTACATAAGCACGAGAGGATCGGAAAACGATTTCGCCCCAAACGAAACTTTTGCTTCTCCCTTTTTTCAACAGACCTTTTCCCAGCAATGTTTCCATCTGATGCAGTACTACTAGCTCCATCGGATATCGTTGTGTCTCTCCCTGTACTCGGGTCCGGAGAGTCGGTCGATTGACGTATTGATTCTCTCAAGGCGTTGCAGTTTGGCCTTCCCCCGCGGATGTCGACGTGCGCAAAAGTCCTGCGGGGTCGTTTCGTGCTTTGCAAGTTTGCGCAAGCGATACACACAATTCAAAAGTTCGACGAAAGTGCTTGTGTGTGTGAGTACGAGAGAAGTGTGTATCTATATACCTGTTTTATATCCGGCTTTTCACAAACACGTATAGTTGCAGTTGTAACGGAAGAGAATAGTTATAGTTTTTGGAAAGAATAGACTTTAGAACAAAGTATCGTTGAAGTTTTATTGTTACGATGATGTAAAATTAACATCAACAGCGCGTGCAGTCGATGGTATTGCTCGAGTTTTATTCGAAGAATACTATATAGTATCGTTAAAAAAGAAAATACAACTAATATCAAGAAGAGTTCTGGAAGTGGATGAATCTTCCTGTGCCATCTACGCGATGTATATCTCTCCTGTCCTTTCCGTACAAAGGCACTGCTGTATAGGTCAGAAAACACGAAAAAGAAGTAGACAGCTCGAAGAAAAATCGGTGCCGTTCAAAAGAACGAAATAAAATTACACATTTATCATCGAAGTGGAAGCTATCTCGATTGAACTCTAACAGAATCTCTCGTATATAATTGGTCGCAATTGAAACTTCATTTTATCTACAGTAGCAATTATTGTCATATTACTCACTTCTTTTCCACACAGAGCTTTAGTTATTGCTCTATTTCAAAGCAACTATATACTATTTCATATATCGAGCAAACTGGGCTCCTAAAACAAGTTCGAATCTATTCACAGCGCGTCTCAAGAATGTCATACGAGCGAATTATAGTATAGTCGCGATTTTGGTCATGCGTATACGCTACAACATACATAGTCCGATACCATAAAAGAGCAGTTTTATTCTCGAGCATGCACGTATTGTATACGCATCGTATATAGCGTGGGCGATTTTCAGTTATTCCAGGAGCCGAAATACTCGGAAACTTGCAGAGCTTGAATATTGGCTAGCGCGCGCCACGATGGCGGCTTTCGAGAGCGCAAATATTGAGGGAATGAGCTCGATGCTGTGCGCCGTGCGATGATCGATAAGGCTCTTTAAAGTCGATGATTGGAAGGTCGGCTCTGGTGGTGGGAGAAAAAGTTTCCTTATTGAATTTTTACTCGTGGCTTATGATTGTTCGCTTCAAATTGAAATCTTGAGAGTATACGAGAGATAGAGAGAGAGAGAGAGAGAGTTTCGCTTTATTAAAATAATCAAATGCTTTTCATTTTTCTGATACTGAGCGCTGTGGTTTCTTGAATCTGGCAAAGGGTTATTTCGGGAAATCGTATCTAGAGGATAATATAAGTTTTGATATCAGACTTTAACTCGTTATATTGTAGAAATGCTTTATTACTAGCTAGTATCGTTTTGTTAGCGAATTAAATTCGAAATCGGTTTATCACAAACGATTCGAGAAATATTAAAACGCAACTCTGTATATAAACCGCTTTCCACAAGCGAATTTGCAATCCAATTTGCCAACTTTAGCAATTACAACTTTTGCGTAACTTGTCATCGTAGATAAACAAACTTAGATTTACTGTCAATTAGTATCCCGCGGTCCAAAATTACATTCCCGCACAGTGTAAATTTGAATCCGATAACCGTGCGGTATTAAAATCCTTTTTTGATCCACCCAACAGAGAATTAAAGCAGTGCATTCCGAAAAATAGTTCAAGTCGACGAGTCCGAATCAATCAACTTTCATTTCAATGGTATTATATAATTCAGCTGATTGTGCCCAATCGTTTCGAATACTTATCACCTAAGAGTACTATTAGCCTTCAGCCAATCGCATTTAAATATTAAATCATTCGACGATTGTGCTCTTTCTCTTGACAGCCTATTATACACAAAGACGCGTTGCGGAATTCATGAAAAACGGCACGTGCTACCGCATCAAAAACGTCGACGCCGAGATAATAAGAGAAAAAGAAGAAACAAAAAGAAGAAGTGGCGCAGTGTATAGAGAGCGGAGAAAAACGCGCGCATGTCACGACAAGGATTTTTCTCGTGAGAGAAGTTTTCGCTGATCACGCGTGGAATTCGCGCCAGGGACTGATTTTTCACTCGCGTGCGCGCTTCGAATAAACGTCGCAAGGCAGGCGCGTTTTTCAATTTACCGCTTCAACAGGTAGCCTCTGGCATGGAGTGCGAGACTGGCTGACGACACTTTGACCGACGGGATAATGCGAAATTCGTCGACTTTCTGACTGCACAGCCTGGAAAAAAGTGCTATATCTCGGAAGGGTTTGCGATAGGAGATTGTGAAAAGGTTCGCAGATTGAATTAATTCGCGAAGGAAAATTGGTTATGAAAATCGATCAGATGTCGGACGACGGATTATTGACGTGTTCGAGGATTTATTACGCGATCGAGAAAAATTACGAAGATGTGCTGACTAACATCAATTTTATCCAGTGAAAGATGCTATGGATGAAGGAATGAAACGACGACACACAGAGCAAGTAGATAATGTCAGAGTTTGGGCAGACTCGTGACACGCCACTTTGGCTAATATAAAACGTATCGGGATTTAGGCTGTCGTACATTTTTAAAATCAATCCGGATAAGTACCTCGAATATATAGATCTGTATAACTAGACATCAGCTCAAAGCAGCCGAGCCACAGTTTCATACACGCGAGAAGTTCACATCACTGCACGGCATAAATCCGGAAACGCTTTCCCCTCGTATACGATGCAACGATGCCGTATAATAAATATCAAATTTCACAAGCCTCATAAAAAAGTTCACAGCTCGCCATGATACATCCCAGGGACACAGTTAGCGGCTCTAGAATTATACGACGCAACGGGGAATATCCACTCGGTGCGCGTAAGCTTTGTCGCGAGTATAAATATTCTTGCAATTAAATCCCGTCGTTTTCGTCATTAAAAAAGCATTATACATGGCGGGCGCAATGAATATTAATGAAAAAGCTTTGCTTGCTTTGAAACTTGCCTTGCGCTTTTTCGCGCATTCGTTTGGCGACTTTGTCGCGGAAACCAAGCTGCTGCAAATGAAGTCCCTACTGCACACAGCTGCTTCGAAAGACGCGAAGCGCCAGTTACTGCTGCTGCTGCTGCTGCTGCTGCTATACTGCAATCCGTCGGCATTTGTCTCTTGCGGCTGGCCGCTCTTGCAAACTAATTTCTGGACGCTATCCAGCATCAGGCCACGGAATATCGCAGTGATGTTATTCAGGCTCTACGTACAGAGAGACGGGCTTTTTGCTTTGAGGAAAGTTGGTCTGTTGTAGCGCACGCGGTAGTTCGAGGATTCGTATGTTGCTTGTCGTCGAAGCTATATACTCTCATACAAATTTTAAGGCTGACTATTGGCTGCATTATGGCTTTACGTGTGTTTTGCTGTGCAGCTACTTTTTTTCATAATCACCAGGCTTGGTAATTATTTGGACGTGGAAATGTATGTTGGGGAGTAATGAACGGATTGCGTTGAAGTTTGATACACAATTTTCAATCACAATATTGGATTGGCTTCTGCATACATATTCGTCATAAATTTTCACAATATTTTAAAAGTCAGCTCGAATGAAAATTCACAAAATTATTCAAGCGATTCAGGAGATTCAGGTCAAGCGTTTTTCAAAATTTAAAACGTTGAATTCGCGAACAACCTATATATCGAAGAATGATTATTCAATAATGATAATCCTCTATTTTAAAATCAGATATTCAGAAACATTCGTACCATCTCACGATTAAGCGTGGATTAACCGAAGATCTAGTCTAATACCTATATACACCTACACATATACATAGACGCAGACACAGGAAACGTGATTCTCGCCGCGATTACGTTTAATTTATAGCTTGACTGCAAGTCCTCTCAAATGTTCTTGAGCACTCGGTGCTACTGTGTCGATTAAATTGCATTGCGGGAAATTGATTTTCCACTAAACGCTTCAAAGCTAATTAAGTTCTTGTAATTCAATATCACCACTGAGCTTTAAATTGTTCTCAAGCAAAGTGCACGAAACCAATCAAGTGGTTTCAAGTCTAAGTAAAAAGTATGAGATGAGACGATGAGACCAAACAAAGCACAAAAGCTATACATATAGCAACAGTAGTGGAAATTCTTCCGAAAACACATACCGCTGATGTGCTTCGGTCATTAATTGTCCGCTTCACACACACACATGTACACAGCCAGCCGGTATAAGTAATGGATTAATCAAGTCTCGGCGAAGAGAATTAGGACACGTGTACTTATAGTTTTTGCCGAGAGCGAGAGAGAGAGCAAGGGCTCTCATGTCGTCGGGCTGTATACATGCGGTCGTGTAATTTTCGAGGATAAGAGAAACTGCTCGCTCGCGCGGTTATGGAGCATGTGCAAAGCGCGATTACGAGCATTTACGAGGAGACTGTAAAGAGTCGGATACTCTGCCGCGCGCGTTTCGATTTACAGGATTGTTAATTTAATACGGGCTATCGAGAGTATACATCCTATAGTCGTAAAACATTGATATACGGGTTATCGATTTTCGTCGTGCGATTACGTTTAGGATGGCAATTTATTGATAGAGTGATTATATATCTATTACCTATGTGTAGTTATAGCTGAAATCATAATTGGATAGAATTTTGAAAACGATTTAAAAAAGTTATTGAAACAGATCGAAGAATGAGCATGAGCGGTCCAAGCAGGCCTAAGACAGGGTAGTTTTGGTACAGGTGTATCACACTGTTATTTATATACCGTGTGCGTGCATTAAAATGACAAAGAAAACAGAAAACCGTCCGTGCACCATCTACTTTCGCTAGTCAGAAACTAGAGAGAGATGAAATGTTCAAGCAGTGGGAATAATATTAGTGACCAGTCAGAAATAGTTTTGGTTTACGACCTGTATTTACATACGACGGTAAATGGTTAGAGAAAGAAACTTGCAGTTTTTTTATTTCTTTTATATTTAATAAACATACAAGACAATACCATCTTGAAAAACAGCGCTCTTGCACGCCAGAATAAAATCAGAACGCTTAAAAATATTTATTCAAATGGCACAAACGCGCCACAATTAAAGTCTGACTAAAAATAAAATCCTCGCGATAATCTCCTATTCCGAGAGATTCGATTCCGTCCCAGCGTTGGCTGATCGATAATTGTATTAATAGACAAGCCAAATTGACTCTTGCTCTGAGGAAAATTCGTATCTCCCTCCTGCCGCTCTATCTGACGAACGCCGTGAGATCCCTTGAACAGTGTATATTTGAAGTATTGATTAAAAATACTCACGACTCGTTTGGTCTCGCCAAGCTTTCTTCGGTTCAATTTCAGTCTTCTTATTTATTCAGCATCTACACAGAGTATGATCCACAGCCAGAGTACTCGCTTTTTCTGGATTTGCTGTTCGCATTAATAATTCTTTTTCCAGCAGATCTTGTAAGGCTGTACCGCGTTCGTATACGCAAACCGCTAACCGCATAACGATAGTTTATTCATTTTTAAACGCATTTTACAGAAAGCTTGAAAAAAAACCTGTCTTTGATCTCCATCGGATCAGAGACGTTTTCCACCGTTTCTAGAATTCATTTCTATGCCCATCAAACAGCTTCTGATACGTGCATTATACTCCTGCTTTTCCTCGAGGATTGTGCACGGCTTATTTGGTCTCCTCTGCAAATATGCAGTCGCAAGTCCAGCATCAAATTTTAGTCCGTCCATTATATGTACTGATCCGCTTCTGTACTGTCAGCAGTTTTCGTATACGTATACAAAGTCCCGCCCACGCGAGCTTGCAAAGAAGTTTTAAAAGATGCAGGCTATAGAAAGCGGCTTTCGCCTCCCTTTTTTTGTATGTCACGCGTCAGTGTATGTGCGCGTTAGCGTCTCGGGAGCTTTGCCATCCCATCCCCCTTGAGCAATGTGCGAATCTCGCTGTTCTATTATGCGGGTGGATCTCTATGTGTGTATGTGTGTGTCTCTATATCAACCTCCCAAAAGGTTTCCTTCGTCGAAGGAGGATTGATCAGAGCCGGCGACATCACCTGAGAACCGATTGAAATCCGATTCCATCCCGTGAGACTCGTCCTCGCGCTATATAGATCCGATATTTATATACAATACACACATGTACGTATATATGGCTATAGGTGATTATAAAGAGAAGGGGCGTATGATGTTTGCAAGAGTCATCTGTGGTCCCAACGGTGTAGGTAATTTTTTATTAATTTAGCTATTCCACACGGAGACAGAGGGTCGCTGCTCGCTTCATGAGGCCGGAAGGCACGCGAGACCTTTTCTGCTGTATATACTACATATAGCTATAGGTTGTAGCTGCTGTACGAGAGGGGCGAGCCAGGAGATCGATTTGGCTAGCCGCAAAGATTCTGCTTTCTTTCTTTCCCTCGTATAACAGTCGTCTCTTTCGCTTACTTTCGAGGTGTCCCTTTTTCAGCAGATTTCTCGGGCTCGAGAGCTTTAGTGAATAAGTAATCGAAGGGCCGCTGGCGAGTACGTGACAGCGCAATAAATGGCCAATCAGTAGGGAATGATCGCGTACTTTTTTTCCGCACTTTTGTGCTGCGGATGAAATATTCTGTTGGGTCGGATATTTATCTCGTGTACCGTGTAGTAAATTGCAATAAATTGTAAAAACATTAAACAAAATTTATACATTTTCCTATATTTTTGCGTAAAAAATATCGTAGATCATTAGAAAAAACGAGTTTAATAGGAGCTCGTTAAAGCATCTCGATTACCCAGTTCGATTTCGAAGGTTCATCTTTCACGACCTTCATTATTTTTCTTCTCATTGCATTTCACCCTTTTTCGCGGTGACTGCACAAAGCTTGGAACTTTTCAGCTTCCACTATTTTTAGTGCGGAACTAGAGCGCGTCGAGAGTTTTGTTTGCAGAACTCATTACGCAAGAAACATAGAATGAGAGTAAAAGACGACAGTGGAAGGTAGAGAAAGGAAAAAAGAGAAGACCAAGTATATAGAATGATAGCGATGAGCTTTGTTTCACTGGTTAGACGATCGATTTTGTTCGATTTGATTCAATCGATAACGCACGTAAATGTGTTTATGGGACATCGTGGAAAGTAAATATGCTGATATTCATATCACACATTTATTTCTCAATTCAATTTTTTTTTTATATTCACGAATCAAAATGAATAATATATATAATTACGAATTCACAATTTATCAAAACATATTCAGCGTTAATTAAACTAATTAACAGCGAACTAATTACAAGAATGAGTTCGTATATAAAAATATTGTTATTTATGATTGCATAAAACATTCAGTTATCTCGCTCGTCGTAACGACGATGCCAACCAGCACAGTACAATTATCTTCTAATTATTCAAAAGGTTTCTCTATAGTTAATTATTTCAGCAACTTTAGCTCGCATCGCGAAAACGTCAGTTTCACTCAGTACTACTGCAGCAACGACGCAAACAACCTTTTCCAAAACATGACACTCCCAGTTTGCACAACAGAGGTAGCATTACATATCTCGCGAGTGAGTCTTTGACCGATGACGACAGCAATGCGTTTGCCCGATGAAGTTATTAAGAGTCATGTTGCAGCATTTCTACGAAAAGAACACATTAATCTCGCACACACTCGCTAGATTCTTATCTACACAAGTATAGCTACATCTCCTACGTTGGCTGTATAATATAGAGGAGAGTACGAGGGTAAGGGCAGGACTCGAAACTCAATCTTCTCGAAGCGCATTGCCGCAACTGTACGCGATGTGTACGTAACGGGCTTGTCGAGTAGCCCCTGGGAGCTGAAACGTGCCCGTTTCAGTTCGAGTTGCTTTATCTATATTTCTCTCTCTCTCTCTCGTCACTCTGTTTGCTGACTGTCGACTTCGCATTCCGCGCGTGCATCAGCCTAAACCCGTGTGTTTGTGTATTCTAATTCTCTCTTTTTTTTCAGTATCGCGTGGTTACTACTACTGGATAAAAGTTTACTTGCTGCGGCAGTGGCGGACTTACTTGCTATATTTAAATTTTAAGGCTGGATGACTTCTTCTTGAATTAGTTTTAATCTGAATTTACATAGCGGCTTTGTGCGGAGGACTATGGAGTTTGCAAGTTTTTGTGCGCGAATGGATAGCTTCGCATTTGCATAGCGTATATATTTACGCTGCATGCAAGGGAAATCGAGTTTTTGAAGTTTTGAAATCAAAGAATTGAATTTGAATTTTCTTCTGCTTTACTGTATACGTTAATTTTTCGGCTATTAAATTTCGCCGATTCATTTACAATCCTGTCGGTGTCTTGATCATTCATAACGCGGCGGAGAGAGACAAGATGGGACATCGTGGCTTACCGCGATGCTTCAGATAGATTAATGATGCCGGATGAAATCTTGAGCAGCCGGATATCTCTCTCACCAAATCCCCTAAATTCTAGCTCCAACCTGACACTGCCGTCTCGTGTGTATATAAGCATTAAGCAATTCCGATCATTAAACACACGCATCGACTAATCCCCGCAATGCATCGAACTTTCATTAAAAAGTTATCATCAGAGACAGGCCGTCTTGCGATAAGGCAAAACTCGGTGGCAGCGAAAAAAAAAATATAGCTCCATCAGCAGCCCTTCAACTCTCGCTCCCAATTTTCCCCATTCGTTATCCCCTTACACTCTGGCGTCCCATCTGCCTATCAGTTCTATTTGTCTCTCGTCGGCTTTCCCTCGAGTTCCACTCTTGCAGCTTTCCACGCGATGCCTGTCTAGTCTGCCAGTCGAGGCTTCAGAGATTCCGCGATTCTCCTCTCGATTGTTCCGTCGTCTTGTCTCTCTCTCTCTCTCTCTCTCTCTCTCGCTCTCTCTCTCGCTCTCGCTCTCGCTCTCGCTCTTTCCCCATACCTCTCGAGTTGAGTGGCGCATAGATATATTCGCCATTCCGCTGCTGTACTCGGGGGTCCGTGTGCTGTAACGGAAATTGTTCTCGAGGGTCTGCAGCGTATAGCGCGGGAGAAGTTACCTGTTTACCCTGGCCTCGTCAGAGTCTGACGTTGGGAAAACGCGCGGATCTCTCTCGCTCTCGGCAAATTGACGTGAATAACATCTTTTCGAGAGCGCGGGATGGATCAAACGCGTTATGCAATTTTCCGAGCTGTTGGCTGGATTAACGTTTGCCTTGCGGTTATTCAATTTGTTCGGATGAAAAAGAAGTTCGTTCAATCGAACCACGAGTGTTAAGTTAGCGTTCATCGCAAAAGTAAATAAACAAACACTAGGGTTAGATCAGACGCGCAAGCGCGCGCGCGTATGTCTCAAGAGGGGATTCAAGGGGTCCACCGGGCCTAGAAAGTTCACTTCATGAGTCTCCATCGATGGCTTTCTTCTTTTGGATTCCACAGACTCAAATAAATTGATAAATTATTATATTCAAACCAGCCGGTTTATTGCTTATCCAGAGATGGCCCATCAGAAAAAATCAAGTAGAGAACAGTTTAAAACACATCCTCTTCAAGACTTTCTCTAATGGGCGCCCTCTTCCCGAGGACGCCCTCCAACGGTGGTAGTCTTCTTCGAATACCTAATGAATAGATTTAAGATATACATATAGGTTACATAAATAATGGAAAAGTATCAAAATAGGCATGCAAACATGGAATATTATACAATATTAGAAAAATAAATTATATATTATAAATAAAATTGTATAACACAATAATAATACAAAATGCATCAAAATATAGTGACAACCTTTGAAGTACCAAGACATACTCTATAATTTAATAATTCAAAATCTAAAATTTTCATGAGCAAGATACCCGTAACAGTCGAATAAAAAAATTTTCGCGAGCTCTGTTAATTTTAGTAACAAATAAATAAAGCGAATCGCGACGATGCCTCGGGGCAACAATTTTCGATTATGCACTCGACAAAGTGAATCATAGAAGTAGAGAGAGAGAAAACACTGGAAAGACGGACTCTTCAAGTGCGGGAATCTCTCGATCCTTTGGCTTCTGCTTCTACAGCGTTGTCGTGTGCACATTGAGTTGCTTTTCCACTTGCTCTCTCTTTCGCCACGGTATACCAAGCTGAAAATACGCAGAGCGTGTTTACAAGGTCTTCCTCATTGAGCAGCTCCGGCAGTCACGTGGAAATAAGGGTTAAAAGACTTCCTCGCGTGCTGCTCTCCTTTGTTTTTTTTTCTCCTCACCTTTTCCGACCCCCTTATTCTTCGTCGTCGTCGTCTTCTTTTCGGTGCTTCCAGTTCGTCGACTTTTACGTCCCAGGCGACGACGACGACGAAAAAAAAATGTCGGAAAAACAGCAGTAGCCGCTCGCTGTGCTGGTGGGATGAATAGAAAGGAGTGAGTATACACGCAGCTCGTATTTTCATATATAACTCTTGCTCGCGCCCCTGTGACACGAGGTGGGAAGCATTTTCTCACGGCTTCTCGCGGCGCATAAGATCGCGTTTCGTTATGCACGCGCATTCATAAAATTATTTTTATGACCGCGGATTTTCGTATATGAGTTTTCTCCTTGGCTTTGTTACGCGCTTTATGACGTTTATAATCAGACGTGCGGCCTCCAAGTTAAATTTAATTCTTTTTACGATTTACTTTGAGTTTCGAATGAATGTTTTATTTTCTTGATATAGATGTTAATCGCATGGGAACGTCTGATTCTAATCATTTTTTATAACTTGTACTTAACACACAGAACTATTAACTATTGAAAACAAGCATTTCAAAATCTAATTCGCAGAAGAAAAAGTTAAAAACCGTTCGAGTTTACTCTGGGAAAGTATGTGCATTTAAATAGCATAATATACGCACGTGCTTTCTTCCCACCTCGTCTAAACATCCAAGAAGCCTCTGAGCAAAAAGGATACCCGTTCAAGAGCACATAGGAAGGAAATTGTGTGTGCGCAGGTTCTTGACTATAGCAAAACCTCGCGAATCTCTCTTTGTATACACAAGACGCTCCGCAACATCATCAATCTTGAATTATTCGATATCTCGCTTCCTGAAAGGGTTTTCTTCGAACCTCTGGTTCATATTTATTAAAATTGGGTGAGCCACTGCTACTTCAAAGACGTCGCGTAATATTCTTTCTGATGTGAAGTACTGGTGTGTAGGAGGTGGACTCTTGATTCGCTTCTATAATGTACTTACCATCGTTTGACGACGATTCCCTGGTGGAAAGATGTCAAGGGAAACGCAAAAAAAGAAGACGTAATGGACAAGGCTATTTCTGGTGAGGAAGAGGAAAGCGACGACTACTGCTCTTCCGTCAAGAGGGTCAGGGAAAAAATTATTATCGCGATAAACGATCCGATGGCCAGCAAAGGTTTGTTCCTTTAGTCTCTCTTTCTGGCCACCAGTATTGAGACGTTCCTTTCTTACTCTAAGAATTCTTGATGAATGATCATTCTATTCGTCCTCTGATTGGCTGTTCATTTTTGCTGTTTCGGCCGTTCATGCTATAACTGCGCGCGAAGTGCGTCTAAAGTCGTCAGTTCTTAACGGTTTGTTAATTGATTTCTTGACTATGCTTGATTTTGATATTGATTGATTGATTTTGATATAAATAGCAAGACCAACAAACTGAAGTTTAATACTGTCAAGAAATTTAAACTGTGTTAAAACAGAATACGATGTAAATCACCAAGAATCCTTCCTTAGAGCCACAAAGACATTGATATGGTGATAGACTGTTTCGCAAGCCGTTATGCGTTACATATTCATCGTTTCCTCCGAGGCTCCGTACTTGTCAGAGGTATAAATCTTAGTAACGCAGCTTAGGAATTATTAGTTTCCTGAGCTACGTTTCAGGTTGTACATAAAGGTCTTGTAACAAATTCTAAATACATGACAAACAATGTATATAAAAACCAAAGTTCTCATCACGAAACTAAATCAAACATAATAAAACATTTGATTTTGGATCTTATAAGTGCTACTTAGAAAAGTGATCATTTTATTCGCCGAGTTTCGACTTATTTTCCAATCTTATCGATTGTATGCAAAACAGGCTAAAGTTTATTATTCACACAGTCTGTGTCGGCGCGTTCGTTACATCTTATTCATGAATATTCGAAGGAACTCCGGTGCCGATAATACTCTCACTTGAATATGCGCTTTTAAAATTCAGCGTTGAACGCCGCACACTCAAGACAAAAAAGTGTATATTTACTCAATGTCACTGCGCACGGAAAATTCAATCAATATACACGTTCACCGAAAGCCTATATACCTATATGACTAATTGTTTTTGTTTTTCTAACAAAGACACACTAGTTCGCCGAGCCATAAAAACGAAGAGAGAATAAATAAATGACGACTCGCCGCAACGCGTAGCAGCGCGAATAACCTGATGGAAAGCCAACATTGATATATAAATAAGCTATAAAATCGGCGTCGGCTCTAACGAGCTGATAGGGCCGAAATACTTCCGCGAGCGCGTAAAAGCATTTATTACACAGGCCGAGAAAGTGTACAGTGCTATCGGCCCGCAGACCGAGGCGTTACAGAAAAAAAACTTCTTTGATTGCGGCACTTGGCCAAGCCACCCGAAGGTCATTCCCGCGTGAAAACCGCAGAGCAGCCTCGTAAAACAAGGCTACGCCGAGAGAAAGAGCCACATAGAGTTGCGTAAGTCCTGTAGATAAAAAGAAAAGGAAGGGAGGGAGGAGGGCTAGTCGAGGCTATAAAAATTATCCGCGAATGAATTTTTTCTCGTCCAAGCACTTCGGGGCTCTGTAGGCGTGTTATAAGGAAGAATCGTGTAATGGCAGGAAAGAGAAAGCCGTCGTTGTTGGGGTGGAGGAAATAAAAGCGATTCGAGCCTCGCAGAAGCGACGTGTTTATCGTGTCGTAACCAGTGTCGTAATAACGCAGCTTTCCTCTCTGTGTCTATATATACGCGCTCTCGACCCTCGCGATATCGCTCTTTCTGTTCTGTATGAGGAATTGCCGAGGATGTGCATTTTTTTTTCTCTCGAAAGCTTGGATTTATGCGTAAGTCTGCAAGCCAGGCTCTTCTAGTGCTGTTTTTGAATGCAGAATATTATAGGCTCGTGAATTATTCATTTTACGGAGGGGATTTAATTTGCTTGAATCGGCTATTGTGCGCTTGTAGTTTGTGCCCCTATTTTTTTAATGTTGTTTCATCAGCGTTTCGATAAAATCCAGGTGTAGCCGCAATTTTAATCGAATCGAAATTAATTTATTCTCTGGGAAGAATACGTTATTCAGCGTTATTTTACATATTCAGATTATTGACCGTGTGTTTGGATACGATATCCCGACCGAACAAAGCGACGTACGAACATTGTACGGGTTCGCTATACAATAATATTGTATCTAATTTAACCTGACAATTTCAGTCGGTGTAAATACGGGTGTAAATACACGCTTTATAATCAGTATATTCGCGACTTGATCAGCCGTTGTAATAATCAACCGTTAATTAACACTACGCGACAGTCACTTCCGCCAGACAATACAGCTTTCAACGCGTCGTTGTAAAGACGAAGATCCAAAGAGGCGTCGCGAGAGAAAATCCGATGCAGAAGCATCAATTTTCAGGCTCAACCATTAATCATACTCTCTTCAGAATAGCGCAGCGAGAATTTTTTCTCATAATCCAGCTCCTAAAACACTCTCCGGCTCCTCGGCTACGAATTCTTCTTCCCCGCCTCTCAAGGAGCTTTTCGGCTCGTGGAATTTGCAAAATGCACACATCCATCCTATAAGCGGATCCGACGTGCGAAAATCCAAGAGATAGAGGGGGGGGGGGGCTGAGGGAGCAAACTCACCGTCGTCGTCGCCGTCGTCAGCCGAATTTCCCAGCGTTATATATAACAGGGTCAAAAGCGTCAGCATTGATCGAGAGGGTGGCGGCGTATGCACCGCTCGTTAATTAAGCTTCTTGCCTATATACCGGTGCACGGGTGTCGATGATCCGCCACTTAACCGACTTTTTGCGATTCTATCTAGCTCTCCGATGCTCTTCTTGCTCGGGCTGTGTCCGGGATTTCTTGCAAGCTCCGATGCGGCTCCCCCGGGGCAGCTTTGCAGTCTTTAGCTTCTTAGCCGAGCTTTTTTGTCCAGTGCCGACTGAGAGTGATTGGGTCGTTACTTCTGTAAACTGTATTTTTCAAGCGAGTTCTTTCTTTCTCTGATGCTCTATCGTGAATCTCTCATTTATTTTAATTGTTCTTTCTTTTCGGGACGAGCTTCGGTGTTTTTCGCTGTTGGATTTAGTGTCTTTACGCACACATACTCACACGCAGGCAAAAGTACGCGGAGACGATCAATCATTTTTTCTCTCTCTTCTCGAGGAGAAGAAGCGACGGTAAAAAAATGTTGACACAAAGGGTGCATTTATTTAAGGGGTACATATATTACGGGCGCGATGTGTAAGGCCATTAGATTGAATAACTTTCTCAGAGGACGTGTTTGCGGGTGTATACCTCGAGATCTCCCGCTTACGTGAGGAACTTTGGCAGCTAATTCAGATTTGGCTAGAACAAATTTCGCGCACAGTCTACCCTGCATAATAAAAGCCTCTCGCCGTCTTTGAAGTCTGGAAAAGCTCGCTCGATCGATTGGAAAAGCTCGAGACGAGTTACGCAAGCGTTAGTTGGATTTTTAACCTCGATTTAGCTTTGCCCTGTGCGCGCATGGTATATATATAGTATACGGTAGTCCAAGCGCGTCAATTGTTCCTTTAGTTTAAGTAGATGTGCCGCGTGACAAAGAGCTTGCGCTCGAAAGAAGAAAGCTGCCACGAGAAAAGGGCATGTGAATTCTCACACCTTGTCGAGGTCGTGCTCGCGACGAGGTTCGTTCGTGAAAAACGATTTTAAAGGGGAGGAGCCACGACTGATATGTACTATCCGTCGTGTTCGACGAAAGTTCAAACGTAGGCTTTTTATCACACGCCTTGGCCCAAATGGATGCAAATAGCCGCTTAGAGAGTCGAATGCAGAAACGAGTCTTTGCACTAGCTTTAGTTATACACCTATTCACGCCTCTTGATTTGACTGTGTATACTGCTACTGCGCGTATTTACAGTAGTATACTTGCTGCGTTCGGTGGCAAGAGCTTTTGGCGTGTAAAAGGAAATTTTCATTAGTTTTCTTCTGAAATAAAAATACACTTTATCACTCGTCTCCGGAGAAATTGGAGAAACGTTGCGTCTGAATAGAATGGTTATACTATATACTATTACAGCGACCTACATGTTTTTTATACGGTTTTAAATTACTTAATTGGAAATAAAAAAGTGCCATACGTTTTCACGTACACTAATACTGCAGAAGACACCAACGCGCTCGAGCAATACGAAATATAATTGGAAAAGTGCGAAAAGCCATAAAAGTCCGCGCGAGACAAAGCTCAAATCCATTATCCGTCCATGAATTTCGTTCCCACGTGTGCATGTATACAGGCGCTAACCACTCGTACATATTCGCGGAAAATCGCCCTGACAATACTGCGCTCGATAATTAAAACTTATTGAGCGTCAGGCGAGTGCTTCGTTCGGATGTACGTATGCAGTCGCATCCCTGTAACGTCGTGCACAAAGTGTAGCCTTTCGTCCATTTGCTTGTTATATTCGGCGAAAACAGCCGTGGCGACGTATAGGTATACTCAGCGGTTTGTGAGTCGTTAATGAACGAGCCATAGGTTTCAAAAGGTTACGTGCGTGTGTGAGACGGTATAATTATAATAAAAGACATAACTATAAAAGTACAGCGAAAGGAATCTTAATTACGAATCTCAAGATTCAAAAGCAGCCATTCGTAAATTATGCAGGCTTTAATATTCCCCAAAAATTCACACTCGGATACACGGTACAGTTCTGTATATAGTCACATTTCCAGCATTTGATGAACGTTTTAATTTATACGCATTTCATGTTATGAACGCTTTCGAGCGTTTTTGTTTCAAATTTCAACCGGACGAGACGAACTTCCGACTCTCATAAAAGTTTCTTTTTAATTATTCGCTACTCCGTAGATGCACTGTAGCGTAATTAAACGACGAGTTGACCAGTATTATAATACATACCAAAATCGCTCTTATAATCGAATAGAATAAAAAAATAATAATAAATGGGTGGCTTTTTCGAACTCGAAAGTTCATGGCCTCACAAGGTAACGTGTTGTGTTTTTAGATGAATTTTATTTTCCAAGGTAGGCTCATCACACCTACGCCTTTCTCAAACCCGGTGTCGTGAGTAAGATTTCCATCGGATCTGAAAAAACTGATCGCAATGAGGGGGGCTCGAACCCACGACCCCTTGACCGTGAGGCAGGTGGTTTACCACGGAGCCATCGCCAGTCTAATCGAATAGAATATAGCATCTTAATGAAGGATAATCGAAACGTTATATATGTTTGAGAAACACCATTATATCTAACCGAATCTACTGTGCAAACCCATTGAAATGCACGCTCAGCAAACATATATAGCGCATCCCTTGGAGCTGAATTCAAAATTAGAATACATACGGAGATCTGCACACATGAGAATTCGCGCAATAAACCGACGGCAAGTTCTCTCGCCTTTTGACAGCGGCATTTTCTCTCGCCACCACCACATATAACAGCGAGAGTATGAGAGACAGTCAAGCCTCACGCGGTTAGAGCCGCGGAAACGAAATTCAGACAAAGGTCGCCGACAGAGATGGGTTAGTGAAGTACCAACGTTGGACCGCGCTAATTAAAGCGGACGTTCCACGCGTATATACTTTATTGCTGTTGGCAACTTTCTGTCCTATACGAGAAAGTTCGCGCGATTTTCCAACTCGCTTGGAGGTGGCAATTGTGCCCGGAGGATCGTACGTTGCTTTTTGCGAGAGAATTCTTGCTTGCTTTTCGTCAAGACTCTTGCGGTTTGTCTTTCAGTTCTGTACTTCTGATGGTGTAGAGCTTGATGGGCCTAATAGAGTATATAATCGTCATAAATCTCTAAAGTTTATACTTCGCAGAATTCAGTGCAACGAGACAGAATACGAAGGTAGCGACGAGACTGTTTTTCCCGCGGGAATAATTTACGAGCTTGCCACAATATTTTTTCTGCCAGAAGGCTGCAAGAAAAATGCATTGAAGCGCGAGTAGCAAGAGCGGGAGCTTTTATTTTGCATAAAGTCAAGCGCGCACTTGCGTATTCGCGCAGATTCGGTATAGTGTACAGTCCGAATAAAGGACACTTATATATGTGACCAGGCGATCCAGCCGTGTACGGATATATTTTTCTCCCTCTGTGTGTATATGTCTATATACGTGGGACACGGGTTCGTGCCCTCGGCAAATCCGAAAATCCTCCGGTAAAGCTACATGAATGGCAATTGAATTATGGCTATTTTCTTCGAATCGTTTCGGCGTTGAGACAATACCGGCTTGGACGTTGTATATACGACCTTTTTCATGCTCCCTTCGCTTATCGATGTATTATCGTGTATTATCGTAACGTTATACTAATCCTTTTGAATAAAATTCGAATTCCGAAAATGTAATATAAAAAGAAATGAATTTTCGGGTACATAATGCTCGTGAAATTTTAGAGATTTCTCCACTAGCTTTCTTATTGTGAAGTCATTATGCAGAAGCGTATATGCGCGCATGCTGTTCGCAGTTGCAGAACACGTTTCGCGTTCTTTCGCACGTACGCAGCGTTGGGTAATGCTCATGCAAAGTCAGGCTAAAAAAGTCCTCCATCTCGTTACTTTTTTCTTTCTCGCGCTTGCCAAAGCTAAAGAGGAATAACTCTGCAGCACGTGTGTCTGGACTGGAAATAAACTCTTTTTATATTTTTCATTTTTTAAAAATAATTTTCATTTTACATAGTGATATACTTAACGGCCATTTTGTTACAAAAAATGAACTTATTTATGTATCAAACATATTTATTTTAGAGCCACTGTTGCGAATTCAACCTAAACTTATAATTTTGGTATACATACGTACGTGTGGAGTGACCGATATCAATCCTCTCTTAAAAAAGTGATGTGAAGCATTTAATTGATGTCCAATGCCTGGTACAAGAATTAAGGAACGCGAATTAGAAACGCAACATAACCTACAAACGCTTTGAACTGTTAATGCTCAGCAGGCGGCAAAATTTAAAATCATTCTGGAAATATATAATTGATGGTACAATATGAGGTGCGCGAAGCGCACTTAGATTTCCTAGTAATTAAAACAAAGCAGTTTCGAACTGGCCCTTTCGACACCGTCAAAACTCTCCGTGTCTGCGGCAAATGAACCGCCACCTATAGGTAGTGCACAGGCACTTTTCTATTTCCCTCATAACAATATGCGCGCCGAGTCTAGATATAGCAGTGTGTCACCAATACTAAAACTGCTTTGTTTGGCCTGCTGCTTTGGCCGCTCATGCTATAACTGCGTAGGTCTATAAGTCGTTACATCAGTTATACATGTACTATTATTATTATTTTTATTTTACGGAGCACGAATTAGTCGACAAACACTTCTCAAAAATCAAATCACTTATCATCTCTTAAAATGTGGAATTAAATCGAGTTACAGCAGCAAGCAACATATACAGTACTACACTAGAGCTTTCGGTGGTGAGCTAGCCACCTATTTATCGTAGCGCTAATGAAAATACGACGTCAGCGCGCGCGCGCGCGGCTGTGGCTCTCGGATCTCGCGAGGGATAACGAGCCTGCCGCCGCTACGTGCGCGCCCCGGCAGGAATATTTATCGATCTGATCGTTCAGTGTCAGCTTTAATGCTTGGAAATATTTAGCCATCATTAGCAAATATACTTGACTCATAGCCGTGATCGTAGTTGCTGTTCTACTCGTTTCCTTTTACGTTCTTTATTCTTGTTTTGCTTTTAATTATTCGTTCGCTCGATATGGAGTAGAATTTAAGCGTTTATTTGCCAAAATCGTCGTCGTAATGCGATCACGATTCGGTAGAAGAGAGTAGCAAGCGTTTAAAAGCGTAAACAGGCAAAAAGGTGAGCGAAAAATGAGTTGTAATAAAAATTTAACTTTAGAATCTTATTTATCTGCCCTCGGGCTAGCGTCGCAGTGCGATTATACAGTTTGCAAACTCTCTCTCTCTCTCTCTCTCGGCGACCACTATATTCTGGAAAAGTTGCGCCAAAGTATAACTTTTTCGTATATCTCTTTCCGTCTTCGATACTCGAAGCAGTATAGAAACAGGCGCGTTTGGTAGCGCCGCGGTAAAGTAATGACGCTTGCATCTTCGCCATTGCAACTTTGACCGTTATAGCCCTTTGGAATTTTCATTTTTATACTTGGCACTGTACTCTCGGTGATGTGGAGTTATGATTGCGATCAAGAGATTTGTGGCTTTTATAAGTGAATCATATAAAAGTTAACTGAAAGAATTTACTGTAAATACTTTTCAATTACAAGAAATCAAGTGGGAATACACTAATAGTATCCGAACCTACTTCAACATACTATACCAACACACTTTGATGCGGTGTGGTCGTAAATTAAAGGTCGGGAAGTAAGTTAATCGATGCACTCACCAATACTCGTAAAAAAAACCGAGCGTATAGCGAGCGTGCGGTATTTCTCCCCTTGTTTTCTTTCCTTCGAGCTATCGTAAAAGCTCCCTCGAGAGCTATTCACGTGCTTGACTTTACAATTCATTGAATGGGCCGAAAAATATTATGAAGCCATTATCGTTTATTATTGTTTAACGATAACCCAGTGTGCGCGCGCACTTC
This sequence comes from Pteromalus puparum, assembly GCA_012977825.3. NCBI lineage: Eukaryota > Metazoa > Arthropoda > Insecta > Hymenoptera > Pteromalidae > Pteromalus > Pteromalus puparum. The sequence continues at coordinate 4,150,241 of CM053171.1, read as the reverse complement.
TGTGTTTATGGTAAATAAAATTGATAAAATCTGTGATTTCTACTGGGGACCATGTTTCCATCGGATCCCTTTCTTGCCTGATGCTATAGCGTTGCTTCGTAAACAAACCTTTTTACTTTATTAGATATTCTATTGATAATATTGTCATAGAACCTTTTTCAAAAGTTATAACGAGGGGTTGTATCAATTTCCCGTAGTCAAACAATACATTGTTATTCAATCGAGCTTAAAGATATTGACCAGCGTTAATAACCGGTGAGTTTTATACAACACTTTTATTACACAATGATAAACGCATTGAAAGTTATAAAAAGCGTATTAAAATTCTTATACAGACGATAAATTGCAGGAGTAAAATTATCACGAACAAAACACTCATTAAAACAATGGATTAATTAATATCCAATATAGCGCCGCTCGTTTCCAACGTGCGAGACATGAATGTGCCGCAATATAGCGCTCCACTGCCGCGTTTTTCCACGAGCATCGCAGCTTCGCGCCGTGAACCGATGAGAGAGAGAATTTCTCTCTCTCTCTCTCTCTCTCTCTCTCTCTCTTTCGGTAAAAAAGCTCGAACCGCTATCGAATAACCGCGCGTAGCGCGCAAGGTGCGCGTAAGAGAATAGCGAGGGGTAATGGCTGCACTTCAAGTCGAATAAATCTGACCTAGTTACAAGATATTACATCTGAAATTCCTCGAGTATTATATCCGCGATGTTCACGGCGGAATTGCAGATGAGCCTGAGCGAGAGTAAGAGAGACGGAGAATGTCAAAAGAGGAAATGGCGAGAAGAGGTCCTCGCGTTTTCCCAACGGAAAAGCTACATATCGGAGGAAGAGAAAAAGAGAGAAAGAGCGACGCGAACAACAAAAATTTTAAAGCGAAAGGCTGAAAAGCTTGGAGAAACAAAGAAACTCTCCAGAAGGAAGAGGAAGAAAATTTCGTTAAGATCTCAACCAAGTTTGAAAACTCGCTCTCGTTGTGCGAAGCGGACGAATAAGCTCAGCTGGATTTGGAAGGAGTGTATGTATGTGTGTGCGTGTGTGTACGACTGTGTGGCCCTTTGAGACCCAATGAGCCGAGAGCTCGATTTCAAGTGCTAGTGAAGCACTTTACAGGACGTTCTCGTCGAGCTTTATGCCACTCGCTTTGCGCGTAGAAAGACTGAAAGATCGTGAAAGAAGAGATAGCGTTAAGTGAGAAACTGGCAGAGTGGGAAGGTTAAAGCAAAAGGTTGCAACTGAAAAAGTTGTGGTAGAATTCAGTGAGCTTTTAAAATGGAAAAAAACCGCGCGCGGTTAACCGCGATTGATTGATGGATGTGAAATTCATTTAATGCAAGCTTTGCTTCACACGACTGTGTAAAGCTCTTGGTTGAAAACCGAAATGATTAATTCATAAATGTTTGAATGACACTGCTCGTGAAACCATATATTTTATGCACATTTTAGAAGCTACTTTGAAGAATCAAAAAAAGTGTCGAGTGCCAAAGGAGACTGGCTAATACTATAGAGAGCGCGAAGTGAAGCTTTTTCCGTCGCTTTCTACTCGAAGGATGAAGCTCTTTGTTCAACACGCTGTTTTATGTCACATTCAGCTTGTCGGGCTGGGCAATTGCCTGGTACTTAAAATAACCAGCGACTGCGCTGGTCTCTTTTATGAAAGGGCGCCTGGTGACGATATACTTTTATATTATGCAGAATGCACAACGCCGCTAACTATTTCCTCCTGTGCCATGTCCTCGTTTTTTTCTCTTTCTACTGCAGGAGAATAGCCGACGTTCGCGTTTGCACTTCTGGACGTCGGGCACACGTATACGCGCTACAACCATTACCGTTTCTATCCGCGAGTGTGTGTAGCGTTTAGCTAATGTGAGTGACTTGGCATTTCCTTTTACTTTGAAGTGGTTACTCGTGCCGTACGAAGTTGGTGAGATTAGCTTTGGAGAATTATGTTCGGGTCGTTGACTTTTACTGTCAAATCTGAGAGCTTCCGAAATTGAAGTTGCAGGAGCCGTGTCAAATTGTATTTATTTATGACTAGAGCTTTTAACAATTCGTTATGGGTATTATTCAGTGTGTTTGCAGTGATGCCATGCTATATATAATAGAATTTAATTGAAAGTCTGAGAGTTGTTGAATAATTTATTTTGCACTCAGAGGATCATAAGGGATTTTTTAAATTTTAATATAATTATGTGACCTCGTGCTAATAAATTAGGGATGCTGTGGACTATGGATGTTTACGAAGCTCATAAAATTATCACAATAGATAAACTTTCTCAAGTCATAAATTTTGCCTTGAGATACTAAATTATAACTGCAATACACAATTTTTAAAGAAACTTTGATGCATAAACATTGTTATTGCACGTACACAATTTGATAATAACATTGCAATATATTTCATCGTTATAAATTTCTTTATACAATATACGATAAATCAATCACAGATTCGTTTTAAAGATTCATTGATAAAAATCAACTCGGAACAATTGAACGAATCTCCCTGCCAAATCGCAAAATTCCTTCTATCTCATCATCTCATATACAATTTCAATAAGGTCTCGCGGGTAAAAAGGCTGGCTCAATATTTGACTGTTATAAAATGTCAGGAGAGGGAAAAAAGGCGATCTCAGCCTGGCACTTTTTCCATCGCAAGCTCGAAGAAGCTAGGGGCTATATGCGAGACGAACGATATCGAGACATATATATGTATATAGAGCTCTCGAGCAAGAGTCTGCCTGAATAACTGTCGGCTTAGGTACAAGTCAGAAAGTCAAACCCGGAAAACAATTCTGGACGTTGTCGGACTCCATTAGCGTCCGCTGTTTATCAAGCTGACTGCCCGCTTGATCATTCCACGTAGACTTGCTGTGTGTATATATATGGCGCGCGCCAAAATTGCGATCAGCTTTTCTAATGATTCTGACGCATAGTTGACACTAGATCTAGGCTGCTGCTCTCGTATATATGCGATATAGGTATAGCCGATCGACACGTCTAGATGCTCTTGGTATCCGGGGAATTTTCAATTCTAGAACTTGCCACACAGAATTTCATTCGACTCGTCGATTCCTAGATTAGATTTTTCCACATATACTCATTACAAGGGATACGAGAATAACTATAGGGCCTGACAGGTGATACTACAGATACAGAATACGTTATAGACACGGTGGGTCCCAGATGGACAGCTGGGCTGGGGAGAGGTCGCAAGGATTAAATTTTGAAAGAGGAGTGAAGAGATAGCGTTTGTGGTTACCAGAGGAGTAACGACTTACGGGAATGCGACAGAAAGTGAAGCCTTTCATTGAGCAGACGCTTTTGTCTGGAGGGCAGCTAAGGCCAAAAAGACGCCTGAGGAGGTTAGGGGAACCGGATTGGATTTTGCTTAACATTTAGTTTTCGAGTAACAAATTCAATTGAAGAGTGCAGATGAGAAGGTATTGACTAGTTGCTGAGATGTGGGTGTGAAATTTAGGGATTAAGATTTTGTAGGAAGAGATCAGGTAGTGAATACGGCAGGTGTCGTCGAGGTATGCACTATGTGGCGCAGTGGATGAGCAAGCGAAGGACGACTAAAGACAGATGCCGCGTAGAGGGCCTAAAAAGTGCACAGTGTCTAATAAGTATGACCGGGGGGCGGCCTATCCCGACTAATGAATGATACTGCATGGTGTCAAGCGTATATAGGAGATCGCGGATGGATTATCAATTTTTAGCTCTAATAACCAATGAACATTAATCGGATGAATAAAAAGGCAAACATTTCTTTTAGACGTACAGATCACCTGGCGGCAACGGAGACATAAGATATCCGAGGTGATATCGAGTGAATGCGTTAAACCAGTGCGCCCCGAATGATCCACGGCAACGCTTCCTCCCCCGCCGCCGTTCTGACCCCCCGGCCAACGATGCCGCATCTTGATGTTGTGTTGTATTGACAAAGTAATCCCTTTATGCGCTACCACCGGTCATTCTCGTAAAGTTTTATGATGGTTCAGCGTAAACTGAAAGGAAATGAAGATTATACTATTACCGGCCTCGGTATAAACGTAGTTTTAATATATAGGAACTGCTTCCACATCTGTCCTCAACGTAGTTGCACCGTGTCCATGAAAATCTTTCATTTATACTAGTTGTGCCTCATTTGGGAGGATGTTAGTGTGACTCGTGAAATATACTGATGGTTTATCATTAAATGTTAATCTTTGGAAAATTCCTAAATTGTTATTTTTTGTCGAGAGAATATCGCCTTAAAGTGATGTCTTGTATCTCATAATCATACTCTATAATTACTAATTTAAATCTTGTATTAACTACTTTTATTGCAAATGAACATTATTAAATATCGTGTTTTTGCATGTTTCTGTAATACAAAATCCACAAACTGATCGATGATTCTATTAGCAAATATCTTCATACATAAGTACTGAAATTCATAAATCTATACCGATTTACAAACGTTTATATTTCATGAACCAAATCCATACCATTTTGCAGAGTACAAATAAAAACGAAAATATAGTAATAGAACATCTGTTTGAATTAGCCAAATTTCTATACACCACTGTAAAACTTCTCTTATATACGATCTATCAAAATCCCAAACATGAATCAAGTAGAATACGCCGATTTCGGTCAGACAAACTTTGGTTTTGCTTAAAGCAACGGTACGCCCACGCATTTCTCAGGGTGTGCTTGCACAAAAACCATACCTATATAATATGAAAAAAAAAAATAGCAAATAAAGACCATAATGTACAATGCGATTTACAGGTGGATCGGGCGGAGAACGTGGAGGCCCAGGGAGGAGGACTGGCGCCGCCGTCGTCCGGGTTCCACTGCAGCGCTGCATCCGGTTCGAGAATGGGCCCGGGGCCCGATTCGGGCAGCAGCGCCCCGTCATCGGTGCCCCACTCATTGGCTACGTCGCGCGACGAGGAGGATGACGATGACGAGGAGAGCAGTGGCCGACGGTCCAACGGTCACGGAGGATCTAGGTGAGCCTCCACTTAATTGTTTGTTTTTTTTATGCTCTTCCATACGGTTATAGGAGCGCAATCTCTTGTAAACGTGCGCATCGTGTTTCATTCGGAAATTTGAGACTGTTTCTGCGAGTGTCGATGTGTAGGCGGAGCATTTGCTTATAGTGCATTCTTTCTTCTTTTCGACGAAGTGATTTAGTCACATAGAGTTATGAGATGTTTTGTGCATCACCGCATTTGATTGCTTTACACATACATATCTTCAACTTTCGAGAAACTATCACATTTTGTAGAATAATCGTGTTTACCTATAGGATACATTCATAGATCGAAAAATCCTATCCTCTCGAAGTGCCTATATCACACTGCGAAATCCTCGCCGTAGGCAAGTCTTTTGCAGCGTATCTACAGCCCGACGCAGAGTTTACATTGAGGAGGATACACAAATAACTTATCGAGCACAGGGGACGAGAAGGCGAAGTGGGTGAAATCTCTTAATTCGATTCCCTCCCTTTGGTATCGGCTAATCCCGCCTAAGCCGGATAAAAGGAGAGAGAGAGAGAGAGAGAGGTGAGAGAGATACAATTACCCGGGATATTTACATAGTTTAAACCCGTGATCTTGCCGGACGCGTAATGTGGCGGATAACAGAAGGCTCACGTATAATCGAGTAAGTGTGTACGGTCATGCCGCTGCAACATAGCTTTCGAGATAGTAGATTAAAAAAAACGAAAAGAAAGAGCGAAAAACTCATATACGCATGCTCTCGAATTTAAGGCGAATAAACGAAGGAGTAGAGAAATGAGATTTTGCTCAGCCGAGTATATCCGTTTAAGCCTGTCTTTTTCTACTCTGTCGCGCTTCCTGCAGCGCTCTGATAAAATATCATCGCTGTGCTACCGTCACGCAGCGTATTTTATACCCGAGTTAATTACCAGCTTGGCTTTTTTACGAGGTTGGGTAATGAGACGAACGTGGCTGGAAAATTATGAAATGCATTATTTACCTTATATTAATGCTTTCCGGGATTGCAATTAAATAGCGCGCGGCTTTTTGTGACGAGTTTGATTACGAGCTGTACGTGAGCCGAATTACGCTCTTTCACAAATTTTGCGCTACCTCTTACTAAGGATATGATGAGTGAATTATTTAAAAGCGCGCGTTAACATTTTTGCTTTTGTTCGAGCTATTTGAAAATTTGAAAATTTATTCCTGTAAAGTAATGAATAGCTTTGAAATGTAAGTTTCAGTGACCAATCTTGGCTCAACTCTGAATTAATCACAGCAATCCACGCAGACACCCATCTTTAAATCCACAAGTATATCGATTTCCCACAGTCAGAAAGACGGCTAAAAATTTCATAAATATACCTTCAAAGAAAAATCCACAGCGAGAAAGATCTCCTTCGACGATTTAAAAATTCAATACGAAATCTCTCGCGCAGGAAAAATGACTCAGCGAAAGAGCTCGCGCCGAAAGAAAGTCTGTGAGGAAAGTGCAGCTTTAAAAGCCGCGCAAAGTGAATTTTCTATAAAAGTTTCAGACAGCAGCAGAAGCCGATAGTCGTCGTGACTTGCGCACAGTGTAACCTCGAAAATAGCCGAAATTCCTAAAAAATTTCACCCTAACGAGCTTCGGAAGCTTCGACAATTCTTCAGCGTAATAGATTCGTCGAGCGCAAATGTATTTCGCTGCAGAGAGAAAGTTCGGGTAACTTCTTGAAGCAAGAGGAACGAGAGAGATGGCTGATGGAAGCGAAGGCGCTTGCGCTGCACGCCAGGGCGGTTCCACTCGCGCATCTCTCTCTCTTTCATCGGATTATTTGTCTACAGCGACTCCAGCGGAGAATGTCGGCTGCACGGAGTAACGTGTACTATATATATATAGGCGACAATCGATCGGGCTAGCCTCTGATCGCGCGCGCGACGCACTCGAGCGTGTTCGGACTTAAGAATGAGATGCAGTACTGGCTTCCTAACTCGATTGCCGTTTCAATAATGTCATTATCGCGCCTAACGTTATGACTCTGGAAGTTGAATGCGATGTGGATAAGCATTGATGACTGTAATTATTTGTAATTTCTCAATTATGAACTGAGGTTGGAGCCGAATCTGCAACTTTGTCGAAGAAAAACGAAAGACGTCCGCATAGTGTATATCTCTCCGGAACGAGCGCGAGGTAGTTTACTTTGCAATATGCACCGCAGCGCACATAATTACAAACTGTAACTATTTAACGAGCTTAACTCTCTTCCGTCTCGGATTTTTTTTCAACTGCGAGGCTTATTACGCGGGCTCCTGAAAACTCGCTCAAGAAGTTGAACGAGTTTAAAAAAATCTGCCGAACTCCCTTTGGATGTCTCCGCCCGCAATTACGAAAAGATCTATAGCCAGCCGCACGTTTTTCTCGGTCATTGCTTTCCTCCCTTTCTCTCTCTCTCTCTCTCTCTCTCTCTCTTTTCCGTGTGTTTGCATTGTCGATTAGAAGTCCGTCTGAAATGTAACGATTCCCTGAGGGCTTCACCTCCTGGCGGGACCATTCGCTCCACTTTACTCTGATTGCGCGATCAGCTATACACACGGTATATAGCTTCTCTCATCTGCCTGCCTCGAAGCCCAAATCGAGCGCACGTGACTTTGCGCCTGTAGGATTCGTTTCGATGTGTGTATATACCTGTGCGTGTGAATAAACGCAATATAGCGTGTAATGCGATGCTGATGATATGCCCGGAGGTGTGTAACGATGTTTTCGCGATGAATGAACGTAAATATTGGTCTATACGTGAGCTATATTGAAAACAAAATTTTGTTTTCGTTTATATAAATTATAGACATTATCGCATTATTGATTGTATATACAAATATGAGGAAAAAAAATCACATCTCATATTTGCAATTGCTCAAATCTATCCTCTAATTTCAATTTAAAATTGTTTTGCTATATATAATTAAAATTTTCCACTGCAGAGACGAGATGAGATACTGCGGTTTTATGATGCCCGATGTAAAGCTCGGTCGCAGTGTCAAGAGTGGAAAACGCCTTGTCGGGTTTTGCGAATGAGAACACGAAGTCTCATACGCGTATCCGCGAGAGATTTGCGAAATTCACCAGTATTCAGGCGTCGGCTTTTATCTCGCAACTTAATCCGGTGCTTTGTCTGTTTCCCGACTGTGCAGAGGTGCCGCTTGCCGCCGTTTTCTCCTTGTCACTGCAATAAATGTGAAGTGGGGGGAACAACTGCGCAAATACAAAAAAAGAAGACACTTCAGCTCCCCTTTTTGAACTATTTTTAAAATACACGCGAAGGTATACATGGGCTGACTTTCTGTTCAAAAGTATCGTGTTTTGCGTCGAGTGTCCCGTCGCGAGCCGGGAATCGGAAAATTAACTTCGAAAGAAATGTAAAAGCTCACTTTAAAGAGGATAATCCGGAGCTACGTGTGCATTTCACTTCTAAAAGAAGTCTATCTTCAACTTTCATCGCGATAACTCGCGCTTAAATAAATTTGTGTCTTTCGAGGAGGGTAGCTAAGAGCTTATTCAATTAATTAAGAAACGAGAGACAACCGGTTATCGGCGATTATATTCACTTTCATCCTCTATAAAATATGTCCATTCCGTTTATCGCTCTTATTTTCATCGCGACTGCGGCAGCGACCACGGCTGTTAAGTACCTGGTTAAAAGTGCTTTTAATTAAATAAAAATGATCGAGCTAGTTGCTCGCAAAGCCGACGACCAGCCAAACGCACCTCCTGCTCGTGCACAGTACCGCATCGAGAGGACGTCCCAGTTTTCAGTGCTGCAAGCAAATGAAATTGGAAACTCCGGAGCTAACTTCGTTTTTTCTTGACGAAGGTCTCTCGTTGAATAGGTTTTTTGTGTTCGATGTCTTTTTTTTTTATTTTCCCTAGCTGCAACAAGCACGTTACATTTATTCAGCAGATATCTATATATGTAAAGCAATCAAAAGCGCGTCGAGGTTGATTTTTTTTTTTTTTTCAAACAATATTTCTTGACCTTACACGTGGATACGAGATGAAAGATCCGTTACCCTGACGTTGTGCAATCATACGGAATCTTATCGTAACAATAGCGCCAATCAATAGCAGCCGCAGAACATTATAAAACAGTTTTGGACTGACCTCTTCCTCACCGCTTCAAATTTCCTGGCTCCAAACATACCTGGTTCATAACGCTAGATGGCGGCACATTTCTTCCCATTAGAGTCCGCGCCCGTACTAGATAAGTAACGGTATGCCATCCATGCCAAAACTGTCTTAGGCCGCTCACACTATAACTGCCTCAGTCTGCATCGTATTTCCTTTCTATAATTCATGAAGATTTCTCGCATAAAATTTACAACATTTCATCTTTCGAAACTTGACATTAAAGAATAAATAATTACATTGTATCCGCAAACATGCATTCACAATGTGCAATTGTTGAAAGGTAAGACGTAATATCTCTCACATACGAACAGAGCAATAAAAGCCGACGAAAGGTTCAAAGTTCGTAAGTACGTATAACATACACTTCGATGGCGAACGAGGCACAACTCATTCAGCGAAAGAGAGAAAGAGAGACGTCGACAGACGGACAGAGAACAGGAAAAAGAACGAAGCGTGTAATTGAGAGTCGAAGATCATACGATGATCAAGAAAGAAGCGAGAGGTTGTCTATTATTATGTGTAGGAGAAAACCAAAAGAAATAAATAAAAAAAGCATAGCGTACAGACATAAGGGAAGCGAAAAAAAAAGAGAGAGAGAGAAAAGAGAACGGGGCTGCATGGGGTCTCATTCGCAGGTCATCGGTGGCAGTAGGAGGAAGCTTCCAGCGTGGTGCAAGTCTCCTAAGCAAGTCCTTCAGTGGCAGTGGACTCGGAGCTGGGAGTAGTGGTGGCAGCCTTGGTTTCCCAGCCTCGACCACCTCCAATTCACTGGACAGCGCCTGTGCCGACTCGTCGGAGATACCGGCGACGGCCAGGAGGCCCCGTAGTACACGGGGCTCGCAAAAGTGGAGCAACGTACGCGCCGTCATGGCACTCTATTCCTCCTTACGCAAAATCAAGAGGTATACATGATGATCGTTGCCCGCAGGAATCGATAATCCACGTCGCTATTATATATACGTATTATTACATACTCGCTACTCTCGCTCGCTACTCTTATATAATGCTCTCTCTCTTTCTCCCTCTCTTTCTCTGATCTCTTTCTCTCTTTCTCTCTCTTATTATGTTCACGATTGCGGGGGCGTTAGCTGATACTATATGTATCGTATATAACATCTATACATGCATATACACGTAATAATATGTTATACACGCATACGCATCCGTTGCTCGATCTTCTTTATTATACCTAGAAAGATATCTTGATCTGTTTCTTTCTCTTTTATTATTATTATTATTATATTATAAATATTCTATGTATATGTGTGACCTCTATCTCTCTTTAGCTATGGTAGAGCAGTTACTGTACAATAATTATGGTATATTTGACCTTCTATATATATTTAGGTGTAATAGAGTATGATGAGACCAATGAATTTTTCTTCCTTTTTAATGATTGAAAGTACACTATTGTTATGATTATATGTGTTACTATCTACTATCTGATCTCTTTGACCAACGATTTTTCGGGATTTTTGTTAAAAATACTGTTTGGTAGATACTAATGTCATTTAAATTGTACATACCTACATGATGGACGGAACCTTTAGTTAAAGTATTTTATATTATATAGAAAAGCTAAAAATGTGATAGACCATGGTTTGTGTTACACGTATCAAACTTCGATCAAACTTGATAATATGTTCAAGCAATGTCTTTATCCAAGTTGTCATTCAAATTAATTGTATTGTATAATCACGTATTAAAAAATTACAAATTTAAAAAGATAATAGGAAACAAAACTATAATCTTCAATTAATACTGCCAAACACAAAAGTGATAATTTTAAGGATACTTATGACGTGAAGTATCTAAAAATATAATAGAAGAGTCCGCAGTTTCTATAGAGTTCACTTTCGCATATAGCTTTAAAATAAACGAAATTGGAAGGGAAAACATAGTCTTACTTTTCATTGACGAAAGAGCTTGAGTAAAAATCGATACGCGCGCATCCCAGAAAATGCACTTTCAAGGATACTACCAGAAGACGAATGAGGAAAGCGTCTAAACTTTTTGCGATATCCTCTTTTTGTTTTGATTGTAAGCGTCACTTTTGGTGATTTGTACAAGCTACACCACAAGCTCCGTAAAAAGTGAGAAAAATACTTTGGACAATGAAAAATCCATTGCGCTACGGGTCTCTGCGAAGCAAACTTTTGCATATTTTTCACGTTGTTCGATATTCACGTTTACTCTAAAGTGTCCTACCTATTTCATCCTTTACTGCTATATTATTCAACCTATTTTTACTTCCGTTCATGGTAGTAAAAGAGTACATTCTAGTATATTGGATTGTAAAAAAGTTTCAATTTCTATCACATTTTCTCAACTTCAACTTATTGTAGACCAATTGTTTTCATTATAATATCTTTTTACTTCAATTCATATCTGTAGTCTTCTTTAAATTAATTTGATCTCAGAACATACTAAATCTTCAAAAGCTTAGGAGCTTAGCTTTCATAAGCGCGTTTTAAAAATCGTTGCAAAATTTAATTGTGTTTTGTTTAACGATGGTTAAAATAATGCCTTGCATTATAATTGTAATAAAACTAATTTGGCTATAATTAACGGAAGCATACGAAATGTTCTATTGGTAATGATAAAACTATTAACAATACAAAGGCTATTTCATGCACTTATGGAGAAATCCTTTATGCAAAGTGTACAGAACATAAGAATAATGAAAAGAATAAATGTACGAATCACAAAGTCATAGATGCAATATATGTTTGCTTTAAATGACTGTTCTAGAATAGAAGCTATTCGTTTGTTTGTTTATTTAGAGCACAATATCTATAAGAATAAGATATCCCGATAAATAAATTAGCTGATTAAAAATGATTGTATAAAAAATGAACATCCTTCACTTTGCTTTTTTTCACTCTTCTAATGACTTCTTTTACACTGCGAATCGAATATTACAATGTCAATGGATTATCGCATAGTCTATGTCTGGATCACTTTTCCTAATGTCTTTTAAATGTATCAAATATTTCCTCGAAAACATTTGATGGAAGCAAGGTCATGGTGATTCCATCAGAGCAATTGCGCAATTGTTCGAAAAAGTAGCAATCTATAGGGTTTTCAATTTAATTGATATAGGAATAAAACACACCTATATAACAGTTTTTTGAGGTAAGAATAAGACGCGAGTAACGATTATCAGGAACAGTAAAGTACAAAACGACTCGAGGCTAAGTAAGCATATAAATATTACGTCTCTCTCTGTCGAGGTAAATTCAAAGAAAGAAAAGGACATCAGCGTGGGCAGCTGAGATGTTGCGTTCTCTCTAGACTTCCATCAGAGTTTTCGCCATATACGTATATATAACATAGTAATGAACGACTATACAACCACTCTGTGAATTTAGCTGTTATCTCGTGCTCACTATACAGGCACTCTCTGGCCCCATTGTCAAGCTGATCTGTTCAGTTGTATATACGAGTCCAAAGCCTGACTAAAGCAGACCTTTCGTATTTTCCAGAACGAAGAGCAACCAGCGGTGGATGAAGTTACGCACAACGGTACAGCTGTCCTCGGCGATCTCAACGATCCAGAAAAAACCGCCACTTAAGCGCGAGGACTCGTTTCTCAAGCGCTTCTCCACCCGACAGATACCCGAGAGCCAGGAGACGATAGATACGGGCGAGGGCGAAGGTGACCAATCCGACGACAAGAACTCAAGCCGCAGACGACGAAGGCCGAGGAGGCCGCAGAAACCGCCGAAAACTGTGGTCAATCCAGACGAAAACTTTTACTACTATTGGCTTATGCTGCTCTCTGCCTGTGTCCTCTACAATCTCTGGACCCTCATCGTCAGGCAGAGCATGCCTGAGCTTCAGGAGATGGCACCGGCACTATGGCTCAGTTGCGACGGCTTCACCGATCTCGTCTTCTTCCTCGACGTGGGCGTCCAATTCCGCACTGGCTATCTCGAGCAGGGTCTCATGGTTTACAACAGCAAGAAGCTCGCCGGCCACTACTTCAAATCCAAGTCATTCATCCTCGACCTGTTGGCTCTGCTGCCACTCGATCTACTGCAGGTCAACCTGGGCAGCAACCCTATGCTCAGGTTTCCAAGGTTCCTCAAGGTCTACCGGGTCTACAACTACTACTACATGGTCGAGTCACGGACGGTCTATCCCAATCTCTGGCGAGTCCTCAATCTCATCCACATCCTGCTGATACTGGCGCACTGGTTTGGCTGTTTCTACTACCTACTCAGCGAGGCCGAGGGCTTCCACGGCGACTGGGTCTATCCGTACAGACCCGGCGAATACGCTACCCTCACGAGGAAGTACTTGGGCTCGCTCTACTGGTCCACCCTCACGCTTACCACCATAGGAGATCTACCCACGCCAGAGACCAACGCTGAGTGAGTGCTGCATTCAATCGCTATTATGTCTATACTTTTGGTTTTCTTTTCGTTTTTTTTTTACCATAATAGATATACAACATAATTGATCGGAAATTTTGGTGCGACGCAGCTGTAGTGTCGAGCTATGCATGCCACGTGGTAGTTGACAATACATGTCATTTCGTATCGTCGTTTTTTTTTCTTATTCGTATCAAAGAGAGGTTCCGATGATCAAACTTTCCGATTTTTTTTTTCATACTTCAGTAGTTGGCTATCTTGTTAGTTTGTGTAAAATATAATCGTTGACTATGATAAGCTATACCGATTTCCCCCATGTAATACATGTCGCGGTGGACCTTCACCAATACATATACATCCAATGTGAGACTTAAGAGGGAATGGAATGTTACGCCTCGCGTGAAAATCTAAACTCGATTTTCCGGCTGACGGTACGTAGGTATACCATACCAGTATACACGATATATACGCGAGGGTACAATAGCGAGACGGATTTTCGATTTTTCCACTCCCCAGCTGCAAGTGAGTTATCTTTACGAGCGGCCGGCGCTATAGCTTGCGGTATACCTAATACTCGTGGTGGTGACATACGATACTTTTAAAGCTTGTACACCGTATATATAGAGCGTAGCCTGACCAGCTTATCCGATACACTAGTTTATGCAAATTTCCGCGTTCGTTTACGCTTCGCTCTCGGCGTATACGGAAGCGAGCTTTGACGTGAAGTCGATCTGAGATAACGGAGCGAAACTCGAATGTGTTTGCCGCCGACGCGCTATCTGTATCAGAAAGTTGTGCGCGAGTTGCTCTCTGGGAAAAGTTCAAAATCTCTGCGGTCATTTTTATGTCACGTGCTTTCTTTTTTTCTTTGCAAACTCTCAAGACATATATCCAAGTTTAGAATCGTTCGCCTCTTTCGTATTCTTGTGAAAAATTATTGTGTTTCGTTCGCAAAAGTAAATCCGATAAGTATTCGCCTTCGAAGTATAGTATAGTGAAAAATATAGAAGCATTAGCTCTGAAAAGCGAGTAGACGCAGGTGCAGAAACGCGTGCAAAAAATCTCACTAAAGCTTTCGTTCAGCCGTCCTATTGTTTACTCAGTCATTCACCAGAACGACGGCTTAAAAAAACTCCTCCCTCGTTCGCTACACGCAATCTCGCACTGTGCACCTTCTACTTTTCCCTCGGCTTTTACCGCAGCTGCTCTATATCGACTGCCTGTACTCCGGTGTAGTTTCTCGAACGTTTGCATGGTGAAACAAAAAGAACGACCTAGAGATGCGTGTGTAACACACTTGATACCCTGTAAAGCTCTCCGAGATGGAGTCAAGAGCTTCGTGCGTGAGAAGCATAAAATATCGAGACAGTACTTTAGCTCGTTCTTTTTATTTTCCATTTTTCGCTGTATTATACTTGTTAGAAGTGACAAAAGAACACTAAAAACCACGCGCGCGCGCGCGCGAAAGAGGGTTTAAAATCTCAACTTGCTCTTTTTTCCAAACAGCGTACGCGCGCACTGATGATAAAAGTGCGCTGTACGTAGCCAGGCGATCATCTCAGCTACTTTAACGCGTTAAAGCCACGCTCGACTGCTGTCGAAGTTTCTTATATAAAGAAACGCTCGAGGCACATCCTGGAAGACGGCATGAAAAGCGCTAAACGTGTATCTATATATACACGGGTACGTAGAATACAGTCTCGAGCTTTCTTACTGTGCGCGGGCGGAGAGGGATAAGAAGCTTTTATACGAAGAAGAAGCGAGTTCCATTGTCTCTTAAGTATCCATTCAAAGAAAAATATCCCCATCAGTACTTAGGAATTAGAATCGTGAGCGGAGTGTTGTTGTTGTGTTGGCAGAGCTGTAGCGGGCGGCAACCCCCGGAGCCTCGCTCGTCGCGGCCGACTGTCCCGGCTTCTGCAGTTCAAGCATAACGGAGGGTATCTGTATCGTTCCCAAAAAAAAAAAAAGAAATTTATATGAAATATGAGAGACGAATAATGAGGCGCACGTCCTTTTGTTGATTCTTTTACTACATATGCTTATCTGATGTGAACGATGACAGTTCGATGCATTTCTCATATTGATGAAAAGTTTAAAGTATATAAGGCATCGAGTGTCGAACGTTTGCCAAGAATTATTTTCAAGCGCACTTGCTCTCGATTTAACGATTATATGAATACATATTGTGTATTCTGTCTGTCGCAATTCTACCGTTCACTTCCGCTCTGCGAGTTCTGATCGAGTGCGTTAGAATGCTTCTGTGTGTGAGAGATAGAGAGAGAGAGAGAGAAAGATTAAATGAGCTTTTTTCTTTTTCATTTGCGAGAATTCATAATATTGAGCTCAATCAGTGAGCATAATTAAGTTTGATAATGCATTATTTAGTAAGTTTGGATGAAATTTTTAAACTGTAAATTTTTTATTTAGTACCATTCCAAAGGTATAACCAATAAAATGTTGTTTTATTATCGATAATTTGATTACAATCAATTGTCAAATCTTTACATTGACATAGTAAGTATAGCTAACGAATTCAGATAATATAAAATGAGATAATAGAAGTCACATAATCAAATTCAATCATAATATGAGCGGCCCAAGCAAACCTAACAAGTTAGTTTTGGCTCAGGTGGCTAGCCAGAAATAAGGTCGGAAAATTTAAACAGGGATCAATGGTTACAGTCCAACTTACCAATACTCAGCAAAATTACTTTTTCATAGAGATAAAATATTTTTAACACTCCGTATACGTAAAATGCAATTTTACGCACGCGATAAATCGCATTTTGTACCCTTTCTGTTACAAAATAATGTTCGATACATACGTGCGAAAGTTGATTCTTTACTCGAATTAACACATTTTCCGATAATCCAAACAAATATCGTTAATATAACAAACGGTATTCTATACCACAGGTCTCACGCAATTATCCAAATACAGCCGACCGATACACAGTCTCGTCGGCCCATTAACACGAGAGACGCGCGTTCAGCTAACCGCGAGACTTTCCGCAGGAAGATCGACGCTAGAGACCACATCGTATAGTGGTCAGCCCTTCGAATTACTTCCGCGTCTCCAGCGATTGATTGCAGCGTAGTTCAGCTCCAACACCTGCAAAGTGCACCAGACATTCGCGTCGCCTCTGTAACAACCGCAAAATCCTTTCCACATCAAATTCGCTCGGGGTCAGCGAAAGCTCCGCCGCTGGAAAATACAATAAGATAGTTGGAAAGAGATATAGCTATGAGATTGAGAGAGAGAAAAAGCTTCGGGGGGATGAAACGACGAAAGATGAGTTGTCGGGAAAAAAGGAGTGGGAAGAAAGCTACGGGAAAAAGAATAGACTGTCGCCAGCGAAAGAGAATGGGGAATGCGAGTGAACCCACGAATTGACCAAGACAATAGCTCGGCCCGGGAAATGGCAGTGTCGGAATCTTTCAGCAAAGCCTTTTGCTCTTTTCTATATCTTTATTCGGTAAATCACGCGAGAAATAAGTGGGAAAGTTGTTAGGTTTGTTACAGGACTTTTCGCTAGTTTTTCCTCAACTATAAATTACCTCTGTGACTATAACTTACAAAGAGATAATGCCTCTTATATGCAAATGGCCAAATGCAGACTGCACTGCTTTCGTCGTGCGAGTAAAAAAGAAACGCTTTCTCAACGACGTTACATCCGCTAATTGAATCAAAAGGAATAAAGTCTTTTGAACTTGGCGTGTAATTACGAGAGACGTCATAATGCGCAGTTAGAAGAGGGTAAAAAAGCGAAATCGGAAGTAAGAATAAGAGCGGGTCTGAAATTAAATGCCACAGAGCGGACACGCTGGAAAAGTTCGCTGCTGCACAAAGTTATCCGCGAGTGAGTTCGTGAAAGCGCTGAATAAACTACAGTCGACCGGCAGTGTAAAACGAAGAGAGCCGCAGCTATAGGAAAAATAAGGCTCGGATCTTATGAATCTTAAATGAGATGAGCTGTGGGGGATAAGCTCGTGGGAGAGAAAAATTTTTGATAACGAACGAATCGAAATGAGAGCGAAGCATCTCGCGAATAGATACGGCAAATTAAAAATCCTGCTGTGCTGTATGCAATCGCGCCGATCTTTAGGGAAAAAAAGCGAGGGAAATAAGACTCGCTATGAAAGTCTTGAGGGGGATGAAAGACGAGATCGAATAGATGAGTAGCAGGAAAATTGCTCTGCGGATGTCGGGAAACATTTACTAATACAAGTGCGCTTCTTTTATTTGAGTAAAGGAGTAGGATGACAAGACGGCAAACATTAAGTTGATGGATTGCGTATCAGGCTTCGTTGGCTCATACATTTTCCTGTCTCGTGTAACACTGCACGATAATTCTTTTAGAAAAGTTTCAACGGAATTCTAAAGAGCCACAAATCCTTCAAACTATTACCGGATGAGTGATGGATTCTGACACACTATCGAATGACGGCATATTCACTAGCTTCTGTCGGGGACAATTTTTTTTTTTAAAGCTATATATACACACCCTGCTGTAGTTGACATGAATAACTATTAACCTAAATTGCTCGATTTCAGTTATCAAAATTTCACTCACGGCAATTCATAATATAACCGTTTAGTTTTTACTGTCTCGGGATAATAAGAAAATATGGAATAATGCAGGAGAAACTTTTTCGAGACAGTAGCCTCGAAAAAAAGTCGCAGAAGAAAAGGGCGAGGCGTTTAATTATGAGCTGAAAAAGTCGCCCGACCATCAGCGCAGGCGAAGAGACGATGATGAAGGGCAGAGCTACGTGACGCGCATGTTTAAACGATTGACACTTGGCTGTCTGTGAGCGTAATTAATCTTGCAAATAAGCCGGAAATCAGGCGCCGGGAAACGAAGGCGTCTTCAGCAGAATAGCGAGTGGCAGACCATCTCGATGAGAAGGGACATTTGTCGGGCCGATTAATAGTGGATTTCCTAATGATCGGATTGTACACAATGCGTGGCTTAATCTAGACGATGCGCACGCGCGTATCTGGATAGTGTTTTCGGGGGAAATTAAATGTGTCGCATACGCTTGAAAAGCCAACCAGGAGAACTTGCGGCACATGTTCGCGTACTTCCTACATAGCACGTGTGATTGTACTATCGATTTTATTTTGCGAAAAAACTTGTGTGCGAGTAGACAAAATTGCAGCTGTAGTACCTTGAACTTTCTGATTCTTTAGCCTCTAGCTAGCGAAGATAGGTGGCACACGAGACACTTTTGGATTACTCTTATTTAAATTCTGCGAATCCAGTGCATATATAGCAATCTGTCACCTATGCTAAAATAGCCTTCTGTTGGGCAATCGCCTGTAACTTGGACTGCTCATGTTATAACTGCCTGATTTTACTGTAACTTTATTACGTTTACTGTTTGAAATCAATAAGTAACATTAAATTGTTGTAAAATTTTGCAAGTTATTGCGCAGGTTACTGATGACGATTCAAAAGTTACGGAATATCCCACATGTGCTCACCGACAAAAGTACAAGCGAATTTTACTGTAAAGAATCTCTATCAGACTATAACTCAATTTGTCTAAAAATTGGAGTTAGCTAGCTAGTCAGTTTGATTGTACGGTAAGGAAAAACTCGTGGATAGACCGGTACGCTATCAGATTGAAAGAGGTGAGAGCTGGTTATTTGTCAAGCGATAGATCCACCGGCTGGTTTCGAACCGTATATATAGTATATACGCGCAATATTGGAGAGGCGCAAAAAAAGCGAAGGTGAAGCATGTTGACAGAAAAAATGGAGCATTCGAATAGGCCATATTATAACTTTGAAAATTTTGTGTTCGGTGTACAAATAAATCTGGGTTTACGAATAAATTTACGTATTCCCTTTATATTTGCTTGATTATAAACGTTCATTTCTCAGACATAATTTTCATTAGAATCATCAATCTTAAATATTTGTGAAAAAAATGCTGCTAAACAAAAAATATCCATATATATATATATATAGGGTATTATTATATAAACGCACAAACATATCAGTAGTAGAATTAAAAAAAAAACACCGGCTTTAAAAGCTGTGAAAATTTTAATAAAGTAGACACACAGTGCGAAATCCTTTGGCAAAGCAAACTCTCGTTTATACTGGCTGTCGTAAAAAAAAGCGATTCTCTTTGGGTCGTTCGAAAATCGTTTGATGTTGCAGGTCAAAGAGCATCGGCTCTGGAATCAAGCGAATAAGCTTCAGCGTACTATATGTACAAGCACGTGAAAAAGTCACGCTGACGTCAGCACTTATCTCGAGAGCTATCAAAACGTCCGAACGTAAGCAATTAATCTCGTGATATAAATCTTGCGGACACCGATGATAATCGCTTCAAAACAAAGAATACACAAATGAAAATTTAACAAGCGAATCTATACGGAATTCGAATAATGTTCAAACGATAAACGGAGAATCTTTTCCATTCTCACACAGAGAGAAAAGGTCGGAATTCAAAAAATGACTGAGCTTGCAACTTTCGAGCGAAAAGCGCGTGGGAAATCGATCTCGAGAATTAATTTCTCCCTTGAGTGGAGGCGTATCGCTTCGTCTCCATTCATGCATATACGGACAGCCCTCTCGATGATAACCGCGCGCACAAGGATGCAATATGCGTCCTGGACGATATTACCGACGCGCTACTAACGGAGGGGCTAATACTAATTTCAGTTGGCTGGCTACTCCAAAGTCATTGAATCGTGCATTTCCTATAGCCCTTCCTCTAGACGTACGTTTGCCGAATTTAGGTGATAGCGCGGCTTGAATTATTATAAGATTACACTTTATTTTTGCGTATGGAATTCACTCGAGAGTTTGCATTTTTATCGATTAATAAGATCTAATATCATACGCACTGTCTCATCATTACTGATGCTTATGAACGACGTGAAATTAATTTCTTTGTTGCCTATAACGATCAATCAACTTTACTTCATTATCGGCAATTTTAAACATCCTGTGTACATCCTGTCAATTTTCTTTATATAAGCTCTTTTTATTGGTTGAACCTAATATAAAATAAAAAAAATCGTTAACATTGGTATATTATACATTTGGAAAGTACATGCATCTGTAATACAAATACGGCTGACCTAAATCGCACGTATACCACTGGAAACGTACGCTGATATATTATAGCTACATATTATCGGACTCCGGTTACATGACTTTTCACTACATCCGTTTCAATTTCGGCCAGATCGCAGGGGATCGATTCTTTCCTTCGACATCATTTTCAGCTGCGTGCTTTTAACTGTTCGATAGAGCTTTTTGGTATATCGCGACAGAAAGAATTGAAATTAATTTTGTATAAAGCGGTCGAATGAAAAATGATCGAATCACACTTTTAATGAAACTGCAGCGTAAATGAGATATTGGCTTCGCGTTACTTCCGTGCAATTTAAATGCAACGTAAAACGCGAACAAATATTTATTCAAATCAAACGTTGAGCATTATCGGTAATATCTTGATCGCCGAGTGCGTAATTGCAGAGTAACCGTAAAACGAGGGTAGAGCTTTCGCGCGAAATCGGGAATTCTCTCCATCAGAGTCTATAAATAACAATATAAAAGCAGGGTGTAGTAGGTACATAATACCATCGCAGTATTTCACCCCAAAGCCCAGTGAACGACGTTATGCTCACGAGCTGTCCTTTCTTAAAGGGACAGACCGTAACACCATCCCTCCACACTATCCCACGTCCTGGTCATTCAGATTCTCAGGCATTTTATTTACATGGTAACAGCGCGTCCCTTCCGACCTGCATACACATGGTGTGCACGACGACGCTTCATGAATTAATCATTAAATTGACGTTGAACGACTCGACGCGATGCGTCGTCAACCCCCAAGGGAATTTACACGATGTACGCAAACAGGCCAAAGAGCGAGAAAATATTTTGCACGCAACCGCGAGTTTGTTTTTTTTTTTTTTTTTTTGCGCAGACAGCTTTTACACGAGTTCGAGGGATTAAAGCCAAGTTAAAGAGGGAGTTAGTGGCCAATTAAAAATCTTTAAGCGCAATGAAACTTCCGGAGGAACACGATTTTTTTTTTAATGCCGGAATTGATAAGCCTGCGGATTTATAGGATCGTTAACAGGTACTTATTTGGCCGTAAAATTTAATAAGATAGTCAAGTTTAAATCCGTTTAAACGATTAGGAATTGAATTTCCTCATTCTTATACTGTCGAAGGGATTCGGTTAACCCCGTGAGAAAAAATCTAATCCTTTTTAACTAACTATAATGAAATCAATTTCTTAGTAATACAATGTTAGAAATAGATTAGAAGTCTTACGGCAAACAATAAAAAACATTTGCTAAGCAAATAAAGTTCGTACGCTCGAGGAAGTAATATACACCGATTTGTGTGTACGTGTGTAGCTTCTGTTGAATCTGCCGTCAATGCGTTTGATCGATTCGTGCAACGAGGACGCACGACAGCGAGAAATTGGACAGTGTTTAATGAAATACTCGAGCTGCAACACATGTCCGTAAAATTTAGCCGTTACATGTATTTTTTTTATTTTATTTTCTACTGGCGGTAACTTGATTTATTTATACAAAAACATTTGCAGGAAATCCGATTGCTCGATCGTGTTTGTTCTGTGGAATGTTTTTGATAAATATTTTAAAGATTATTTGAAATTCCAGCTATCTTTCGTCTATTTTTATTAGTCAACATTTTTAGTTTCGAACATTCATGTTTTTTTTTTTTTTTTTTTTTTTTTTTGACAAACTTATCTTGATTACATCGTACACGAAACAAAATAAAAATCACGCTGATGCACTTTCAGCGTATACGAGTGACGCCAGATTATAATTTTCACAAAACCTCGCAACACCATTCCGGTACGAGCAAACGAGATTTTTGCATTGCAAATCATTTCAGCGTCATCCTACTTGATCGCAATTTCAATTAATTTGAATGAATTTCATTTTTTCCCATAATTGAAGAGATTACACTGTCTAACGGCACTTTGCCTTTTGCTCTTCCACTTTTGTTCAGCTGTTCAAGAACCATACGACGAGAGAAGTAGCTCTAGTGTATGTACGTCTACCTAAACATCGCCTCTAGCGAAACTAACTCCTTATTTCTCGCGCAGTTTCTCTCAGCCGCTAATTGATTTAGCGCTTTGCTTTTAAGGCTGGCGCTGCGTGATGTTTACGCGATGCAATGGTTTTGCCACTCCTCCGTAATTACTCGCTTTTGTGTGCAGACGAAAAATTCACACGAAGCATGTTTACCGATGAAAATTCAGTGCGGATTGGAGGATCGTAAATTTGAGGGAAACGAAATACACAGAGCGCCGCGGTATATCGTATTTGTTTTGCGAGCGTTGGCGGTATACGATAAACATATTTCACTCAATTTTGTTAACGACAGGCGGTACGTGTACCGTATTTTTATTATATATATGAATATATGATTATTGAGCTCTTTCCATATTTGGAAAGTTGAATTTTTTCCCAAAAATGTGTATCTTGTTTCGTTTGGAAAATTCAAATCCTGCGTTTTTGAATATTCACCAGTTTGAATAAATACGCAATTATTTTTCTTGATTTATTAGCAGATTAATTGATTTATAATCAACAATTGCAGATAGGAAATAATTGCCCATCATTAGTATTGCGTAGATCAATGAATTGTTGGTTGCAAAAGCACGCGCCGTACAAAGAGCTGAGTCAGATGAAAAGTTCTCATGAATCAAAAGCGATTCATTATTTGCTTCAGCCATGCGAGCGCTGCTTGGAATACAGAAAAGATAGATGCGCACTAATATCGAATTTGAATCTTTCATAAAGCTGGGATATGTGCGACGTAAAATCCCACATCTCCATGACTGGTGCGTAATTTGTTTTTCTTCGTTTCTCGCTTCTCTTCCCGCATACCGAATCGCACGCGCATAATCCTTTCTATTCTTCATTTTTATATTCCGCTCTTATTCAAAAGCCAAAAATTATTATGCGTTTTTGTTTTAAATATATTTGTAAAAAAATTGATGCGGATTTCTTTGTTGTATGTTAATTACAATTGGACATTGAACTGCTTTAGATAAATTATGTGGATAACTTAATTCAGTTCTTAATTTACGATAATTCTTCACTGTATGTCGAACATAATCCACAATGATATGCTAAGAATTCTTATTAATAGACTTAGGCTCTCAGGCAGTTATAGTACATGTGACCCAAGCAGACGTAACGTGTCATAGTTTTTGGCACAGTGGCGTACCCTTATATTCATATACCTTCAGCGCGTGAATTTTGATGAAGGCGATGAAAAATGCTTATGCGCCACCTATCGGCACTAACCAGAAACTATGGCACTACTACTTGTGGGTATAGCGGGGTTTTCTTCTCCATGTCTAATAAAGCATATAACGCTTTAGCACCAAACATAATTAATCAACAAAGTTTATTGGTTAATTTAAAACCAAACAAATGACAAAAAACGTACTTCATCATTTATTTAAATTTTGTACGATTGTCTCCTGATTACACAATGGCTTTTGATTGACGTTATTCACATGCGTCCGATGTATCATATATGCTTCGCAAACTTTTTTCCTCCCTTTTTTTTCGGTATAAAGTTAACAAGCGCTTGTCATATTCTGTATAGACCCCGAATACGAAAATCACATCACACACGTACACAAAAATCTAGTTAACTTCGATCGCTTGACTGCGCCGTTGGTAGGCAGTATGTTGTGTCGGAAGGGCTATGAATTTTTCAAAGAGAATTCGTTAATTTGTAAATGGAGCTGACGCACGGATTAAACGAATCAGTCATACAGTGCAGCTGATGTACTAAAAATTAATTCGAGAACTTTTCACGCTTTCACATTGTAAACACTTCCAAAATCACAGTGCATCTCGGTAACTTGATTCCCATTAAAAATAATCGGCAATGTATACATAAGCTCGAAAACCTAATAAAAATTCTTACGCAAATAGATACGCTTTCCCTCAGAGCCGAAAAGCCGCTAAAGAATAGTCAGCGCAGCAGCGTCAGCGGTATATAGCGGGTGGAAATAAAAAAATTCGCGCCGACTTAATTTTCATCTCGACGACGGAGAATTGCGGCGTAGCTCAGCAAAGAGAAAGGCCGCGAGAGCCGGGATCAACTCGGCGATTTCATTCCCCGGATTGAAGAGAAAGAGACGAGTGAAAGCTTGCGCGAGGAAGAAAATCCGTGCCCTATGGCCGAGGAGACGAGTCAAGGCAGCAGCAGCAGCAGCGGTGCTAATCATGCCTCTCTCTCTCTCTCTCCTCGTTGCACTACGCGCGGGGGCGAGGAATGAAGTTTCGCGCAGCGGCGGATTTTTTTTTCCTCTCGACTCTGCTCCGGAAATAGGCCAATCGAGAATAAGAGATAGGTAACGGCTGTGCAAAAGAGACAGATGGAGAGACAAGGAAATGGATTGCCCGAGGGACGTGAAAGAACGCGTGGATAATAAGTAAAGTATATATACGCAACTGTATAATACAGCTGCGACCACGCGTCGCAGGCGTCGAGGAGCTGGATAATTATTTGAGTCGTGTCGTGGATGGTTTTTGTGCTCGTTTTTGTAATTGTACAGCACGTGGGCTTTTTGGGGTGGAAAAAAAAAGGACAGTGGAGTTTCTGGCGATGATGAGTATGATAAGTGATGGATTGCGTGTACGTGAACGTATTGCTAAGTTGTTGTAATAGCTGAATAACGTTATATTCCGTCGGTTTAATTAGCTCTTTGACGTGTTGCTAATTGTTCTTTGTTTTCAGACGATATTCAACGCTTATATGTTTGGCAAACAATATGGCACTCGTTGAACAATCGAACTCGTACAAAATATCCAGCTGAGCAATAAATTGCACCTCTCGACGTTCAACGAAATCGACTCGTTCATAATCGCGAGTATATAGAGAAAACATTGGCACTCAAAACTTTCCTCCACATCGTTTTTCCTCTCGAAGCGTCTATACCTTCACAGCAAACGCTTCAGCACGATGAACACTGCCATTTGTTCGATGTGTTCGCACGGCTTCTCTGTCGACGCCATCATCTTCATCGTATCCTGGCTGGTTGCCCAACGACCGTTATTAAACAAGCTCAAATTTGCCAAGACACCCTCAGCTCCATACTATGCAGCGAATATTCGTTCCGGCGTTAATTCGGAGCTGCAGCGGATATTCGTCTTGTAACGAGCTTATCTCGTTAAAGCTAGATTAATCAATTAGCCGTTTGTTTTTGCGCTCGTTATTATCGCGTAGTTCGGGTTGTTTTTGCCAAGAGGTAAATCGTGCTAACTGTCAGAGTGTCGCTTTTGATTATGCGAAAGAGAGACATTTTCGGAGTGGAATGTTTTTTTTTTCGACGTGCAATGTGCACTTTCCCGTGATTAAACCGTAGACGTCGGAAGCTTTCGCCGCCTCGAAAAAAATAAAAAAAAGTTCTGGGAAAATGTATACAGTTCGATAACAACTTTCGCACCTCAGGGTACAGCGAAAAAACTTTAGATTCCGCAATTCATCAATCGAAAATTTGAGAACCCGACCCAACGGACTTATATCCTCGAACCTGCGTATAGTCCCCGCGGCCGAAACCGTACATAAGCATCCACTCGAGAATTATTGCTCTCCACATCGCCAACGACTCGGTAAAAAACTTCCAAGCAGCTCGCGCGCGTTCACGTACTCCAACTGTAACCCTCAGAGAGTAGGTAAAACCCGCCGGTGAGAAATATAAAGGAAAAAAAAGAGAAGCAAGAAGCCGGAGAACAAAGGCGTAAAAAAGGAAGCGAAAGTACCTCGTATAAAGAAGCGTTGGTAGAGCAGGGGGAGAGAACGAAGCACACCGGCACAAAAGACCGCTAAATTATTCGACTCCCTCCCCTTACTCTCACCTCTCTCTCTCTCTCTCTCTCTCTCTAATTCGCGAGTGAGAAAGTAAACGGTCCCCCGATAACGCGCTCTTGCTCTCGCGACAGTAGCGACGAACGAAAAGCAAAAGTGTAACGAGCACTTTAGCCCCTCTTCTGCGTAAAGGATAAAGAAAATCGTAATCCTAGCCGAATCCTCTCTATTTTCCCCTGGACGTCTCTTTCTCGGCTATGTGTCTCCAAGCCCTTAAACTTTCCCTCTACCTTTGGAAAATAAGCTCGTCTAATCTCTTCATCGGTCGCGTAAAGTCACGCTTCTAAGCTCCTGCGGGCTTGAGACCACAAGGCTCGAGAACTGAACGCACTGTTATATACTGTCTTTGTATACGTATAGCTGGGGTCGATATACGTTGACTTCCGTCTGACTTGAATCCGTCTCTCTGTTTGTTACTACATACATTACATACTCGATGCTGGCGCTTGGAAACTGTGACTATCTTACGGACTGCTGTTTGGACGAAGGCTACAGCTGCAAGCTGCAATGAGCAGATTGGACCGAAGCTCGGCATTGTTTAATTCTTATAATTCAAAGCCTATATACTGCTGAAAATATAACTTGACAGAATTAAACGTATCGCGTGAGAAAGCTCTTGAAAATGGTCCGTTTGTCACGAAGCTTCAGAAATGAACGTTCAGCGATTAAGTCTCGCATATGTATAATACGAGTGCACACAGACGAGTCAATGTTCACACAGTCCAGTGCTTGTATACGTGCCGCGCGTATCATGTTCCTGCGAAACTCAAACTTTCCTCTTGCAAGCTCTCCCGGTCCGCACCGACAGTTTCAGCGTTTGATATTAGCTGCTACTACTGCAGCATGTGGCTGTGCTCTGAATGGTGAGCCGACTAATTCATTAATACCGTCGAGCTGTCTAAGAAACTCATATTCGCAGAGAAGTGAGGGCGAAAATTGAGCTGCACGTCGTTAAACCCTTTCGAGGCAAAACGCACACACGTCGAGCGTGTCTCTACAGGGGCTGTCTGCTTCGAATGAGCTTTTCTGCGTTAGTTGGAGGAACGAAACTCTAATGTGTGCGACTGAAATGGAAAGTTGTTTGATGTTTCGTTGCGGGCGGAATTTGGGTAAAGAGTCGGTTATATCGTTATTAGGCTATAGTTTTCAAATGAGTATGCGGTAATGTAAGAGCTATGAAGATTACATGCATCTTTTCTTATTCTGCATATTCTTTTTATTCGAACTCTTCCTTGCGAAGATTGTGTACTAGTTTTGAATAGACGTTTTTCAATTTTGTGGTAAGCAGCAGATGCTCTTGCTTTCAAATTTTTTCCTTCATTTTTCCAATACTATGTTTATATCTGTACATCTATAACTTTCATTCCCTGCTGACATTTTCGGAATGACAAATTCCAATACATGCATATTTACATGTATTCAAAGAACCTGATAATATTGCCAAAAAAGACACGAGCTTTTCTTTTGTAAAACTTTGTCTTAAAATCGAATTAGTTCAAACTATACAATTCACCGTCTAATTTCCAAAAGAACATCAGACAAACAGATAAAGTTCATACCCGCGGCTCAGGAAGCTCGAGAGAGAGCGAGAGAAAAACGCTATACCCAAAGGCACGTAACGAACGAACTGTAAACGAGAATCGCCTGGGGAAGTTCACGCGCAGCAGCTCTTGTCTTTCTCTCTCGTGGTCGAACGAGATAGTGCAACATATATATAGGTATTCTCACAAACGACAGAAATGACGCAGTAGCCCGGAGACTTATCGAGCGACGAGATGGCGAGTGCGGCTGACTGAGAGATGTGGAACTGCGGGTTAGGCGTTTTTCGTAAATCGAGAGTAGCCTCGTCAGACCGACGCGGTCGAGATTATAGTGCGATTCGTAGGCAGGAAGCGTATCTCGAAAGTCTGTACATTTAGATCTGGCTTCTCAAGCGTGTTATTTTTTCTTTTTTCATATAAAATTAACATAATTCGTTTAGGTATACAATTCTTAAAATTTCACTAACTGCGACGTACTTATTAATGCAGTTCGAAAATTAGTTTTTTTTTTTTTCAAACATGTGTACCTATACTTCGATTCTATGGCGTTGGCGTGTGTGTGTGAATTCTGTTATTGTCCTGAGTCTCGTGACATTCCAGAACGTTCCCAAATGAATAATAGAAAAATGAAATCATTAAAAATTTGAATTAAAAACTACTGTTTCACATCGACCTGAACTTTTCAAATATATGCGTAGATAACTGTAGAACGGAGCAGTTTTGGACTGGCTACACGAAGTACACTAAACACTTGCATTATTTTTAGAAAAATGTTGTTTTTGAACTATATTATAAAATTTGTATTTGTGTGAAAGAGCGATTGCTTGATATTCGAATGTTCGAGTGACTGCAGAAGTACAGGAGAAAGAACGATAGAATTGCGTAATCAAGCGGCGAAAAACTGCCAAAATTTGAAGATCGTTTGTTGAGAAAATTAAGAAAAAACCTTAAAAATGTACGAAAATACAATCGCTCAACAAAAAAAGCAACACAGCTTTAAAACGATCTCTTGTATATTAAGTAAAAGAAAAAACAAAATGACGTCACTAAAGAGAAAAAAGCGCAGGAGGAGAGAGGCTCCGACGGGGGCCGCTCGTCCATCTCAAAACAAAACGTAAAGAGAAAAAGAAAATAAATTCCTACCTCCCGATTCGTTCGGGAGCTCGTAGTCCCCGCAACAAAAGCACGACTGACTCGAGCTTTTCGTCTGGCTCTAGATACGTCTTCACGATAGTCAGCTACCTGATCGGCGTCTTCATCTTCGCGACGATAGTCGGCCAGGTCGGCAACGTCATCACAAATCGCAACGCCAATCGTTTGGAGTTCGAGCGACTACTGGACGGTGCCAAAACGTACATGAGGCATCACAAGGTACCAGGTGGCATGAAGCGCAGAGTTTTGCGCTGGTACGACTACAGCTGGTCGAGAGGCAGAATACAAGGTGGTGGCGACATCAACACCGCCCTCGGACTGCTACCCGACA
The DNA here is from genome assembly GCA_012977825.3 of Pteromalus puparum. Lineage (NCBI taxonomy): Eukaryota > Metazoa > Arthropoda > Insecta > Hymenoptera > Pteromalidae > Pteromalus > Pteromalus puparum. The sequence continues at coordinate 4,120,769 of CM053171.1, read as the reverse complement.
AGCTCAAGACTGAGCTGGCCCTTCACGTCAACTTGTCCGTCCTCAAGAAGGTCACCATTTTTCAGGTGAGCTAGATACAGAGAGAGAGAGCAGAGTCGTGTGAAGTTTTTTTTTTATATTTTACACACGATACACAGTGGAGATGTGAGGGAAGAAGAGGAAGAGGGGCTTGTTTGTTTGTTTTTTTCTGGGAGATGTGCCCTCGTCATCGTTTATTTAACGATAATGATGACGATGATGACGACGTGGGGAATGTGTAAGCGCGTTACGGCTGTGCTTTGCTGTGCTTTCGCGCGTGATGGGAGGGTGAACGGCGTTGTGGGGATATTATTGGATGGATTGGTCGTTGTGTGTTCGTATACCTTAATATTAGTAAATTCGTGTAACATTAAGATGCATGATTATTGTCAAGATGTAGAGCTTTATTATATGTACAGTTGTTCGCATGTATTATGGATATATGTATTTTAGAACTGAATATTAAAGTGAATAGTCTACTGACGTAATTTTATTTTTTGCTTGAATTTTCTGAAGATAGGTGGCGCATAGGCACTTTTTCATTTTCTTCATCACAATCTGCCCACAGAATGTACATATAGAGGTGTGCCGCGTTTGCCGAGACTGCCTTTTTTGGTCTGCTGCTTGAGCCGTTCACGCTTATGGACTGTAAAAGAAAAATAAATTAATTGAATATTAGATCTAAGTGCAATTTCGTTATACCTACACGAGTTCACAATAATTGATGCATATCGCAAACTACAAACTCGTATTAGCTGATCGTAATAGGATATAGAGCTAGTTCCGGCGTAACTCGATTTTGAAATAAATGCCGAACAATCTCTTAAATTGATGAGCACGACAAAGCGGCTTCCATATATACCGCGTGTAGGATAATTACACGGAAGTTCATCAGCGTCGAATGACAAACTCTCATGACGAAAAATCTAATAAAATGAAATTTCGAAATAAAAGTAGCCTCACTCAATATACAATAAAGAACGTAATGAGCCGTGCATAAAAAGGCGGATAAAAAATCCCCTACACTCGAAGGGACTTGACGAAGACAAATGGAAACGGCGTCTTCTTCTTTTTTTTTCGCCGCAATACCTCCGGCTATCAGCAGTTTTTGTTCTTCACAACTACGTTACACGCAGTCTACAGAAGCGCATGCATATATGTAACACTTCACCACTGGGGAATATTATGAAATATTTCATCAATACGCCCTCAACTGCGCACCAGATGGCGAAGATCACTGGGACGAAATATAGGCCACCAGCAGCACTGCTCGTGACTCGGTCTTAATCTTCTTTATACGACGTATATACACTTGTGCCATGACGCGTCTGGTGTGCGACTTTGTTACGCGCTTCCTTCTCAAGTTAACTCGTTAGAAACTGAAACGGAACTTTGTCACGCTTGTTACACCGATTTTTTTGCACTCCTTGTTTTCTCGAGCGAAGCCCTGCTCTTCCCTCTGATTTATTTCTATTTTTTAACGACTGGCCATTAAAACGGACGACCTCTGACGTGTATTCCTTGGCAAAAATACACGTTGCACCAGGTTTAGCAAACTTTTTTCGCGATGCTTGTTTTCCTCTGCGTTGTTACGAGAAAAAAAAAACACGTGTTGTCTTACTCACATAGTTTCATCGAAATTGCCTCAATTAATTGCGGGTTCTCTTCATTTCAGAGTTAAAAGCCATTAAAACGAGACTCGGCGAGCGAAAGAATATCGGAAAGGTCATTACCGCTGATTATCCTCTGAGTAATCCGATTTATCCGATTGAATTTGCAGCTGCAATCGCGTGGGTTTGAAACAAATTACATTTGATAATAAAGCGCTGTGTGTACGAAAACAGTACAAAACTTTTACACCAAATAAATACACAGAAAGCATCGAAGAGAGACGTCTCAATTCACTTACACATGGCTAACTCTAGGTCACGCAATTTAGCGCAAACAAGAGCCCAAGGAGTCATAAACGAGACGGCGATGATATTTTCGTTAACTGCCTAGTTTATCCCCGAGATAAGTCGCGGCAAAGTAAGATTTGATCTCGTCGGGTAATACCCCAACTAGGTTATATAAGAACTAACTTTGATAACAAGCGCGTCATACATAGGCGCAGTTAAAGTTGAAATAGATCAAACTGAGTTACAGGAAAGTATACGTTATATATATCCGCGCCTATACCCGGTCTGACCCGTAGCGCGAACTTTTTCTCACACTAACTTTTTTCCGGACTTTCATTTTATTCTCTCTCCCACAGACTGTCCCTCGCCTCTTACGTTATCATCAGATACTCGGCCTTCTCTCCGAGGACTAAACGTTTTATAGCAGCAGCCCGATATTTTTCCAGCGTCGGGCAGTTCATCTTTCAGCTGATGTATAATCTGTCATCGCTCTCGAAATGGCCGGTCATGGCCCCAGCCAACTTTTTGCTAGCAGCAGTGCGCGGAGTTGACCTCGGGGAGACAAAGGGGGGAGAGGAATGATGAGGGAGAAAGAGAGCGATGGGGAAACAACGAGCGCAGCATGTGTGAGCCCCTTTGTTTTTTTTTTCGATGACGACGGTGTCACTATGAATTCCCTCTCGAGTGCGCGCGGCTTTTTGCTTGTATATACTTCTTCGGTGAATCGATCGTGTTAGAGAGAGAGAGAGAAAGAGGCAATTTAGTCGCATCGTTGGATTAACAATGTTTCCGAAATGTAATTAACTTGCGGAAAATCCTTCGAACGATCTTGATCTCAATTTCAAAGTCCAAATCTTCAAACAAGCTGATTAGTTCGAGTCAGTAGATCGTAAAACGAAAAAAAAAATCGGGTCTACTGCGAGAATTCTCCAGAGATACCATAGACGAGCAGCAGTAGCAAAGGGCGCGGAACGTGATCAAAGAGGACGCCGGGCATTTTCTCTGAAAAAGCAAATGGGCTATTCAAATTGAATCACCTCTTTCGTTCTCCCCGTCGCTTTTTATTAAGAACGAAACGAGTATGGCCGTTGACAAGGCCATTCTTATATACTCCAGGGCAGAGACTTAATGGGGTATACGGGCACACACACACAGAGCCTCAGTCAGGTTTTTCCTTCCTCCACACTCTCGAGGAGAGGAATAATACGCGAGCTAGAAATGGCTTTGCCTCGAGAACGCACGAGTATTGAATGGACCCATTGTCTATGTTGCTCCAATGAACGAGCTGAGCAGAATGGATGAGTGCGCAAGAGCGAGTGAAAATCGAACCATAATGACGACTAATAAATTCTAATGGACTGTTACGTTTGTTTATCACGTTCTAGGTGTGAGCTTTTTGGAGAAATTTTTAGAGCCGATATTCGTGTAGAGGAAAATATAAGAGACGTTTGAAAATTTCGCGGTGAAAAGCTCGTACACCGGCGACAGAAATCGAAATCCCGCGGGAGATAAGAGAGCGCTGCCGCGTCTTCTGAAAACACAGGGAAGAGAGAGAGAGAGAGAGAGAGGAACGAAAAATGAGAAATAGATAGATAGAGGCTGTCGCCGTGAGCTTGCATACGTGTTACGGGGAAAACATCTCTCTTCTCTCGCGGCTGGAACTTTTGGTATATTTACCATGGCGAAGCGACTACAAAATGAATTTTTTTTTTCAAACCTAGTCACGCGCCAAATGTATCGCGACAATAAATTCGGATTCTTTCCGCTCGCGCGTGAGAGAACTAGAGAAAGAAACAGTGGAAGGAAACGCAGCCGCATTTTATTCCTTGTAAACGCAAGCGTGTATGGGAGGCTGAGGGGAATGTATTATATAGAAAAAGGAAGAAGGGGACGAAAAAGCCTGTGTTCGAGTCCCTTTTGTTAAAGTCAGCGAAAGTCACCTTTGGAATTCCTTGCAGCAAAATAGCGGGAATCGCTGAGTGGAGTGCGACAAGCGCCCGGAAAAACTTTGGCGCGAGGAGGAAGATGGATAGGAAAGATGGGGGAGAAAAAATTATAGATCAGTGAGATTGACGCGTGCTTGCGTTGTATCAGTGATTGCGAGTTTTACTCACTGTATACATGACAATTTTCGCGATGGTAAGAGATTAATTTTTTTTTTTTTTTTTTTTTTTCATTTAAAGCACTTGGGTCCGGATATGATGGCTTGAAATAAGACTGCGCTTTAATTAAGCTTATGGAAAAACGAAATCGTACGTCAAAGAGAAATATAAGGGTGAAAATTAAATGAAAGGAGTACAAAGAAAATTATTAAAGGCGTAGAAGAAAGACTAGAAGTGAATTTGAGAAGGCTAAATAAAGGCTCTTTATTCGAGGTATAATATATTATGAATAAACATTCAGTTTCTGTCCTTGTATAGAAACAGTAAAATTGAAATGAGCAACGAAATCTTAAGGCGAATTTAAAGCCCGTTGCAAGTTTTCACCTCCTTATTTGTTTCGAATTGATAATAATTTATCCAGTAGATAGTTACGTGTACGCTCGACAGATTTAAAAGAGTTTATTCAAATCTTTATTTTAGCGTGAGCGGCTGAAGCAGCAGGCCAAACAAGGCAGTTTTAGCATTGTTGGCATACCGCTATATCTAAACTCGGCAGGCATATTATTATGAGAGAAGTGGAGAAAGTGCCTGTGCGCCACCTATTTGCACCTGCCATAGACACGGAGAGTTTAGGCGTTGCGAAAGGGCCAGTCCCAAACTGCTTTGTTTCAGTAATTGATATCGCTCTAGTAGTCCACACGATGTACATTAAGTTTAGGTTGGACTCGCAACAACGTTTTTAAAATATAAATGTTTTGTGCATAAGTAGGTTTGAAATTTCCCTCTCTTAAAAAAGAGATGACCGGATGTTGTGAAGCCTTTTAAAACTCGATTTGATTGGTTATGGCTAGACATCGGTTTGAATGGCGCCTAAATTTAAAATGTTTTAGTATGGTTCAAGTTTAATATCTTGATTTTGGGTCTATTATTCAGTTGATTCTTTTTACGACCATAATTAATAATATGATTGTTTCGTTTATAATCATTCTAGCTTATTTTATATCATATTAATATCATATTAATATATATATATATATATATATATATATTCTAACCTCAAAAACTAGATTGCGTTATAATATGCTTTGTTTTAGAAAATACTACTTATCATTCTTGAGAAAAAACATCAATCAAATACAAATGTGAACTTAATTATGAAATATATGTTAGCGTTTTAAATACGTTTAAGACATTATAATAAACAAACCGCGTGCATTTAAAATGAGCGCGCGAAGCGCGCTTGAATTTAGCTAGTTATTTAAAAGGGTAATTATTTCTTACTTTACACTTTTTGATGTTAGGGATTCAAATATACTCAGACATCGCGCGCTCATGTCTTTTTTTAGAGTAGGACTGTATCAATGATTTGTTTTAATCAAATTTCATTTCAACAGATATAAGCGTGAATCTCCACACCCGCATTCAAACCAACAAACTCGTTAGTCCTTTAAAAAAAAAAGCAAGTGCTTTCCCACATCACAAGAACACTGTACGCCATTAATTGTACCTACAAAGTCACAGTGTACAGCATCCAGTCGACGTGTAACACATCACACATGCATCTCTCGGTAGTTGCGTTCGTTTCCAGACCTGCACTCGACATCCTCGATGGATCTCGTTATTCTCTCTCCATCTCTCTCTTTCTCTCTTCTCGGCCGCCGAAAGCCGTTTTAACGACGATGTAGGTCGACGCGAAGCGTTATGGAGCGAAGCTTCAGCAGCGACTCGACACGACCTAATAGTTGCTCACATACAGGCGCACAGGCGGGCGCGTCGATTCTTGGCTTCGTCCGAACAATGTGCAAGCGTAGGAGAAAAAAATTTTCGTGCTTGCCATTACGGCTCAGTCTTGTAATTGGTACAGGTGCAGACGACTGTGAAAATTTCGCACACGCGTACGAGTACGCGCGAAAGTAGGTTTCCCTAATGATCTTTTGTTAACGAAGCTCGTGCTTTTTGGCTGAGGATGTATAGATTTTATCGAAGCTTCTGCGCCTTGAGTATAGTACATAGATGGAAAATGATGATGATTGCAGAATCAATTTAAAATAAGAAAGAACAATTATTTTGTTTTATAAAAACCAGTTACTTGTAGAGGATAACTCTTCACCATCTCCAGGTATGACAAAAATATAGCATGTAACTCAAAACAGTATTCTGCATGGTTGTCGGTAAAAACTCTAACGAGCATTGGCCAAACAAGCCCCTCTTCGACGAAACCCATCCTATTTATATATAGCAAAAACATAATCTAACGTCAAATTTCAATCTTACAGGAATGCCAGCCAGAATTCTTGCACGACCTCGTCCTAAAGATGAAGGCCTACATATTCACGCCAGGCGACTCGATATGTCGTAAGGGCGAGGTGGCGCGAGAGATGTTTATAATAGCAGACGGGATCCTCGAGGTAATCAGCGAAACTGGAAGGGTCCTCACGACAATGAAAGCTGGCGACTTCTTCGGGGAGATCGGCATCCTCAACCTCGACGGGCTTAATAAGTAGGTCGATTGCCTCTGCACTCAGTAATTAATTTGCGAAAGAGACTCTCGTATATATGTGTGTATAATCGTTGACCTGCGCAGATCGAGCTTTCATTAATTATATGCCTCTCTCGACACTCTTATGAGCCGGCCGGACCTCCGGCTTTTTCAGACCGTATTTATCCCGTGTGGCCGCGAGCCTCTAATGTGCACCACGTCAAATCGGGAGGATTAATTGATCTGATGAGATTGATAATGAAATGCATTAGACGGTTTCCCATCAAGGCTGTATTTTGTGAGATTGATTTCTTTCTAACGACGATCGCGATTTTTAGATGAAAAATCTCGATGTTTATTATTTGGAGCGTGAAGCGCGCGAGTGGGAACTTTAAGACGAGGGTATCGCGTAAAAGCTGTCGATGACGAAGGGTATTATGTGCGAAATGCGGGTCAAAGATGCTTATTTATAGAGGCGAGCGAAAATAAATTTCGAAATTTTCCCTCGCCTCTCTCTCTCTCATCAGCCTCGATTAAAAATATACGCGGGTGAAAAAATTCAGTTCGCTTCGAATAACAAAGGGTCGGGCTTTAAAACTCATCAGCGCGTATAAAAGATTACAACTCTCAGAAAAAGCTCTCGTTTCCTGATCACATTTTCTTTTCACCAGACGCACAGCGGACGTACGTTCGGTCGGCTACTCCGAACTATTCAGCCTGTCGCGAGAAGACGTACTAGCCGCTCTAAAGGACTACCCAGAGGCTCAGGAGATTCTGCAAAAGCTCGGCGAGAAGCGTCTGCGAGAAGCCCAGCGCGTGGCTCGTTCATTCCGTCATCCACCCTCGCCAGGACACGACTCATCGGACAACAGCACCGGCAAGCGCATCGTCGACAAGCTCAAAAGCGACGTCAAAGGTCTGAAGAACGTACTACGCAAAAGCCGACGGAACACCCGGCCGGAGGAGAGTCTTGAGCTTCAGCCTCTTACGTCGAAGGCACCGCAGCTCAGGCGACAGACGCGCATCGATGAGAGTCAGGACGTCTGTACTTCGGCGTCAGAACCGCCAGTGTCACCTCTCGGTGCTGGACTACCACTACTTGCCAGGCTCAGGCTACTTAAAGAGAAGCAGGAGAGGGAGGAGCGCAGGAACCTCGTGGACACATCCAATCAGATAACCGAACAGGTATAGATTTTTAAATCTGTTTTTTTTTTTCGTATTAAATTAAGTTCACTTCGTTATATTTTATGCTTCCCATCAGAGCAGAAAGGACGTTGAATCAATTTATTATGCATATTTTTCTGAGCTTCACGGCTCGCCGTTAATCATCGAGATGCAGCCATCAGATTTAGTTATATAGAACTCACGTGCGCGTGTGCACGTTCAATCAAGTGCGCAACAATGCATGAGATTAAAGCGCGATAGTACACAATGCCGCATTATGATCAAAGCTGATGTTTCGAAATTCCGAACATCGAAGTAGAAAAATTTAATTGATTTCTCTCTTCGAACACAGGTACAGACGACCGTGGAGATGCAGAATCCGAGTAGTAGCAGCAGTAGTGCTAACGTGACGGTGCCACTGCTGCAACGACTGCTGCACATGAAATCGAAAGCTGAGCCGGATCCTGTGATAGACCGCGAGGCGATAGTGGTAAAGGAGCCGCTACTGCCACGAAGCGTCATCCCCGAGGAGAGCGAGATCTTCATCTCCAGCGAACAGAACGACGTGAAGGCAACGTGCACGACAACCACGACATTAATGATTCGCTCGCCGACCTTGACCTCGGACGTCGAGGTGAACGGTGCCAGTCGCAAGCCCTGGGCGATGCTGAAAGATGCGTCCATTAAGACCAGCGGACAGGACTCGATGCATCGAGTCAATCATCGGGCGTTACCACCGCGAACTTCACCCGCTCGCAAGCTTCAAATCCGTCAGAGCCTTATCCACCTGCGTCAGAAGAAGACCAAGATGTACGCCTCGGTTGACGATCTCTCGCCTGAGTACTGCGGCCTGCCGTTCGTCAAAAAGCTCAAGATCCTGAACGAGCGACAAAAACTCGCTGAGCTTGAAAAGGTGGTGCGCAGCTCGAGCCTCGACTGCGGGGAGAATGCCGAGGCTGAATTTGATGGGAATCTTACCAGGAGCCATTCCGAAGCTTGTGCCATTGAGTACGCTAGAAAACTTGCCAAACTCAACAAGGTACGACGTAGATCTTTTCCGTAGTCACGCGAGTAGGCGATGGTTTTTTCGTTCGAAGACGGTGTATTTTGCCAGAGTCACATCACGCTGATAATTTCGTGGGTCATTCACTCAGTTTCGAAAAGAGGTCGGTTTCTGAACTTTTCCAGTCGGTCGGCAACATCGCTGACGCTTTTCAGGAGCATTAATTTTACAATCGCATAATAAACTTAATTTTACAATTGTTAGCATTACCCTGAGCTGAAAAAAAAATTAAATTTTCGCATTCATAGCTTATAGCTAGATCAATATTGCTTCGAAGATAGACGGTATACTTTCGCAGGCTTTCGCGCTTCGCTCAAGCAAATTGTCGGCCCGTAAATTATGAACGAGACCATAATTATCGAATCAATTGTTATTTATGAAATATAGATAGCATTTATGTATTATTAGCAGTCATATTTAATGTGTGCTGTTGTCAGGTGGAGCTTGCACGAAGTGGCTTTTTACGTTGTCTTTTCAGTACTATAGAATATTAATATAGTGATCAACTTTGATGTTATCGCGTAGTATTCCGGTATATATGAAATTCATAATTAGTAGAACGATTTCTTACACCGCGGTATCAGAGTAATACCGTGTATAATGGCGTCTGACTCGACCCAGACTTTCACTACTTACCTCGCTATAATAGCTGATAGTTCCATGAACGGCTCCAAATAAACATTTTACCAACAATTTAAAAGACGAAAATCTTAGGTTTAAAATGAAACATATATTAAATGATAACTATATGATGTGCTTGTATGTTCCACTAGCTAGGGTCAGGAGTGATTTTTACAAGGAAAGCGTCACAGCTTTGGGTCATGGATTTTGCACAGACTGCTCCAGACGCTTTTAAAATAAATAGCATTACAACGCTTCCAGACGCTTCCCCAGTAATAACCTAAAGTTGTGGCACTCTTCTGCTCGATCATTGCTTGTTTATAGATTCTATCCGCTTACGATTAGCACACATACGCACAATACTCGCAATTTAACTTGCTTATATGCATATATACGTAGAACGCACCTCGTTAATTTCACATACGCTTCTGTTATATACGCTCGCTATGCTTTTTTCTGCACGCGATAGACAAGACAGGCGTACACACGATAGTTTTGCTTGCGAAATGATAAAAGTGACATTTGCAATTCACATAATTATACAGCACTGCATCGAGAAAGAGAGAGAGAGAGAGAGAGAGATGTAAGATGGGAGTCGGCATAATATAATTAATTTTTTTTTTCCTTTGAAACATATGCTTGGTTATACGCATTACAGGAGCGCCGGCGCCGCACGCTAACGTCGCCGGATCAGCTTTCTCCCGAGAACGAAACGTTAGAAAGACGAAATCTAAAGAGCATCCTTAAGAAGCTCTCGGCCGGCAGCCGAGCTGGAAGTTCGGAAACTTCGGCTACAAGTACGCCAGACCGCGAGGCCGCCACGGCCGAGCTGAGAAAACTGATGCGCGCGCCGACCCTGGAAGGCTACGCGGCCAGGCACTCGAAGCTGTCCAAGAGCGTGACCTTTAACAAGTATACTTTGCAGAGCCCACCGGGCAACGAACCCACCCAGTCAACGGCGCTCGCGCCTCTCGCCCAGGCACAGCTACCCTCGTCCTCGTCCTCCTCGTCGCAGCAGCTTGACCAACAGCAGCCATCGCCACTCGAGCATCAGGAGGCCGGCAACGATGCGCCGGAACAGCAGCTACTGCCGGCAACGCCCGCCAATAAACTTACCTTCCGTCCGCTGGGCAGTGCAGGGGTCGTCGTCGCGAGCCAGCTGTTTGGCTCGAGGCCACGGGAGGACGAGTGCATGGGCGAGCTCGTCTCGGGCATACGGGAGGTGGTACAGTCCAGACTGGTGAGTTTATCCGATGTTGCGGTATACTTTGTGTGCTATTTCTATGCTAACCGCGTTGATCCTTGCAGGAGAGTATCCAGAGTAGGTTCGAGCGGCACTTCGGCTCGCTCGAGCTTGAGATCCGAAAGCGCGACGAGATAATCTCGCAGCTGCAGGCGCGTATCCTGGAGCTAGAGCGGCCGGCCGGCCGGCTGAACGAGGAGGAGGAGGAGGACTCGCTGGGCGACAGTACAGAACACGACGCCTCGCTCGAGGACGACTTTGTCGACGACAACGAGGACCACCCGTTCATGCGCGACAGCTCGGTCGACACAGTACTGACGGCGCGGCCAAGGCGCCGGCACTCCTCACCCTCCTCGACCACTGACTCGTCGGTCGCGCACAACCGTCGCTCCTGGGAGGAGCATTCGGAAGAGGAGACGCTCGAACTGCAGGACCTGCCGCGCTCCATTACCCCACAGAGCCTCTGGAAGGATGATGTGGCGATCGACGTCGAGTCCAGCGACGACAGCGGCGACGAACTTGACAAACCCGGGAGGAGTGGTCTCCCAGCCCTAGCTGGTGGCGTTGGTAGCCTCAGCGATGAGGATGACGAGGACGAACAGGTAGTCGAGGTACTCGACGAGAACGGACACAACAACTGGGAGGTAGCGATGCTCGCCCAGGAGCTTGAAAAGAGACGCCGGAGCAGCGAGTGCTCCAGTCCGGGCTCCTAGCGCATCAATGCCATGCTGGCGGAGCTGAGACGCCGCTCCAGCGACGGGCGCTCTAGGTTCTGTAGCCTCTGCCGGCGGCTCTGTAGTAGCGTTGCGAGGAGTTACGCCAACACCACCAACTGCCCCTACCTCGATCTCACCGGTGTTGCGCTCAATGCCTGCAGCGAGACAATGATGTGACCCGCTTTTTCATTATATAACGCCGTTGCTCTGTCGACTCACCTACTATCAATACTCTAGTCTCTATTCCTCTTCCTCTTATCTACTTCCGATACTATACTTATCTTATAATCACCCTCGTAACGACAACCTGCACAATTAACTTTTTACACTGTCTATACTTTCTATATACGCGCCGATCCGCAGACATAAATAAGCGCGCGAGGATTTTAACGAAAATGCCTTCTTCGAAGACTACTACTGCAGTGTAATCGCGACTTTTTAAGGAAACGAAGAATGACGCTGATGCGCCGGGTATGTGGAGAAAACGATTGAAAAAAAAATTAAAAATTACATGAATATTCTATAGATTCGTGCGTAGGTTCTACTCATCGTAGCTATAGCGCGTGTGTAAAAGAGCAGAACGACAGCAAGTAAAGAAACAAAAATAAATCCTCTCGTAATATACCAATGGCTTCTGATGCTATATACAAGCGTACGTAATAATCGACAGATGTGTATAATTTCGTTATTCGAGCACCGATATATTGTATGACGTTATCCCCCGCGATGCGGTCCGTATATAATAGCGTGCGTTAATCAAATATTTTCTATAAGTAATGGAACTCATTAGGTTTTGTCGTAGATTCCATATTTTTCTACACCTCTCAGACTATTACTTTTATACATACAACGCGAGAGAAACAAAAAGATGCACTATACGCTCTCTATTATTCATATAGAGTCGTGCAGTGGCTTCAAGCGCGGCGCGGACAGACATATGCGGTGAGATCACTATGTAATTCAAACAACTTCATTTCTTCGATTGTAAATATTCACAGGTGCCTGAGAAAGAGTTATTAATTATTGATATACTCGAGGTGTACTTTAGATGTTAAAATGAAAGAGAGAAAGAGAGAGAGAGAGAGAGAGAAAAAAAAAGGAATTTTATGTGGATAAGCACCAGGCGACGACTCGGAAGACGTTCGTCGAGTCGCTCGTGGCGACTCCTCCGTTTAAACTATTAGGAATCGCGTCGACGATTTAAGTCTCATTTAAAGAAACAGCGCGCGCGTTTTTGTATGAAATATATTAAATGACAAAAAAGTATATGAATCTATGAATATAATGAATTTCAATTATATAAGAAAACTTTAGGTTTTGAAAACGTCAACGTCGCGGCGGAGAATCTATTGAAAATGGATTCCCTTGTGTAAACGACTCTAGTTGTATAAAAATGAATTATTAAGGGACACACATGAGAGATATCAACGGTAGATAGATTCAGACTCTTTAGTCTTTTGATTTCACAATTTTTTGGGAATTGTCCAGTGCGCGACTCGCTGTAATATCGATGCACGATACGAGCGAGCCCAAAGTGACCTATTTATCCTCTCTGATGTGCAGCTCCGTCATGCAGCCCTTATATCCTTCTTGGCGGATTTCCCGAGAAAATTGAATCGCTTGACAGTTGAGAAAAAAAATTAGTCCTTGCGTAAAGTCGCACGATTATTGTAGAGATGCGAGAAACATGGCCGAATTATATCACTTTATAATATTAGTTCGTTTACACCTTGCAACGACTCATATGTAAACCCGAACGAGCTCGACAAGTTCTTATCTGTATCGCGAGGACATACACATTGTATCGTTGAGAAAAACAGAATAACATACGAGCAGTTATAATCACAATTAATAAACGAATAATGATATTAAAATTATTGACGAGATAAGATATTGTTTATCCAAAGTTAATACAATTTAATAAAAAAAAAAATGTAATTACGTACATTGACCAGACCAAGCTCAATATTTCTAGAGTCTTTACAAATTACGTCTATTAAGCGAACGAATGCGACTATTATGTACATATAAGCGAGGGAAATAAAATAAACTATTGAAATCTTGTAAATAATAGATTATGATTTGTTTAATTGAGCATAAATGTGAGTGAATCCGAGAGAGTGAGAATCGTAGCATGCGAGAATGGTGCTAATAAAACTGCGAATGCACGAAAATCAGATTGATAAAGAAAGAGTATAAGTTACATGAGAATTATTAACATACGAGAGACATTGAAACAAAAAGTCTTTAGATGCTGAGAATGTATTTATGAAAGAGCGAAAGAGGTATACAATAATAAAGCGAACGTTGTTTTCAAAAAAGATATGACTTTGTTGCTTTCAATCATTTAATCTATATCCCTGAGTATACCGTATTGCTGTTTAGCGAAAAATATTTAAAGTTATTATAAAGAGTTTCATATGCTTGGACAGCATAGATCAACGTGTTTTATATTGAATTTGCTTTACAGCACCATTTACATTATTTTCTTGAATCCATAGTTTCTTGTCAATTGCTTCAATTACAAAATTTATCGGCAATTTATATTTACATAAGTGTACGTGTATTTTTAATTTTTTGGCAAATACATGGCGTGGTTACTGGGAAAACAACGGTACTACGTCACGCAAGTTTCATTTATAGTATATGGCCAAATTAAGCAAAACACATTAAGTATTCTCTTATCGGCAACAGTAGTAGTAGATTGCGTTACTGTTTCGTGCTCCATTTCATCTGTCGTTAATTCATCTTCAAACTCAGGCGTTGTTTCAGGTGTGTACTCGTCCTCGGTTGTCTCAGGTATGTACGCATCTTCCGTGATTTCTGGTTTACCCGTATCTGTCGACTCTTCTATTTCCTCATCATAATCGTCACTAGTAAAACTAGGTTCTTCAGTATCATAATCTGGAATAGTGCTTTCACCTTCTGCCTCCGGAAGTTCAGTTGTCAGCGGTTCTTTTGAAGTAGAAAAATCCGTCATTTCTGAGTCTTGAAAAGTTGTTTCGTCTGGAATATCTTCAGTACTAATAATGACCTCTGCTGTAGGCATACTTTCATCCATACTTTCGGATGCGGTAGTGCTTGCAATATCTGAGGTATCTGTAATTGAAGAAACGGTAGTAGCACTAGTAGTCTCGGTTATAGAAGTAGTTGTCCTAGTGTAATTAATGTATGGCAATTGGTCCAAACTCAACCAATTCTTAACTTCTTCTTCATAGACTCGTCGAACTCTTTCCACGTCTCTCAAACTGAAAGCTTCGCGTTGGCCGATTTTTATATTTGGAATCTAAAAAATTATAGTTGTGTAAACTTTGCTTGAAACCCCATTAAAGGGTTTAACACAACTTTCATATTTCTATAAGCGTGTACCTGTGTTTCCATAGTCGGCTTGTCATTAAACGAATGTAAGTAAGGTCCACCATGCATGATGCTATCGTAATCGTATAAAACACCGCTATCTCTAGCTGTCTCACTATCGATTGTCTTATAATAATGTTTGCGCATCGATATGATATTTTCCCATTTCACGGATAGCCAATTATCGCGAACTGCTGAATTGTGTTGATGGTAGAATCCAAGAGCGTGTAAAATAACGTGAATCATTGTACCACGATACAAACAGTTTGGAATCTGCAAATTAATCACTTGTCCATATTCTTGCATCCCTACGTACGACCAGCAGCCAGTGTTTGCACTTTTAAAAACAGCATAGTTAGGATCCTTTTTAAAACAATAACGGCGAAATTTAAACCCTGTATGATTAGTTATGATGTCCATTGTGCTTCTTATATAAGCAATTTGTCGTTCCGCTGAAAAATGACTTTCATTACAACAATTCTTTGTCAACCAACTAGTTGTGAGTATAATTTTTAATTACTTACTAAAATCTTCCGTAGTGATATAGAAAGGCATTTCAGCTCTAACCCATATCTTACTAGTAGGAAGTATGCTCGCACGAAATTGATCTTGTGTTAGCATAATATCTCCATCAAAAAGACCAGTGTATTCTTCTACATTATGCTTATCACCCCGTCTCCAGTTATTAATCCTACGGGCTAATCGATAATTGAAACTTATTTATTTAAAAGAAATATATTACGTTGCGTTCATATATTTATACGAAACTGGTAGAATAAGTAAAGATTAGATGTTGCGAACAAATGTTTTTGAGTTGAAAAAAAAGTTGAAAAATATCTGCTTAACGCATGGTAGAAATGAATCAATACATTTATGAAAGTTAAAAAACAATTTTAACGCGTGCATGAAAAATGTTCACTTTTATGCACCTAATATAAATGACAAACTACTCATTCCACTACAACAATTTCTAGCTCGGATGAGTTTTTAGCACTCGACCCGATAAGTCCAGATACAAATAGCGCATAGGATTGCATTCCTACTAAGTATTGTTTAAATTCAGACTAATCAGACTTTTGCGACCGAGATTAGGAAATAAAAATAAGGATGTTGTAAAAACTAAGATTTAATCACATTGGAACAAGTATTTTGAGTTTTTTTAAATAAATATCGTATATTGCGAACAATAAATATGCCATATAGCCATTATATAAATATAACGATAAATGTTGCAACATTAAAGTAACTTACTAAGATACAAATCGTTCTTGGAATTCAAATATACCGGCAGTAGTTTATTTTTCTTCGTGCAAACAGTTGCAAAGTTTTACACTAGATGTCACTATTGGTCCGTTTTCGACGTTACCTTAATAAATTTAATCTAGTATATGTGCTTTGTGCTTTGTTGTAATGAATCGTATGTGATGATTTGCGTTAAAAAATGATTATTGTATTAGCTTAACAAGAATTACAATATTTATATTTACCCACTGCCTCGGCATTGTAATTTTGAGGATATGCACCAGTATACTCGGGCGATGGTACGTAAGGAATAGAATAACAATCCTCTTTTCCGTTTACAAAGTTATTTATAAAGATTAGGGAGAAAATCTTTAAAATACCGAGATAAGCCATGTTTCATGAAAATGTCGTTTATCTACGGTCTAATAATCATTTTAACGAAATGAATCTACTTTTATTGTATAACATCGATTGATGGTAAGTTTTTTCATAACAAAATCATTGATGTTCCAAGTACTGAAAATTCACTAAGGTATCTATAGAAATTATGTTTCCACGCGCACTTGCGACTTACCAAAGGTACTACTGAAAACTATCAAGAATGTAAGTCACCGTTAATTTTCTCCTGCATTGACATATTGATACTTGGAATGCGATAAGCATTGAGCGATATATTCTCCAAGACTTTTTCATGAGTTCTTTGGATGCAAAATCTTTATAACACATTGTAAAGGTGCATTTTATAACCATTTAATTGTTCAATAAATATATCACATAAGCTACATACAATAGACAGGAAGAATACAAATTAACTTTGATGACCTTATAAATATAATATTCAACCTTTCAGTACCCATGAAAATGCACGAAATGGCCATAAAGATGAAATTATATCTACAGCGCCGCTACTTTCAGTCGAGCCTTCCTTTTCTTTTTTCTCGCGAGTTTCACAATGAGACTTATACATTATGTTTATTTTTTCAATATCCTTTTCGCTGAAACCATCTCGTTGTCCAAGAGTTACATTTTCTTTCTGCAAAAAATACATATTTTTAATTAAGCCACAAAACCAAAACAAAAAATATCTACGAATTCGTTGATAACTGTTGTGAGGTGAATAAATCTTACTTTAGCAATGATAGTTTTTTGTCCATTTTTCGAAAATGCCTTTGCGCTATAATGCATAACGCTGCTATAATCGTAACTCACTCCGTAATCAGTTACGGTTTTATTGTCGTACTTGTCAAAATTGTGCTCTCTACCCGGCATAATGTTATCCCAGGCAATAGTCACCCACTCGTCACGATCGGCCGCACTCTGTTGATGATAAAAGCCAAGCGCATGCATGAACTCATGAACAATTGTACCATGCCGTAGACAACCAGGATTTTGGAAATTCACTACTTGACCTTCACCGTGTTTACCAACGTAAGACCAACATCCAGTATTATCGCTTTTCACGGTTATGAAATCCTTATCACCTTTTTTGAAGGGTCGGAAACGAACACAAGTTTTTTCATGATAGACCTTCAGGGCGTCCTCGATTTGTTCAATATCTTCTTCAGCTAAAAATTAAAATACAATTAGGACAATAATTTTTTTTTTATTTAGAACTTAACAATTATTTTGATAAATTGTAATAATACTTTGATCAGTTGTGAGAAATTTATCGAAAGCTCACCGATGTTCAGTAGTAGAAAAAGCAAATCTAAATTCTTTATTTGACTCGTTATTTGAGTTATAATTTTCTTTAAATTAAAAACAAGTTGATGTCTTTTCACTCTTGTAAAAATGTTTGGCTTATAAAAAAAATATACGTACTAAAATCGTCTTGATCTATATGGTAAGGAATAACAGCATCTGGCCATCTTGTTGTTTCATCCAACAGACCATTCTTTCCTAATTTATCAAAACCCATCATATCTCCTTGGTAGAGACCACTTAATTCCCAAATATTGTTATCATCTTCTGGCTTCCATTTCTTTAATTGTTCAGCTGCAATTGATAATTATTTAATATTTTTATTTTTTATTACTTTAACAGTATAACTCGGATCAATCAATAAACAAAAAAATCGAAATATTGATAATTTATTATGCTGGATGAGAAGGTTCCGTTTTAGATACTTTTTTATTAAACTTACATATTTCTTCACGATTTTGTTTTCCATCAAAAATACCCGCATGCTTTGGCGCAGGAGGTATATCTTCAGCTTCCCTTTTCTGCACTTTCTGAGCTGGTTGTGCATAAACTATCAGCAGCGTACAACAAGAAAGCACAATAATTGTTTGAAAGTACAACATTTTTTCTTGGCACAGGCAAAGAATGTAACAATAAACGTTTTAAATTCGAAGAGACCTTAGTTTATATAGTAGCGGAATCGTATATAGGTCAGTGGTTTTGTTTTCTGATCACATATTCTTTAAAAGTACATCACGTAGTATGATATGTAAAGTAGTAATTTATCTGCAAAGTAATCTTCTAACGTTGATAGAGTAATATAATGCACGGAAACAAGAACTACCACACTTATTTTATACCAATTTTGAGCACTTGTAACAAAGAAAATTTATAAGAGTTAAAAAGATAAAACAATTACATACATATATGATTTGAAATACGGGAAATGACTATTATTTATTATTGTTTCTTATACTGTATATTTACAACAACCTATAATATACATCAAACGTAACTAATATTTTATTTATAAAAACGATTCACAATATTCACAATATTAATGTTATTTAATATATAACTAAAACATATAATACGGTTTACTTACTGAGATGCAATAAGTTTCATACCTAATGAATAAAATAATCAGACTTATTTAAAAACATATAAAATGAGAATTATTATACTATAGTCTATTATAAATATTTGAGAATTGAAAACATCGAAATGTGTAGTTTTCCAACTCTTATAAGACTACAAATCCATGTAGTCAACTATAATCTCCAGAGAAAATTAATCAATCAAAGTCGTGACTTTTAGAATCTAAAAGATACACTACAATCGTTTTTTTTCTATACTTTTGTACTAGAATTGTTACAATTGTACATTAAGTTAATTCTTTTAATATCTTTGGCACTCATTCCAAATCTTTGACCAATATTTGCATGTTCATCCTATAGAAAGAACAAATTTATTTTATTTTTGTTAACAATAAATTTGTATTAAACTATTAATTCGTAAAAGTTGCTTTTTATTTTACCTTGGGAATTATAGTTTTTTTCCAATTTTTGGAAAAAGCTTTCGAACTGTAATGCATTATACTTCTATAATCATAAGGAACCCCGAAATCTGTGTGATCATAATGTATTACAAAATTATGCGTATTATTGGGTTTTATATTTTCCCACTTGATTGTCACCCATTTGTCCCGATCACGAGCTGCGTGTTGGTGATGAAAACCAAGTGCATGCATAAATTCGTGAATTATAGTACCATGTCGTAAACATTTAGAATCGTGAAAATTGATAACCTGTCCTTTAGCATGTTTACCAACGTAAGACCAACATCCAGGTTTATCACCTTTTACATACACAAAATCTGTATCGTTTTTATTATAAGGTCGGAATTTTACACATGTATGTTTGTGAAAAACGCTCAAAGAGTTTTCGATTGCTTTTCTTTTCTCCTCATCTACAATACATTAAATATTTATGCAAACTTTGTATGTAAGATTGCCATACATTAGCAAAAAAAAAAAACATTATATTACATTTTTCTATAATTATTATCTTACCAAAAAACTTTTCATCAATGTAATATGGTACAACAGCTCCAGGCCAGAGTTTAGTATTATTTTCATTTGTAGCTAACGTATCGGCTGCAATCATTACATCTCCTTCATTAAGACCACTTCGCTCCCAAATATTATCTCCATCTTCAGGCTTCCATTTCTTGATATTAATTACTGTTGAGAAAGATTTGTAGTGGTTTAAATTAAGTTTTAATCAACAATACGTACATCTATTTTGGGTATTAATTTTTAAATGTCTAAATTTCTTGTGATAAATATTGCGATAAATATTTTATAAAATAAAATATAAATATAGCGACATTAGCATAAGCGGCCGAAGCAGTAGGCCAAAACTAAGGCAGTTTTAGCATTGGTGGCACACCACTTTATCTAGACTCGACGAGCAATATTGTTAAGAAGATGATAGAAAAGTGCCTATGCGCCACCTATTTTCACCTGCCACAGACGCGGAAAGTTTAGGCAGTGATGAAAGGATCAGTTCAAAACTGCTTCGTTTTGATAAATTGATATCGCTCGTAGATTTCGATATTTACCGAAACTCTATCATCCCTAGTTTCTTGAGAAAAGAAAATTAATTACTTTATATGTAATAAATATACGTATATCAACAGAAAGGGGCAAGCTGAACGAACGACAAACGAGGAACATGTCAATTCGATTACTTAGATATATAATCGCAATCATTCTTTTATAGGAGGGAAACAATATCCTTAATAGTAAAAAAGAAATTAATAACTTACATGATTCCACGTGTTCCAATGGTCGTCGACCTGGGATATTACTACTTTTTTCAGAACCATTTAATACATCTTTGAAATATAAGAATGAGTTATTTATTTCAATCATACATTTCATCTACTGTATATAAATTGTTTTAGATAAGTACATACTTGTTATTTTACGATTTCTTTTTATAAAAAAGGAGCCATCGTATTTAGGTTCTGGAGGCACAACTTTTACTACATTTTCTTCTCCCTCCAGTGGTAATGCAGAAACAATTGTCACTGTTAAATAAATTATAAAAATCAACCTTTGCATAGCAAACATTTTATTAGACTAAAAGTTTTGCTGCGAATTTCCATTCTTTATAATGCACTTTTATCAAACTTGAAATTTATGTTGACTTCGTGACTATTTTAATGTTTCCACAACGTACTGAATTTTCTGAATCCTAAACGACTCAACCATTTCCTACATTATAATTCTAAAAAATTTAGTTTTTTAAAAATAAAAAAATTAATTTATTTCATCAACTCTTTTCAAGATTCATAGTAGTTCAATTATATCTTTCATATAATTTATAAGTATTTTATTCAGACATAATTTCAAAATAAAAGTACACAGAAAAGGTGTTGGAGCGTAACATGGAAACAAGCGCCACATGTAGCATTAATTTAAACTCGAATTTAAGTTTATCGGCAGTTCTTCCTTGGAATCCGTTGTGCTTGAGGCGATGATTGCTGTCACAGATGTAGGTCAGGATGATTCGGTAGTCGACAGCAACATAATGTGGTCCATGCGCACACTCTCGACTTATCTCCATTCAAATCGTTAAAAAAGTGGCTTCTACCTTTCGCGCGATGCTACAGCTGCTGACATTTAATGCCTCCCTTTCGTTACGTTTCACGCCTCTGCACCACATTAGATAGCTCTTTTTGAACAGACATTTCATGGCAGGCATTCTACAAGTCTTTTGTCCTTATTGTCTTTCTTATTTAATATCGCGAGATATCTCGATCGTTTGATTAATACAGTTATTGTTTTCTTTATTTTGCTAATTTCTATAACTAAATAATCTTTTTGTTCTATTGCAATCATTATAGAGAATGAATTTAATGTGCATTTTAGCTGATTTTATATGTAACCTCATACTTCTTACCAAGTGTAAAAAGATCTGAAAAAATAATATTTTTTTATCAAAAGTAAGAAAAATACAGATACGTATAGAATCAGATATATACCGCGCAATAAATTATGAAATTTTATATTTTTTTAAGTTGGTTTTTGAAAATTTAAAAAAGCAGAACAAATAAATATTCACAATTTAAATATTATCTGCGGATATGCATATACAAATTATAAATAAATGAATCATATTTTTGAAGAAAAATTCATTTTATTTATAATGACTATACAATTTTTTAGCACGTTCAATTTTATAGTCTGTAAAAAGTAACGCAATGAATATTTCATAAAATTCACTTCGTAAAATTTAAAAATAACACAAGAAGAACTTGATTTTAAAGAAAAGGCATGCGTTTGAACAAAACAATTTTGAATATTTTTAAAGAAAATAATTTTTTATAACATTACATAGGAAAGTTTTCAAGAAATCACCAAACTCTGA
This sequence comes from Pteromalus puparum, assembly GCA_012977825.3. Classification (NCBI taxonomy): domain Eukaryota; kingdom Metazoa; phylum Arthropoda; class Insecta; order Hymenoptera; family Pteromalidae; genus Pteromalus; species Pteromalus puparum. Next base: position 4,098,750 of record CM053171.1, on the reverse strand, counting down.
TAAAAAATTATGCGGATATTATGACGCAAGATGCAATAATAATGATGATAGTACCCCTATACATTTTTAAAACTACCGTTCTGCATTACGGTTAAATATATATGATATAGTGGAAAATTTTGTTTTCAGACGCACGCGGAAAATTGTTTTGAATGAAAGAATGATTTATCGTACAACGTTTATAGCATAACTACAATCACGTATTGTATGGAAAAATTTTAATCTTTATAATATTTTCTTAATATTAAATAATTTGTGTTAGATTTAAGTATCATCTCTATCACATACGCTTTATGTAAACAGTCGCACTGCACGGTGGGAAGATTTTTAAAAGGGTGCAGGTTTCAAGCAATACATCAGCTATAAATTATTTCCAAGCAGTATATACATGATTGCTAAATGATAAATCTTCACCAATAAGAGGACAAACATGCGACAAGTGAAAAGCACGCTCTCGAATAAAAAAGCACAAGAACATGAATAATAATCGTTACAAATCACTGAAATGGAGAGATATTAAAAATGAATGCATGCCATTGCAGAAAAAGAGCAAACGAAAATAAAGAGAAAATCGTTAATTGAGGAATCGAGATCAAAGAAATTGCTGAAGACTATCGAAAGCTGCGCAAGTGCTTGCTCCTGGCGCCAAACATGAATATATCGGGAGGGAGAAAACGTCAGCGTTTTAAAGTAAAACATCTTATCAAGACTATATCGCTTTAATATATGAAATGACAAACGAAATGACATTTCTTGCGCTTGTTGAGCACTATCATAACGACACCGTTGCGATTGATCTTCTTCTCGAAGAGGAGGTGTCTGTCGCGATGTGAGTCCGTCCGGCTATAACATTTAGGCTACGAGGAAGCCCATACTCGAATCTGGAACGACGAGCAGAGACGGTCGTTGGCCTCACGGCGCTTGCTACCGCGGTGACGGATAACGATATTCCCCGCGAGAGACGCACGTCGTCGCGATCTCACACTGATGATGATTTTTCGGTCTTGACACGGACTGGATTTCAGATCTTGACAGATGGACCGTTCATTGAACAAGATGATTTTCTAATTTTATACTTTATAAAGTCGATGAAAAGCGTTTAAGCTTGCGATTAGAACATTCATAAACTGATACATCCTTATACATTTCTTACAATAGAGAAAATCTTCTTTACATATTGTTCAATTACTTCTGCTTACTTAGTAAATGTGTGTTTATATAAGTGTACACGAAACAAGAGTGCAAATGTTTGCTTGAGACTATATGTAAGGAGCATACAAAGAAGCGTGTATAATCAGTACATTCGTAAAGAAGCTTTCGCAGAGCTATTATAAAAACAGGTTTTTCAAATTGTGCGAATATTTATCGGTTGGTTATAGTATGAATCCAGCACGATATTCTACTCATTATTTATTGTCATTTTCTTTTAAATTTTCTTACAAAAAAAAAGATTGTAGGACATTTTTATTTTGTTAAATATCTGCACTTAAAAATTTTAAACTCTGTGGTAATTTATAAGGTAAATGCATTCGTCATCAATTTTGGATTAATAAAGGAAAAAACCATAAATGTATACAGTGTTCAACATTTAATAAAAACTGCTCTGCGATAAAGTGGAGCAGTTTTCAATAAGCATTTTTTTTTTGCCGTGCGACGTGAGATTCGTTTTATACACGGTCATCCTTTTTGCGGTGAAATTTCGTGCACAGCTGGACACACAGGTCGTGACTGGGCGAAATATTATCTTGCGAAAAGAATGCAGGAGAAACGGGAGCGGGCGAATATATACATCAGATATACGTAAGTGATACATCCTTATCGCGCGTCAGTCGAATGAAAGCCGGCCATTCACGATAGAGTCACATTGTAAAGGAAAGATTGATATGCGCATTTGCGCGTTTCCAGTTACCGCGGAAGTGTAAGTGGAATAACCCTCTCAAGGCCCTGTTTAGTTTGCATCTTCGGAATAATGCGCTCGTAAACGTTCTATCTATATAACGTAAACCTGATAGGACTACTATTTTCTAGCTTTGAAAGGTAAGTTTAAAATCTTTAAGTTGTACATCGAATTGCTTAATACGGATATATGCATTTTATATTTAAAATAAGTATACTGCTGTATATCCAAGATTAAATTATCAATCGAATGTCATTCGTGCTTTTGTATTCTATTTCATAACTTCTGCGTTTTGACCTTCATTAAAATGTGAATCACTTTTGCGCACGCAAAATATTTAGATATTTGTAATTAACATCTGATAAATCGGATAATGATTTTAGATATCAATCCGCATACCTCAGCAATAAAGTGATCGCCCGATTGTTGCTTTTATCAGCAACATCACAGATAATCCATCAAATTTGTTTGGCATCCTCATACACAATAAGTTTTTCATCAAACACCTGCAAAAGAAATTTAAACTTATACTAATAGAGATAATCGATGCACGATCAAGATTTCGTTTTATTAACCGTTTCGATTAACATCCACACAGCGCGGTATTTGTACTTGACAAAAAAAAAGAAGAAGAAGAGAAATGCAGGAAAGAAATAAAGAAAAACATTCGCAAATTAAAAATAAATTACGGGTCATGCATACAGCGAGCGGTAGAGATGCGATCGCGAGCGTGCAAATGAGTGTCGTGAGCGAGCGAGCGCGCGCGTCAGAAATGTATATATAAAGAGGCGTAGAGCGCAGGAGAGCATTTTTTGCTTCGGCCCGAGACGCCTTGTCACTCGTGAACCACTGACCCACTGGAGGATCAGTCTGGATCAGGAGCAGGACCGCAGTAACAGCGAGATACGTCGTCGCGTATAGCTGCGCCTCTTACATTCGTATACACATTTATTTCGGTAGCAAGTAAACTCGCGGCGAACGGTTGGGGAAGAGCGATCGGTTCGTTGACCTCTCTCTCTCTCTCTCTCTCTCTCTCTCTTTCTCTCTCCCTCTTTCTCCTTTGCTATCACTCGCTTCGCTCTCTTTCTTTTTTTTTTCTTTCGCGGGTTCGTTTACTCCTTTCCTCTCCTCTCCAAGCGCGTCCGTGTTTTATGTACCTTTCTTTCGAGAGCGTCAAAACGATCTTTCTCTAAAGCGACGATAATCGCTCGCTAGTGAATTATGTTTACAAGTCGAAAGTATATATCGAGCATTAATGTGCAGCAGCTCTCTCTCTCTCTCTCTCTCTCTCTCTCTCTCTCTCTCTCTCTCTCTCTCTCTCTCTCTCTCTCTCTAAGCGATAATAGGCGCAACTGAAAAATGTGCCTATCTCAGACATACGCATATACAAGCGAAAGAAAAATAAATTCATGACTTTACGAGTATCGTATTTAAAATACTGTATAAATGAAAAAAAAAAAAAATAATAAAATACTCTATCTCCGTTCACCGCTCCACATCGTGTATATTTTGTCTGCAAGCGAGAGCCGAGTTCATTAACTCCTCTGCGCCTCATTTCGTTATAACGCTATCGGGACGACTCGAGCTAATTATCTCTACCTCACGCTTCTCTATCTCCATCCAGCAGCAGCAGCAGCAGCTCTCTTCCTCGGCTTTCATAACCCGACAATCCGCGCAGTATAGGTGTATAGCACTGGATGACCAGCGGCGCATCTAATTCTCGTCGCATTTCACACCCGCGCGCCTATCGTCGTTATCGCGCAAGAAAAGCTTTACGTCTGCAGATGCGTTTGGTGCAGGCAATCTCTTGCGCGGTGTGAATGCCTCGCGCGGCCTTTAGCTCGGAAAGAGAGAGCCACCGACCTCGAGAGCGTGTCTGGCGTACATTATGTTATGCATTGCATTACTTATAAGCACGTGAAAAGGGCAGACGACGAGGACACCTTATAATCTTATATATTATATGGCCATTGACACGACTCACGGAAAGCGAGACTAGATACGTGTCAGACATTGCATTAAATTCCAATTAATTATGCAGCTTCGCCTTGATCTCGAAAATTTTCTCGTTCTTTTCACAATTTCTCATTATACTGTCTGACTTTTCCTCGAGCTTTCCCTTTTGATCAAGTTTTAGAACATATATAAACATATACTAATACGCAGCTTGAAAGAAGCCATGTTATACGAAATAACATTATGCATGCAAGCGGCGAAAAGCTACTTTGAGGTCGAGAAATCGTCTTGTACCACATCCGCCGATCGAAATTTCAACGGTTCGCTTGTAATCGAGATAAATCTGTGCGTCCGGATGTATAACTGGTCTCGGAGAAAATTCAAACGCGCGCACATAATCGGGCCGTTATTTATAGCGGCCCGTCCCGCTCTAACATGATTGTTACCAGCTTATATCAATTCGATATCTCCAAATCAAAACGTCACTATATACAGTGTTGTAATCACCTCGATACATCGTCATTCTGTATGCACCGTAAACGTAATCAGTAATCAGCTGATTGCCGTTATTTATCCCTTGATAAATCCAAACACCGTAAATACTTCTTAATCTTATATTCCCTACAGTCTGTATATAGACTCGGAGAGAAGCATAATAGTTGGCAAAATCTCGATCGCGAAAAAATTTGGACAGCAATAGGCCGAGGAGGATGAAGCAATGTACCGTACGAGTATAAGCCAAAGTGTCGTGATGCTTGAGGGACACATGGCCGGCTGCTACTCTCTGTTCGCGCGCGCGCGCGCTCGGTCGGTCAAGCACCTGTGAGAGTGAAAGTGTCCTCAGCCCCACCACCGCAACCATCTTCCGTCGCTCTAAGACACTCGCACAGATATTAACCCACCTTCTCCTCTTCTCTCTCTTGTCGTTTCCTCTCTTTTCTCGCACCCTTATTATAGCCGCTTGTTTCCTGTTATCCCCATTGATGTACTCGCGATTGTTTCGTGCGTCGCTCTTGATTGACCCGCTATATGAGAGAACGTAGTGTGAATGACCAGGAGATTTTCTTTCATCTGCGCGTCATGTGCGCTTGAGTCTGTTGGATGGTGATAAGGAGGAGGATTACATTGCCAGAGGCACGTACGCGTTTTGCAACACTGCGAGTGCAGTGTTTGGCTCCGGAATGTTTGAGCGTTTGGTTCGTTGACAGTTGAGTGAACTCTTTAAAGTTAAGTCTTGACTACTGATGCATTTACAGTAAATTTTTTGAAAACTCCAATTTGAAAAGAAACATCATAATCAAAGTCACTTAAATACATTTCGTTCTCGGACTCGAATATAGCCAGACCGCTCTTTTCTGAAAACACCAATAAAATGCGCCAAGATATTAAAAAAAAAAAAACTTCTCCAAGCGACTTTAAAAACCTCGGCTGCATTGTTACGGATAGCCGGCTGGTTTATCGTCTTCACAGTCATTGTTTATCGACTCGCGTCGAACTGCTCCGTTCCTCTCTTTCTCTTCCTCGCTCTTCTGTCTGAGTCTCTCGCGCAGGCCAAAAATGACTGCGATACGTATACTCTTAAGAGCTCTCGAGTGCGCGCAGTGCTTATACACACTCACTAACGGCGTTCGATGTGGTATCCGCCTTGGTTATTTATGCCGTGACATAAATCCCGCTCTTCCTGGACGTATACACAGCAGCACATGTGACCAAGAGCAAGCGACGAGTTTGCTGCTGCTGCTCTTGCTACCGATATTGCTGCTGCTCATGCTGTTGAGGCTGTACAGCGATGGAGAAACTAAGCAGCGGATGATCTTCGTCGCGAAGAGATTTATGAGATACCTCGATTTCTAGATTCTCCGGTTTTTTTTTTCGCAAGACGCGAGTTGAGTCAGCGACCGTTTTAGATTTGGACTTTGAGAAAGCATCAGCGAGATGCAACTTTGACGTGGTGGAAAATAATAATATTTTTGTCGAAAGATTAACTTGTAGATTATGAGAAAAGCAAGAATTTATCAAGTCGCTATAAGACACAATTATACTTCTTAACGATGATATTACTGTCTCTATCATCAAAAAGGTCACAGCATGTAGCACGTGTTTCAGTTCATTCTATCGCCACTTTATTCACGCACAAGTTTGATTGATCGACAAAGCTGTACATTTCGTTATAAATGTTATATTTGACGTTAATGCGTCCGAGAAAGCAGATTTGTTGAATAACGCGTACATTACGTAAACTCATGAATAAAGTTATTATATCATCTACTATATATATATTACAACGTTGGAGACGCCTTACTCGTGTTTCTGAAATAGAACTTTCAAATCGCCTTGCTTATAAGGTCACGGCCAGATTATTGCTAACAATTGATAACTCCGAACTCGACATACAATTCTAGAGCACAAGAGATTTTCACTGCCAATGTTAACTATACCGGAGGAGTATAGATGGCCGATATCTCCCGCGCTCGCGTATATAACTTTTCCCCCGGCGATAAATCACTTCTAATACGAGATTTCAAGCAATGTGCAAGACTAATTGGATTGCCGATGCACATTCGACTGATAAGAATAGTATCGCCATCCCTGATGATACTATATAGGCGCAGGCTGAGAACCCCGGCGATTTTTTGAGAGTCGAGGAAAAAAAAAAGGAGAGGTGCTAGAAGACACATAGATCGTTCGCATTATCATAAATTCGCATTAGAAATTTCGTTAATACAATATTGCGAGGCTCGCATACCGATGAGCCCGGGAAAGCTTCGACTTTCGAGTACGTCGACCCGCTCTCTTCCCTTCCTTCTCTCCTCGGCGGTTATAAGTCCGTTTAAACGAGCGTCGGAAAGAGAGAGAGAAAAGACGCGATCAAGCGCGACACGTCCTTTCTACATAGCTCAGAGAATTATAGACTCGACAGCGTGTAAGTTGTGCCAATGTGTCCCGTGCGATTTCGGACACTCTACCGGTGGCCCGTCGACATATAGTGTCATCGCGTACAAGCCATCGCTTACTCAAGCGCTAGCTCGCGGAATATGCCGCGTTACTTTCCACTGCTCTACGGACGGGATCGATTATGTAACGACTTTGTGTCTTCAGAGATTTTCACTGTTCCCTGAGCTGATGTCGCTCATCCGGTATAACCATTGCAGCTGCTAGCAATTTTTGTCTTTTTACTGTCTGACCAAACTTGGCACTAACCTACTTAAAACATGACATTTTTAGATTATCGATCATTCGAGTGTCATCATAACATTGTTATAAGCTGTTTACACATCCAAGGCAAAGTAACTAAAAGCTTCTTCTCTTTCAGTTTGTAAATTTTTATTTTCAACCGCTGCAGCTTGTACGAGTTTGGTGGAGTTTCTTCGAGACGCAGGAGGCCGATTTCACCTGCTCAAGAGCAAGATTTGGATAGCACCGACGTGTATATATATACGTATATATTTGGTGTCTCTTGTTTGCTCTCAGGAGCGCGGGCGCGCGATGTGTCCGCGGTAACTTTCTTCATTCGGCCGTACTTTTAGTCCGGAGTCATCTCGCGGGAGGTGAGTGGAGCCGCGAGCGAGATTTTAATGACATTTGAAAGTTACTGCGTGCCGCTACGGTTTTTCGGCTCTGAATAACGTCCGTGTCAACCAGAGAAGGAAACAAATTTTTAAAGTTAAATTTTTTTTTTAAAGAGGGGACTTATCCAACAAATTTTTCATTCGCAAGACCGTAAATCTTCGAAAAACAACGCGCTCGCAATCAAAGAGTTAAAGTGTCGCGGCTTTAAAAAAAAAATGAAGCAGCTCGTGGTTCATCAAGATTCACAAAAGCGCCAAAAGCCAAGGCATAATCGGGATCAGTCCAAGTTGACACGTACGAAATAACGTATGCAGCAACGTATACGGTGCCACCGCAGGAGCGTCGATCCTGTTGAGGTAGGCCATTCCCAATCTCTCTCACCAACCGGAGCTCTCCTCGAAAGCTCTCGTTTCGATCCCCTCCCTCTCCACCAAGAGACACCTCTCTCTCTCTCTCTCTTCTGCCCCTCCAGTCTTCTCATCTGATGAAGAGAGGCCCCGTTCCGGTCCGAGAGGAAAGCTGCCTGCCGCTGCGAATCTACGCGACACGTCGCGCCGCGAGCGGCGTTTTCGGGTGTCGTAATTCGAGCGGTGATTTTATAATTTCACCTGGGATATGTAAGCCGCGCGCTTGAGTACAGAAGAAGCGGGAAAAGAAGAAGAGAGAGAGAGAAAGAAAAAGGGTAGCGTAGGAGGGGGAGGTCGTAACAGAGAGCGAGCTGCGGTGTGTATAGCTGTTGGGGGGGGGGGGGGAGAGGGACACTTTGGACGTCGCGCAAGAGGTCGACGAACTTGGACGTAAACTGGGTATACAGAAGGCGGTCGAGTGTGTATATACCAGGCGATGATGCTGCGATCAAGATGAGCTATGTGCCGCTTAATATACGCAAATTCTCGATCCGCGAGACTTACGATCGCGATAGCGCCGATTGCAATTACCATAGAGCCGTGCCGATGAAGCGATATCTCTCGTTTTATTTCGAATTCGGTGTATAACACCAGCTTGCGTAGAAAAAGCTCGTTGGAGCTTGAGACGTGAAAGTTATATGCAAGTTCTTCCTGCTAAGGCAAATTCGACGAAGTGCCATCATCAGTAGCCGCAAGTTTGCCTAAAATAATCATCGATTCCAATCTCGTCGCCGCCAACACAGTTTTAGCATAATATAACAGTAGCCAGCAGCTGAAAAATTCTACGGTACCCATCTGACGTAGCACTCGCTCTTTCGCATTCACGCGAATGCCGGAAGCGCGAAAAATCACGGGAGACGAAGCGCGAACCGGACTTACGAAATGCATGTACGGTACCTACCGTAAGCCGTGCTTCTCTCTCTCTCTCTCTCGCCTTTTTTTTTCTCTCGCGGCTGATGATGCTGCGTCGGCAGCGAGAAAGAGAGAGAGAGAGAGAGCTTATATTGGCAGTAAACCCAGAAACGCTGCGCTCTTGCCCGGTTCTTCTTTCGCTTGCGGAGCAACGAACTCTCTTGCGAGCGCTCGCGAGCCGAATGTCACTTACTTATACTATAAAAGAGTTGCCGCGCGCAGGAGGGGCCGCCTTTGCTGCACAGCAGCGCATCGAGAAAGGAGAAAGGACCGTGAACGCGCTCGCGCGCAGCCAAAGNTTTTAAAAAAAAAAAAAAAAAAAAAAAAAGAAATGGGCACGCTGTCGTCTGCATGCTCCGCTTTTTTTTCGCTTCGAGTGCGAGAAAAAGAGAGAGAGAGAGAGAGCTGCATCGCTGCCCGAATTATGAGCTGTACACAATGGCTTGTAAACACTGCTTGCGAGAGAGAGAGATATATATGCGAAGTTCTGTGTGTGCATCACTCTGGGTGCGAGCGAAAAGTTTCTCGAGCATTTTTTTCGAGTATTAACTTGAAATTCGAATGAAACAAAAAAAGAAATTATATCGGTTATCGTATGCATTCACGAATGAAATCGTAAATTATTGCTTAATGTCTGAATACGATTAACGTTTAATGTCACGACGATTTCTTCACTTTACCGTTACGTATACTGCTCGTTTTTTTTTTTTTTTTTTTTTTTTTTTTCATTACTCCGCTCTCGCACTGCGCTTAATGCGGCAATAAAGTATGCCCAGCCGAAATGTACAAGCAACGAATTAACCTTTCACCCGCCGTCGCAGTCGCGACTGATTACGAATTTTATGTCCCTTATTTTACGAAAAAAATCGGCTCGCTCTTTTTGTTGTAATCACATTCCTCTCTCTCTTATAGAAATTGAAAAAAAAAGATACGAGCGACAAGTTGAAAAAAAATTTCTTTTCCCAGCGCTCGTCGACGAAGTGACCCATTATATAGCCACCTTTCTAACGAGTATCTCTCTCCCAATTAGAATAAGACTCCCTGGAGAAATTAAAAGCCATCCGTTCTATCGATGACATCGCTCATATGGTTCGTGCGTCGGCCGTCGGCTGTGCAAATTCGCCTCACGTACGCAGAAAATGCTAAAAATAGTGTATTAACAAAATTAGCATAAGAGGAGAAAGTTGCGGTCATCGGACTCGGTCACCAACTCTGCTGCCACTGCTGCTACTGCTGCTGCTACTGCTCTGCTCCCTCGACGCGCAAACAAAACGATCGTCGATGACGAATGTGTGTATGTGTGTGCGTGTATCCGTACGAAAGTCGTCGCATTCTCTGCTCGTCTGTTTTTTTCCTTCGCCGATGCGGCGCGACCTTTTCGCGATGGGTTTAACCCCCTTTCTCATTTGTATTCGTATCTTTCTCTCTGTTTCTTTTCTAGTCTCAAAAGTCTCTAGATCATCCCTGCGAGTGAAAATCGGCAGTAGCATCGAAATCGATCGTAAATTATGTAGTCGGGAATGTTATTTGTCGGACTTGCAAATCAGCGTCTCGATGAAATAAAATATTAATCCCTCTCTCTCTCTCTCTTTCTCGCGGATGTATTTTGTCTGTCTATATACTCTGACCTATTAACATTTTCATGCAAAGGAGTTGCGGTAAAATTATAAAATATGCATCTAATAAGCATCAGACACGTATTCATCACAAATTCGTTATCAAACATTAGTCTGCGATATTCGGCTTTTCATTAGCGGGATACGTAATTATATAACTATATCATCCATAGATAATGCAAATTTGTTATTAGCCTAAAATCGTGTTTTATGCGCCTGCTTCACATTAACTGTTAAAAATATGCAGTCTTTTTCTACTCGCGTGTAAAATACCAGGAATAATTTATTTAATGAAAAGTATGCATACGTGGATGGAGTATTTGGTGCAATGGTTCAAAACTTAAAAATTTTATATAAATTTTTATATTTTTAATACTTGATTAAAAAATAAGTTAAATTGCAATAAAAGCTTTCTATTTTTCATGAAAGAGATGATGAAATTTAATCCCTTATGTCATCATTTCGAATTTCAGTGTAAGTATTTCTGACTTTCAAAATGCATTCAAAATCGTCTTATTCTAAAGATATAAGATTATAAATAAAAGATTATAAATAAAAATAATTACCATTATCAATATGAACAATGAGTGTCCGACTATTATTTGTTATCAAATTTTCAAAATTCTACACCAATATACCATTGGTGAAGTTTATAAAAATAATTGTTGCACATGTAAATTGCATTACCTGTATATAGAAATTTATAGATGTAAATGTAATTTCATACTGCTTGAATAAATAAATAAATATCTTTCTTCATAGCTATATACTTCTCTATTCATATACTAAAAAGCATTTCAATTAACACAATTATACTCATAATAATTAACAAACATTTTTAGCGCAATATCTCTGTTGCTCCTCGATTTTTGCTTTAATAAAAACAAAGCCAATGACCGTCCTAATCATTATGATCGCCAATATGCACGCAAGAGTCCTGAAACGAATTCACGTACATTCCGAATCATAATAATACCTATATAATTATGGATTTATTCAGCAGAAATCCACGTCCCGTATCTCGGAAAGGTACCAGATACTTAACAGTGACACGAAGAAAGAGAGCGAACGAAAGAAAAAAAAACGATCATAGAAACAGTAGTCGTCGTCTAGAGTTAAATCGCTCCGGGATATCCCGGAGCGGCGCCTACGGAAGCGCGACTCGCGTCGTCGCTGGGGTCGTCGAACTTGTATACGCGATCGGCGCCTCTGCTCGCACGATCAGCTTTGTATAACGAATCGCTGAGGCGAGAGCTCGATCAGCTGGAGAAGTTGGTTATACGAGCTGCAGGAGACAACGCTGATGATATACACTCGCCGAAAGATCGATGGTTCCGATCGCGCCTCGCGACGACCCAATTTCGCCTATAGCTATATGTCGCGCTTCTTTCAAATCGCGCTTCTCGCTCGTATTATACATACACACGATCTATGCGATTACGGTCGCACTTCTTCTTCTTCTTCTTCTTTTACCTTTTCGTCTCTTTTGATACACCCGTATGGCTAATGCGTCCGGATAGTCTGTTCTTTTTCGCGGGAGAGAGAGAGGCGTGCATACGATATGAGAGAATGACGCCCGCGCATCGTCTACGAGAGCGGAAACTTTCTTTTTTCGCATATACGAGCCAGCAAAACATTGTTAACGGATCAGCGAGATGCAGGGGTAATTAGTCGGTTTATCGATCGATCGATGATATTAAGTGGATCGGTACATATACAGCGTTTTATTTGCGCTTGGCTTTGTTTTTTCTAGAGGAGTGTTCTTTGACGTATAAGCATGTTTTCCCTGAACGGTAAATGTATATAGTGAATATAGATTATATTTTTGCTATTTTTTCACTTTTTTATGCTTTTACTTTGAACCTACTGTACACAGAAGTTTATTCTTACGAAAGCTTCAATTTTTTCGATCATTATAATACGTGTGGGTCTTTACTACCGCATTCAGTGTACTTTGTCATCACATAATCATTAATCTCGAAACATTTCAATACAATTTTGGCAAATTCAATATAGATCGCTCAACCACAACGACTATAACAAGTCAATCGGACAAAACACCTATATATACTACTACTAAGTACTCAGCTATAATAACTCCCATGAGTGCATCACGTTCACGTTATGATCCATAAAATACCGTAGTATCTTAAAAGTCCGTCTCGGCACTATCTCATTCCGACAACTGTTATGAGTTCCGCAAATGCTTAGCTATCTACTCGACACCCGAGGCTCTAATCCACCTCCATCCGTTTCTCCGTATACAGAGCAGGCTTTAAGCCTTGCTGTACAGTATATATACCATAGAGATCGCACGGTGTGATCCGCAAGAGGCGCAGATCGTAGGCGGCGAATAAAAATGCGGGATAGCAGCTGCGAGCGCGCGCGAGGGAGTACGCGAGCGATCTGACCGATAGCGCAGACTTGCGAGCGCACTCACGAAACTGGGTTATCAGAACGCAGCTCTCCTTGGACCGGTTACACTCGATTCTCCTTCTCCTTTTCCTCCTTCTCCTCCTGTTACGCTTCTCCCTCTTTCATTGCTCTCTGCACAGCACGTTACACCTATTCTGTCCCGTACTCGTGCAAGAAGGAGGATTTTATCCTGCAGCGCACCTCACGTGACGCTGCGCGATAGTAAGCAGATAAGACAACACCCACACCTACTCGTTCATTTACATTCGAGATGATATAGTTATGATATTTGTATGTGTTTCTCTGAGATAAGGACTGATTGGGAGGTATTTGCATAGGAGCGTAAGCTCTTTGTGAAAATAGTCTATATGATTGAGAAAATTCATACGAAACTTATATCTATTGTTTCTAGAAGGGAGTTGATTGTGGCCTAATAAATGTTGAAAGTCCTTATTTTGCTTATTTGATCGAAGAGAAAATAAGTTTATAGTTGCCTGTAGCCAGAAATACGTTTGGGAAATATTTCAAGAAACCCTGCGACGAGTGAGTGGTTGTCGTGTTCGAGGGGCACGCTCGCAGTAACATCGAATTCATCCATATAAACGTTCGTTATTCCTTGGTTCTGTTTTCAATTAGTCATGTGCGTAAGGCATTTTACAAATTTTGCAAGTTGCAATTTTATTTTATCACTTTTGTGGATTACTAATTCTTTGATCTGTATTTCCCGACACTCGTTATAACAGTATTTGTAAATAGATCGCTCGTTTTTTGCTATGATCATCATAAATGTTATTTTATTTGGTATAATAAAACAAACGGTTTACTTTTTTTCAAAACCTAAGGAACTGCGCATACAATAGAAGTAATTTGTAAAATATAAAAAAAAATTATAATATTATGAAAGCAATTAAGGGCCACTATTTGTACTGCTATAACTGAGCTAAATTCACTGAAATCGCCAAATTACGACTTATTCTTTTACAAATAATTTTAGAAATTTAAAAAAAATATACATACAATTTAGAATTATTGATTATATGAATCGACGTTTTCAACATAAACATTCGAATTTTATAATTTAAGGTATAATTACACTATCTTTGGTAAATATGTTTTGATACTATACTCTTTAAGATGAAGTAATTTTTATATATCATCAGAATTAACATTTTCTTTTCAAGTTTCTCGTTCTACGTTGGGTTATTACATTAAATATCTGAACTAATAACCCAATCTAGAAACTGTAATTAGTACATTTTGATACGAATGTGATTATGTGTTTTCAGCCTAGCTTGTATGACCTTTTACATTCGTTTCGCTCAAGCGCTAACGATCATAAGTACAAGGATGAAGCCTCATTATCGCATAAGTATTGAAATGTACTGATTAAACATAATCAGCATTTTTATTAAAACGTCATAGTCCCTTTTTTGTAGCCAAGATGTTAAGAGAGAAGGCTATGAAAATTTTGTAAGTACCCGTATTATCACTAAAAACAGTCTAAGATGACCTTGGCTATGTTGTAAATAATTAAAAGTTGAATAACAATATGGTCGAGTGCTCAGAGGAAAACATCAACTCGAAGAATTCTACTTTTTTATTTCTCAAGGCATATGGAAGTGTTATAAATAAATTATATTATATATTCACATGTATGCTGTTAAAAAAAATGTATGATTTATAATTCATTTCAAATTGTTAAAGACAAGCTTTTTAAGTAATGTGTTTCGTGCGTGAGTTATGTATTTTTGGAGAAGAAAATGATTGTTGTATCTATTAATTAAAATGATTTAAAAAAAAAACTAAATGCCTTCACAAAATTCAGTCATGCCTTTTTTTAAGCAAGGGGGGCTAAATACAATCCCCAGATAAGCGAAGTAGTAACAATAAAAAGTTTCCTCCGTCATTCACCAGCCTATCTTAGTCATGAAAACATAAAATGTCCAAAATTAATATCGAATCACTTGACTCTGCGAAATCCAAAACGAGTAAAATGAATCATCACGGCTCTGCCAATTAATTCCATATGCGTGCGCGCGCGAAAGGAGTTTATTCTGCATGAGGATCATCGATTCCCAACGCTCATCAAAGAGACATCTGAATTGCCATGTTCATTCTGAAATCAAGAATGCGTCATGTTAACGAATTCGATATACAGAGAAGCAAGCCGTTAAGACAGTCCGACGGGTGTATAGCTTATAGTTTATCTATTTATAGGCCGTTTCACATTTCGCTGGTTTGGCGGTCGGCATTTCCGACGACGACGGTGAGATGTGTGCGATATTCTGGCTATCCGGCCGCTGACCGGCTGTAGACGTCTATACACACGTATACGCTCGTATATATAACCAGGTCTTTGACTGCACTTTTCTTCCCCTCCTCCTCTTTCTCTCTCTCTCTCTCTCTCTCTCTCTCTCTCTCTCTCTCTCTCTCTCCACCTTGCAAGGACACGAGCCTCAAGCCGGCGCTGCAACGCTCACGAAGAAAGGTTCTCTACCCCCCGGGCTGCAACGAGTCGCCACCGCCGTCGCCGCATATATATATATATACGTATACACATGCACACATGCGTCAGCCGCTCTTGGATACCGAAGAGACGCCGTGGACCAGGTCCTTGAACCTACGAGTCCGCACGCATTCTCTCTTTCTTTGTCTCTTTCAGCTCGTCTTTCTTGTTTTAATGCAGTCGTGCACTCCCTCCGTTCTGTCTCGCTCTTTCGCGCTCTCGCTTGCTCGCTCGAGAACCATAAGCATATAATATACACGTCCAAACGCGTTCGGACAAATAGGAAAATTACAGGAAGGGGAAGGGAGCAGTGGCACGTAGGTATAAGCACATCCTTCTTAGAGTCTTTTTGAGAAATCTTTCTAGAACTCCTCGCTAAACCACTATGGGGTTGTCATTAGGCCATTGACTCTAGGAGAATTTTCGGCATCTCTCTAATACACACAGGAATTCGATTTTCCTATAAGCTCGCCTGATGTCGCTCGCAGATAGTGCTTGATAATTTGGAAGCGATTTCGCTCGCCTTATCCAACTACCATCTAAATACCTAAGCTCACCACCCTCGATCCTAAGGAGATGAAAAAAAAAGCGCCAGAGAATGTATAGGCATTTTAAATTTAAACCGCGCGCAGCCGAAGATAATAAAGGTAACGTTGCAGTCGGGGCTCGTTCGGTGGATAATTGAGTGTATCTGGAAATAGCAGAAAACAACTGCATATAAAAGGGTCAAGAACCCCGAGATCCTGAGGAGATAAAAAAAAAGCCAGCCAATAGAAATCCCAGGAGAAAAAAGAACGCGTCGTTGCACGAGTCGACAGTCGCACATGGGGTGTGCTGGTATGGATATACTCGACGTAAAGCGAGAGAGCGAAGAAGTGTAAAAAGAGAAGCAGAAAAAGACAGAAGGAAGAGTGGGAGCGAGAGAGAGAGAGAGAATCCTTGCACCTTAGTGAACCCGCCGCGGAAGGATCGACGCAACCCAGAGTTCATTATTCTCTGTTCCCTGAATCGTCTGGACTATACGCTCTTCTTTTTTACCTATTTTTCCTCGCATACCTCTGCAGACCTATAAATAATACGAGGAAACGAATTATTTTATAAATAGCTCGGAAAATAAGATGGGATACCGTTGTATTGTCGATTACTGTGTTATGTAAGGATTATTGATTCGTGTATAACAAAAATGAATTTATTCATTTTTTCGGAAGAAATTTTCTTCATAATGAAAATTTATCACGTGATGAATCATTGACAACTTGATACTTATATATGTGTCTCCTTTCTCTTTTGTGCGCTCTGCAACCGGTGCACACCCGCATCCTCGATAAAAAATTCGTTTCATCGAACTCGGAGTTGTCGTCCTTAGATACGAATAAAAATAATTTCATTACCCCAGCGGCACATTGCTCCTTATCCCCGTCTTTCATCTTTGTATCTCATACGCACTGGACGAGTGGTCAGCTGCGGATCACATTAAGGGAACTTGTAATGCATTCGAAATTCAAAGTGATCTCGCCCAGATAATGATTTTTTATAGAAATTATTTAAAAGTGTCATTCAACGGCCTTACATCGCAGTGAGATAATCATTTGCGAGTCTCTTCGAGTTCGTTTGTAATCTGCACCACTTTATCTCGCGTGTACACGCAAAATTTTTAACTCAAAGATAATTGACCATATAGAAAAATGCATATAAGAGTATGCCGGAAAAATGTAAAGTGCTTCGCCGAATAAACGTACAATCGCGATCGTTTATATACAAAGTACAGAAGAGAAGTCGAAAAGGAAGTTGAGGAGATCGTAATCGATGGCAAATTGCAACAGGTCAGTCTCAAAAAGCTACTATGCTTGCGCTGCAGCTTCAAGGCGATCTTTAGAAAGTGAGTTTTCGAAGGACGCGCCAGCCCTGAAAGGCAGTCGAGAAGAGGAGAACTGCTGCTATATACTATATAGAAGCGCGTTCTCTCACTCTCCCGTATATATATATGCGAGCGTATATATATAGAGCTGTACGACGGCGGGGTTGGTACCCCGAAGATCCTCGCCGGCCGTTGAGCTTCCCATCGGACCGCGAGAGAAAAGGACGACGAGAAGCAAGAAGCAGTGCATTCCCCTCTTGCGTTCAACGCTCGCAGGCGTTATCTAGATGGCTGTCCGACGTCTGCCGATGTCGCGAGACCGAGAGAACGTATAATATACGTATGGGGAGAGAAAGAGAGAAAGAAAGAGAGAGAGAGAGAGAATCCGGCTCACGCCTCTCGCGCGCAGCGGGTGGAAGCAAAGCCCATAAATAACGGCTCAACCGTTGACCACCACTTTACCACCCTACTTTGCACTCGGCCGAGAGTCTGAGAGAGAGAGTTAGCCACCTTATAACCACGTGCAGCCAACAGCAGCTACCTGCGCTTAGACGTGGGCCTATGCTCTTCCCTTTTGCCGCAGGTAAAATTCTCAAATCGCTCTCGGCCGACTCCTTTCTCGCATACATTATTAACCGGATGCGTACAATGCTCCTCTCCCTCTCGACAATGGAGATGAGTTTAACTTGCCTTGGTAGATTGGCAGCGCTACATATACTGCTTCGAACTTTGATTTTTACCCGACCTTATTGTACCAACTGTTATAGCAGCTGATTCGGTTAATTGGCCATCGTGGTATTATCGCGGTAATCGTTTCCGTTCGAGCCAATATTACGAGTTGACAATCAAGTATACCTCCGAAAAAAAAGATAAAGCAGAGCGCTCGGAGATAATCGCTGAACGTGTACGCGTGTACAAGAGACAGACTGGAAAGATAGAAATCTCAGCGGTAAAGTGTGGATTTAATGTTAAAGATGACCTTTGTCGGTCGTTGCACGTCCCGTCCAATCGGCCGGCGCGCCACACGACTCTCTCTGTGCAATAGCCACGGCGGTTCCGCTTTAGACACCAGCTGTCGCACAAGCACGTCCTACTACATTTGCATACGCGCGCGAGCCTATTCGAATCGACGATGTTATACGCCGTACTCTTTATCTCTCGCCGTATGCGGGAATGAGCTGCAATAATCGATTACCGAAACTTCTCGCTATAGAAATATGCGTATATCGTGTACGTTAAAGACTTAGCGCATTTTAACGTTATGCAACGAAGTTTGGCTTTGATCGGTGCTAGGAATAATAATTTTGAAGAAACGATCACCCTTTCAGCTTCAAAGAAAATTGATGTTCCGGACGTAACGAGGGGTACGTAGTCAGGGAAAAGAACAAGTGTGACGCGTTGATATTTATGAATATTTATTTATTCATTTTGCAATAGTATATTCGATCCTCATTGCGCGAATTGGCAGTACGATTCGTGGCGTCAGGCCAACACGGTTAGGAGTGATTTTTAATTGCTCCTAGACTGCCAGATCTCAAATAGGGAGTTTTACTCCACGGATTGTGAAGATCAACACGGTGCGGAGAAGCCGACGGGCTGATCTGTGACTGCTATAGGCAAGAGGTCGAGTGGTGGGAGGTGTTCGCGCGAGGAATATGATTGCACTCGTAGATATAGATATAAAGGAGTGTTCGCACTGCTTCGAGCCCCTTTGTTTTAGCGGGACCGAGTTTTCGGCGGCGACTAATGCGCGTTACGTCAATTGGCAGCGGCGACTCGACAAAGCAAGAGGTCGTGCAAGGCCCTTTTTGTTAAACTTTGATAAATAAAGTTTTGACTCAAGATCGACAATAGTTTTTATAGTTTATTTAAACCTTAATAATAGTCTTGTCCCATACAATGGTAGCAGTTATTATACGCGAGAAAAGATATACAGTGTAAAAGGGTACGCATACAATTCAAGAAGGTATAATAATCGATGTATCGTTGTTTCCGCGAGCGAGAGGCTCACCCGACTGTGTATATATAATTATGAAATTACCCCGAGTTCCTGTAATTAACGATCTGAAGAAGTAAGACGCGCGCAGCTTCTTACAGCTTCAACTGATTTGTATTGGTGTGTCGCTAGCGCAGTGTTTTTCCGAGAGACTCAATGTCGAGGAAAAAGAGCGGGAGAGGAAAAAAAAGAGCTACTGAAATCGTGCATTGAGCAGAGAAAATTCCACTTGCGCGAAGAGGCACGCGCTCGCGGACGTATTATATAGTCGCTTGTACGTCGTCGCGCGCGCGCAGTCGTTGCCCTCGATCGAGATTGAAGGTAAGCCAGACGCAATTCGCGTCGCCAGGCTCTATACTTGATGCGATCAGGGGATCCACTGAAAATCGCGTTGCATCACGAGAACAGCAGAAGGCTTAATGGATTTATTAATATACGGACGGCGTGTATTCTCGGGGAATGACATCAATGTGTATACGATGTGACGTTCGGAGCGTCTGATGCTTAAATTTCGCGTTGATATATAGTGATACGGGAATAAAACTTGAATAGTCATATTTATAGAAATTGAGTAATTATAAATTTTATATGTTTTGCAAGTTTTGTAAAAAATTTTTTTTTTCTCATTTTTAAAAATATTTATTTTCTTCAATTAGAGAGACGTTGTCATCATTTGCCTTTTTTAAAGCTACACCGCAAATTTACATAACTTGCTTGAAACATATCATGAGCGGCCGAAGCAGGCTCAACAAAAGGCAATATTGAAATAATAGATGAAAAACCTCTATTTATTTACTGGACTCGCAGATAACGATGGGGAATTAGAAAAACGCCTATGCGCCATCTATCGGCGCTGGCTGGAGACACGGACAGTTCAAGCGGTGGGGTCTTGGGAGAAGGGCCAATGCATTTCATCTGTAGGTTTGAAGCCGAATAGTCATTTTCTGTCCGGGATCTTTGAAAACCTACACACTGCCAAGAGTGCTCCCTATTCTTATTTCGGCCATTACTCCCTTTTTATAAAAAGTGCCTTCTTTTACTTTTCTCGTATCTCCTTCTTTCCTGTCAGTAAAAATTGTGTTCGCGAAACCACCATCTAGTCTGCGTTCCACATGTTCGCATCTTTCTCTTTTTCGCCATCCTTCTGTCTTCTGTCCCGTTCGACTCGTAGGCCAAGAGCCAGGTCCCATACCGATCATTTCAGTGGTTATTTAATCTGTGAAAATTGTTCATCGGACTTTTATATTCGAGAGTTGAAGAATTCGTCGTAAGTATTACTTTCAACAAGTGTTACATCCTGATTCGTAATATACATGAAAAAGATTCATTGAAATATTATTTGAGAGGTTAGGTTTATCTGAAGAATTATGTTTAAAGTTAATAAAAAGTGTTAAAATTTCGAGAGTTAAATTTTCTTTTATCTAATTAATCGAAAATAATCCTTGATTATTTAAGCATAGTACTGGAATTCATTCGAGTAAAAATGGCCTGATGCCCAAAACTCGTATGAAGAAAAAAACTGTAATAATAAAAAATAAAGTTTAGATTACACTCGTGTAAAAACACATTTTTATTAAAAATAGTTAAAAAAAAGTCTTTAGAATAATACATTACGGTTATTAATTTTGGAAATGTTTACTTTTTGAGGTTAGGAATAGCATCAAAACGTCAAACGTCTCATTCTGGCATGTTTTGAGATTCTCACATATTTAACTCTATTGAAGGATTTATTCATCGAAGAGATTATTATCAAAAATATACCTAATTTAAAATCTCTTTGAGGAAGCAATCTGCTAAATCAGTTAGCAACGGTTTTTATTCATTAGCTTTAGTGCATCGTTTACCAATCAAAAAGGCGATTAATTATATTTATTTTATCATGCATTGATACGTAAATTAAATCATCCCAGATCATCATCGGGGTTATTTATAAAAGAGGTTTTTCGACGATGTTAATGCGTCATAAAAATGACTTCAGCCACCATTCACACTTATACCTCGCCGATGAACCTCCTTGAACCTAAAATTAAATTTCACTTTCGATCGCCGCTATCCAGACGATCTTTTACTGCATCTCAGCAGACCCTCGGCTGCACGCGCTTATGCACAGACACGCGTTGGCATTCTAGGAAACGAAGACTTTGACCTGCTCGAATACTTGCAGTTTTCTCTTTCGTGCTGAGTCTGGCGCGCTTTTAGGGCCGTTTTTTTTTATTATTGATTGTTCCAGGAATGGCCAAGGATCGCCGCTGAAATTATGCTAATCCTTCGATAACGCACGGCTTGTCTCGGAAACATGTTGTGTACGCCTGAAGCCAAGACAACGTAGAGACTGATTGTTGTGTAAACCTTTTAAGTACATGGCGAATTTTCTCATTACGTGCATCTGCGAGATGTGCATGGACAAAATGTGTGACTTCTAAGCGGTGTGAGGCTGTATCTTTCGTAATGGAATTAAAAATTTTCCGCTTGATAGCTCTACCTTTCTCGTACAGGTCGTGCATGTGGTTATTTTTATGTCGCCTGAGGAAAGTTTTTGGTCATCTAGGCTGCTGACCAGGAGAAGTCGTTTATATTCCTAAAGATCGATTATATAGCTTTTTTATATTATTGAATAATTTAGAAAGTTGAGCTGCATTCCAAAACAATTGCATTTAGAAAGTTCATTTTGAAATCAGCATTCATCCATTAACTTTTTAATTTCTTTTTTTCAATTCAATAAATTGTTTGTGTAAATAAATTAACAACAGTAAAGAAATTTGGTCAAGTTTAGGTAGGTTGCAAAAAACTTAACTTGGGGACGTCGATTTTTTACAGTATAGATTTTATTACACGCGCAGGACACTGTATAAGTGGATAAATGCATAGAATTAAATGTCACAGGGTTTGGTAAATTGTAGACAAATATGAACAAGTTCAATTTTTTTATTTTTACTTCAAATAAACGCAGCTTGCTCTCTGAGCCTCACTTCTCTGACTCATAGTAATCTTAACTCTGCATCTGACTCTGTGAACTATTTATTCGCCACTACTACGTATTTTAAACACAGGAATCTGGTATTCAAAGTGTCGCAGTAATCTAAGATCAAGACAGAGTTGAGCACGTTTCATACGTAGCACTTTATATCAGTCGTAGTGTTGTTCTTCAGACTGAAAGACATCGAATAATCCGTTCTTTTGCAATAAAAGTTAGAATTTACTACCAGTACTTTGCTTTGCACAATATTCTTAGGAAAAAATGATCGCCTAACGAAATGGAAATTTAAACTTCCCGCGTTATAAAAGTATTCCATCTACATTCTACACCACAGGATCCTGTAGCGCTGAGGTGGCTCACCGCCGGCTTTAGCGTCGGCTGGTAACCAGTGAACTGACCGTTTGCAGACTCGACATTTATTTTATTTAACAACATTAATAAGTGTCCAGCCGTTTAAAAGATTGGAAATTAGAAAAAGGTTTGATCGATGTATTTTTTAAATCATTTTCTTCAGATTAATTAATGCATTTCAAGTAGAGCTACAAAGAGAGTGCGATATTCGCGTGTATTTGAGGTTATAATTTGCGTCGTGTTACAATAAGATTTCGCTTAGAACAGGGAGACATATAACTTTCGCTTTCACAATTCTACACCAAGACTTGATGAATCGGTGAGAATAGCGATGTGTGAGCATGTGATTAAACAGAATCACTGGTGGGGTTTGCTATTTCAGCAAGTTTATACTCTTTCTCAAAAATATTTTTTCTTATTTAATTCGAAAATCTCACTGTAGTATCGTAACTAAATAATATAAGTTAAATTAAAATTATAATTAATTAAATAAAGATTAATACTGTAAATGTCATAATATATAATATTAATAAATTTTATAGTTGCTATACCTTTTGATTCATGAATTCAATTTCATTTTTTTTAACCAACAGAATAGATTCAAATAGTGCAGAAAATGTTCGCGCTATATGCACTACTTGCTATTACCTTCGTACTACTGATCATCTACTTAGGACGAAGTAAGAAACGGCTACCACCTGGTCCTCGCGGTCTTCCGATAATTGGCAACCTACTCTCGATAGACCCTAAGACACCGCACGAAAGCCTTGCCAAAATTGCTTGGGAGTATGGACCCGTGTGCGGCTTGCACATGGGATCGGTCTACACGGTCCTCCTTTCCGATCCCAAGCTTGTACGCCAGCTATTCGCCAAGGATATATTCTCTGGCAGAGCGCCGCTTTATCTCACCCACGGCATTATGAAAGGATACGGTGAGTACTTTATATGGGAACTTTATTTTTTTTTAATTTAGGATGTTCCTTGGCCAATAACTGTTATAATTTTGAGAACCGTAATAATTATAGGCTTGATTTTTATTATTTTCAAAACTTTCATCTGACATCCTGGAACAAACTGAATCTTTAGTATTTTGCATTTATTTTTATCATGAATACTTATTTCGTAGACAAGTTTAAAATTTTTAAAAAATTTGCTAAAAAATTAGCAGTGTTTTAAAAAGTGCAATCTTTAGCAATTATACTTTTAAAATACTAGACTTGGCGCAGTGCGCTGCGCGCACTGTAGTAGAATATTAATTCATTAACTTATTAAATGAAATATAAATGCTTGATTGATATTTTTAATATTTGTTTTCTATTACGGAAATATATCAAACTTTACAATATATGATTCATTTCGCGCTCATGTAAATTTCAAAATTGCCGCGGTTTCGTCACCAACTACCTTTTAAAATTTTAAGGTTATGTCTCACTCAGTTCGTGTCAACGTTCACACCATATCTCTTTTTGTAACAATGATAATATTTACAATAGAATATTATAAATACATAAATAATAATTATTGATATGTATTATAGTAATATATTACATTCTTTGTATTAGGATCAATTTTAGAAATCAAAAACAAATCAAAAAATAACGATACTTTTGACGCATGCGCACTACACGAGCCAATCATATTGACGCATTCTTGGCTTCACTTCATCCGGTCATGACTTTTTTATATAGAAGATAGAATATTATAAATACATAAATAATAATTATTGATATGTATTATAGTAATATATTACATTCTTTGTATTAGGATCAATTTTAGAAATCAAAAACAAATCAAAAAATAACGATACTTTTGACGCATGCGCACTACACGAGCCAATCATATTGACGCATTCTTGGCTTCACTTCATCCGGTCATGACTTTTTTATATAGAAGATAGAATATTATAAATACATAAATAATAATTATTGATATGTATTATAGTAATATATTACATTCTTTGTATTAGGATCAATTTTAGAAATCAAAAACAAATCAAAAAATAACGATACTTTTGACGCATGCGCACTACACGAGCCAATCATATTGACGCATTCTTGGCTTCACTTCATCCGGTCATGACTTTTTTATATAGGGAAAAAGTTAAAATAGTAATAGTTAGGCTGCTATTACTGATTTATAAGAGAGTCACTGCTGGTTAATTTTGTAATTTTGTTCATCAATCATCCGTGAAAAGGTCATTGACTGCGAGGTTATGACATAGAAACATAATTTAGAACACAGGTGAAGTAATTGGCGTATCCTCATACGTTGTTTGCTTCAATTCTCGCAATATCGCTTGTACTAATAATTTTTTCGAAATTGTTGAACTCCTGCAGTTTTGACAAAATCTAAAATATCAAAATTAATGAATCTGAATTGTAAATACCATCATCAGACAATATATTGTTTTACCATTTTTCTATTTTAAATTCGTTGTGTAATGATAAATCAAAGACTTGCAAAATACGCATATTATACTATCATCAGCAGAACTATTTGCTATATACTACGATACTTCTATACAAAAAACATATAAAACATCGTAACCGTAAAGTTGAAGCTTTAGTGAACAAGTCAAATTTCTTTAAAATTCTGAAAAGTCGTAAAGTCGTGCAAAGAGGCAGAGCGAACATCTTTCGTAAATTGGACCCTGCACAAAGCCCTGTCGAGATGGCAGGAGCAGAACAGCAGCGCACGTCCCGTTTCCACGGTACATTTTGTCTTTCTCTCTTGCTCTCTCTCTCTCTCTCTCTCTCTCTCTCTCTCTCTCTCTCTCTCTCTCTCGTATCTCTCTCTCTCTCTCTCTCTCTCTCTCTCTCTCTCTCTCTCTCTCTCTCTCTCTCTCTCTCTCGCTATCTCTGTCTTTCTCTTCGGTTCTCGCCTTGATCCGCGAAACGAACAATAATGGAACGGACGCGGAGGCGCTCACAATGGAAGGGCGGTCCCGCCCGATGTATAAGGATGTAACGGTTCCTCTAACGAAGTCTGCGTCGGGGGCCGACTAACCTACTAAACGAAAATACCTGCCGGATCGCATTATGTAGCCTGGTCTTAGTTGGTGTTCCGAAAAAAGATATTACAAGAGAAAGAGAGAGAGAGAGAGAGGGAGAGAAAAGAAGAGAAACGAAAAACTAGGTCGTCAACGCGAACAGAGAATTTCGGGGACCCGTTAGAGTCCTGCTCAATTGGCCAGTTAGATCTCATAGACGCTAATTCGCGCACAAAAAGAAAGCAAGGCTATATGCGAGATCGCATTGTCTTTCTTTTCTAACGAGCTTTTCGTTGAATTTTATTTAAGCTTATACTTGTTCTTTCCTCTGACATTCTGAACAAAATTGCCGCATTTGATAAAATTTTTTGCAAAAAAACTGATTTCAAAAAATTTTAAATTTGCATGAAACAGAATAATTAATGTTTTAATGAACTTCTCGTCTGAATAACTACAGCTGCGTGAAGTAGCGTCAAATTACAGTAA
The DNA here is from genome assembly GCA_012977825.3 of Pteromalus puparum. NCBI lineage: Eukaryota > Metazoa > Arthropoda > Insecta > Hymenoptera > Pteromalidae > Pteromalus > Pteromalus puparum. The sequence goes on along the minus strand of CM053171.1, from coordinate 4,072,814 downwards.
TTGAATCGAATCTTCGATAATCCTTTAATGATAGTATAATTTTAAGACACTGTATTCAAACATGACATTACGAGTATGTACTTAGCGGCCAGCATGCGAGCTATTCCTTTGAATAGCAGAATTCACTATACTATAGCGGGTAAATAAGAACTCGCACTAAATGAAGGCACACGACTAATATTTAAAAAAATATATTAATTGGAAATATTTATTTTTATCAAGCTTTCCCCAAGTTTTATATCAACTCGAGTTATAAAACTTGCAGTAAAAATGATTTTAAAGATTTCTAGGTCAAATACATAGTTTACTTTTCGCAAAATGTTAATATTTTACGATAACAAGATATCGCGAGAGCCATGCCGTAACCATATGCAATAAACGAGAATTCGAGAGAAAGAAAACCGAATAACAGTTTCGTTTTGGAGTTAAGTGTACCACACGATCGGTGTTACGTTTTGAAAGCTTTTATCCTTCGCTGCATCTCTTCGAGCAGTGACTGCTCCAAGCTTGCCATGTCAACTTACATTTTCTCTTTTCGGCTTTGGTTACTTTATAATTCTTCGTAAAAAATGGTCGCGTCGCATGTTTGTTTAAATAAACGACCCGTTATATGTATGATATAGTTACAGAATATAATTGAAAAAATAAGTACATTGAGAAGGAGGATATAAACTGACAATACTCTGCGCTTGTAAACGAATGAGCGTACATTATAAAAGTGGCGTATCCGCGTATGCGTGAGAAATAGAGAAAAAGAGATACCATAATGATAGGTGTGCTCGAGGCACGTGCAATAGAGTGTACGCTTATGTTTATGAGTGTGGTAATGTTTACGAGGAGCCACGTCGAGTCAACGGCCGCGTGATTTCTCCATTCATCTTATTCACTATCAGTACCAGTTTAAAAAGGTTCCGGAGGCAGAGCGCGCAAGAAAGGAGCTGCAATTTCATTTCTTCTGGTCTCGTGCACACTCCTTATTTCTTGTTCTCTCTTTTGCACTTTTTCTCTACAAACAAAGTTTATGCAAGGAAGAATGTCCGTATACCTGACAATTTCTATAACTTATTTTATTGATAGTGCGTTTAAGAATTAATAATAAATTTTAACAATTAAAGCTTTCATATACATTCATGCATAAAACGTATAATATAGAGCATCGAATCGATGAAAAAGCAAAACTGTACGTAAAAGCCGTACACATCGTAAGAATCATCCTAGCAACAGCTGCATGCGCTGCACATACATCCTCTCGCGAGTCGGCCGGAGCAGCGACTGATGGCAGTGGTCGGGGTTCTTTGGTTCTCTCGCTCTTTCACACTTGCCTCCGCGATACATGCATGCACCGTGGATCGTTTCCCCACCTGATCGTCATCTCCTCCTCCCCTGCATAGTTACATAGCAGCCGAAAAGTTGAAGCGTTTATCTCTTTTTTCCACCACTCTCTCTCTCTCTCAGCATCTCGAATCCCTTCTTCCATTGCTTTCAAGGAAAAGTGGGGACACACGACACGCCTTCGCCGTCAGAATGGGGAGGCAGAATTTTCAATGTTCCTTTTTTATAATTTTAAACATTCACTGTAGACTCAGAGATATAGGCGTGTGTGACAGGTTTGAACATCTTATAAATTCATCACACGATGGAATCTTAACAAAAAATTTGTAGGGCTTTAAAATAGCGAGAATTTCTCAAATTTTAGTTTACGTTCCCAAGAGACGGTTATATGCTTTTGAAGCATTCGTCTGACAGTACCTTTTGACAGTACCATGACCTTCATACAGTTGAATAAAAAGTTTGAAGTTGAAAGTTAAAATGTAATCTTATTTAGTTTAATTAATTATTCAATTTTCAATACAATTAAGTTGAACGATGATAAGAATGGACATGGTTCGCTAATTCTTAATTAGAAGTTAACAATATAAAATGATTGTTAGCTATTATAACCAAATTGTGGCACATTAAAGCGAATGTCTAATCAAATGATTTGTTTTTCAATTCTCACTAAGCATCCAAGCGTTAAAATCATGAATACTTTATGCAATTTCTCGCGTTCTCACACAATATGCCACAGTACCGTACGCTGCAAAAACTGCGTTGTGTTTACAGTTCACGGTCGTTCAAGAATAAACATTATTGATTCTCATTCGATTTTCTATCGTAAATTTTTTGTTCCTAGAATTAATATATATGCGTATGCATTTTAAAAGCGAAATTTCGACTACGAGTGAATTATTTAGAATAAATTTAAATCGCTATCAGAAAAAAAAAATTAATTATGACTGCAGAATACTTGCTGATGTATATATGCTGAACATTTTCCAAATATGAAAGAAATTTTACGTATTCGAATCAGTCCCAGTTACACGTGTAATACAAGTGACACAAATTGCATGACAATACGTCCCACACCGAAGGCATGAAAAATTGTAACTCTGTTATAAAACCACAATTCGATCCTTCGGCTGAGCTAATCTAAAATTCTATGCGCAAAGCTACGCAGACACAGTGAATCGAGGCAATGATCTGAAGATTCAATATTCAAAGGCTCGCGTGTCGTCAAGTCAGCACCTTCTCTATTAATAAATACTTCTTGGAAGTAGCGATCGAAAGCAAGAGTAGCATTGAACCTGAAAGTAGGCAATTCTTTGTCATGCGCGGTATATATGATAATCTTTTTGCCTGTACACAAATGCATCTTTACTGAGCGAAGCATCTGCACTGCTCATAAGTATAGGCTTACTTCTCGTTCTATATGGGATTTCGAAGTATTTATTGTCTCAAAATTCAAGATTAGATGCTGTGTTGGTATTATTTATTACGGATTCTGACCTTGCTTTTGAGAATCCTATTCTTTTTGCTGAAAATAGTCAAGGGGTTGTAGCTAAAGGTATCAACCATTTCTGTATCGTGAAATATGTGTGACTTGAAATCGCTTTTTGTCTGGCTGTGCATAATTAATGCATTAAAATTCCCATATTTGGAAGGCAAATACTAAGAAAGCCTTATTGAGATAGTTGATGGGTAAAAAAAGAAAACAACAGAAATTTTAGCCAGAATGCAGTCTAAAATAGCTAGGAAATAATTAATCTTTTAAAATCAAGCCAATTGATAGTTCATTTAAGTATAGCGAAATGTTTTTTGGCTTACTACATACTTGCATCCTTTTTAGTAGCATTTATTTTACCATTTGGAATTATGCAATAATAATTTTTTTCAATCCAGTCCGGTTATAACAAGAACGACAAAAGTTTCCTCTAAAGCGAAAAAAATTAGAAAATTCAATTCATACAAGAATATGTGTTACTCAATAATAGATGGAGTTGTACTCGATGATTAAGATCATTCCTGACAACGCATAACATCGCATGTTCATCTTGACAAAAAATAAGTAATAAAAACTATCGTGAAACTTTGTAAACAAGTGCTTACAACGAGTCATTGATTCAGAAATTGTCGCCAAGATGCGGTAACTATATACTTGAAAATTGAATTAAATTCAGAAAAAATATCAACGATATTAATCGTTAATCTATACAAGAAACAATTAAATATGATGTCTCAATGCAGCAGCTGCATATCTTCGTATACATGCATCCGTCCAAATGGAAAAGTCACTCGCATCCGCAGCTGGTGTTAGAAATAAAAGAGCAGAGCGTTTTGCAAAAAAGGCAAACTTTCATCAGTGACATCGGGTAAAAAAGGTCGGATAAAGGATTTTTGCACTCGAGTTGCACCGACTACAATGCGCGGCATATATATAAGCTCGTGCGCGCGACAGTATAGAAACGGCCCTGACGACTGTGGCATGTGTCATTCACCAATAAACACGCGTCTTGATTGAGGCGAGAGAAATAAAATAAAGAAAAAGAGTGCCGAGAGAGTAAGACGCTATGTATACATAGACAGGCGTCGCGGCATTGGCTCGCTAGATCGAGATCGCGCGTGTGCGCTCGTTTGTGTATGTCTTGTATACGCTATAGCTTGTTGATAGCTACCGCGAGCAAAGGCGTCACTTGTCGCCGTGTGCAATTGCGCAAGAGTCCGCGAGTTCGAGGACGGTCAACATGCGGCAAAGACTATGACAGTCCAAGAGTAACTCTCGCACCTAAACTATACAATAAATCGGATGTTGAATTAAAACTGGTGCGCGGATGCGTATCCGATACTCGTGTGGATCGGTATATCGATCGTTTGCGCTGATCGCTATGTGTTTGAAAAATTATCAACTAAATAAATACATATCCGCGTATACAGATCCGACGAAAATCATGAATCAAATTATACACCAGGAAAACGTGGAATATATTTTTTCAACCTTGAGGGTCTTTTTTAACTATAGAAAAAATTTATCCTTTAGTCATCAATTTAGTCAAAAGTCATGCCTTTTACTTTCGTATACGAATGTATATACGAGAAGAATTCGACTCACAAATTGACCTGCGTGAGAGCGCGGCATTCAGTTCCTAAATCTGAAGATAGTCAAAGTTTTTTGCCGTATACCGCACTCGAGTTCAAAGCATCTCCGATCGACTCACGCAGATGCAAATGCAGATGCCGCGCGTGTGCTGCCGCGAGAGGATTCAATCAATTTTTTTTTAATCCCGCGAATTAATTATTCCAGACGAATGCAACAAAAAACGCTGGAATTAATGGGGAGGACGAGAGGCTCAGAGAAAGAAAGAGAGAGAGGAAGAAAGAGAGAAAGAATAAAAGAGTGTGCAAGAGAGAGATGAGCATAACGACGCACGACACAGTGCGGCGACTGAGTGAAGTAGCCGATCTCCGAAGGACTCTCACTTTTATCGATCTCCTTGGAGGAAGTCGTCCCGCGCGGTTTCGCGGTCCCGGTCCCGGTCGTTATGCTCTGCATCCGTGGAGAGAATTACAGTTAGTTTTGCAAGGACGGGCCGACGGCCTCTTCACGCCGCGATGAAAAAGCGAGCTACTCGGCAACAAATAAAGAGAGCCGATCGTGTGGCTACGAGTAATTAAGAGGCGTTTATAACACACGAGTCTTTACTATCGACACTTGCCGGCAGGTCTTTGATTGTCAGAGACAGGCCCTTTGAGTCTTCTATTAGACGAGATTTCACATCATCATACCCCGATATTGACTATGAGATTCCTTAAAAATTGTTTCGTATCTGCAGAAATTACAAAAAAATAACGACCACACATTACAAAGACTCTGGTATCGCGAAACATCGTGAATTATATAAAATTTTAAATAATTACATTGATAACTTTAAATTATGAATTCACGATAATGAAAAGTAAAAGATCGTTTTTGACTCGACGCGAATGCATAATGGAGATACTGATGGGTACCCTATTTATATGCGTTATCTATATATAATGAGAAATTACATATTTTTATTTTTCCTGCAATAATAGCGATAACCAAGACAATCGTGGAGAGCAGTTACGATGCGTCTGATCATTATTTGCATATAATTCAAAATGTATTGTTCAATCAGAAGTAGATAAACCGCGACGGAAATCGATTGCAGAATACTGTACCAAAATTCAAAGTGAATCATCAAACTCACAGATGAAAGTATCGAGAATTCACACAGTTTTGCGAACTCGCCGTTGGCCTTCGGATCGGCAAAATCCACGAATTGATAAGCCATCGCGATGATTTGCAATCTTTGCGCAGCACGTTCCGGCAGATTTTTTGCTTTGTTCCTTGCTCATTTCAGTGCGCGAAATTCAATTTCGTGGACCCACGAAATTTATTACCCGGCAGAAGTGAGAACACTCACGCGCGCGCGCAAACAGCAGCTGTACGTATTCAGTAGGTAATCACAGTGGCCTTGGTATTCGCTTTCTCGGCATACTTTGCGGACCTGCAAAAGAAAAAAACTCTCGCGTAAGCACACGACGGCCCGTAGAGTTTGTGTGTATAATATACAGGTATACAGAGAAGTGAATTTCTCGTCACTTTTTTTCGAGCTAGTGCCTTTCGGAAGATCATCGCGCAGCGGAGAGTCTCCTCTTTCGTCCTTTACACTTCCTTTCTTCTTGATTCAAGCTTCGACCTCGAGATGAATGATATCGAGAGCCGTAACACGTGCATCTGGTTCGGGCTGGCTAATGTATGTATGGGGACAAAAAGTTGCGCGCCTGATCTTTTTCGTTTTGCTCCTGGGATTCGTGCAGGTGATAAAATTCAACGGAATTACAGGCCTTTGTCGGCTGTAGCCTCAAACTTATGGAGATTAATTATTTATGCGCTTCGGCTGCATATAAATTATCGCGCAATATGCATAGGGTAAAGACCCCAGATGCCAAATACCTAGATTCGATGGTCAACTACTTTGTTTCGATGTGTGTGCGGAGAGCAGAGTTCGTTGAAGTTCAACTTATTTTAAGGCGGTAATCTTAAAAAAACTTGCTTTCAACGTTTTCATAGTATATTTACGAGATCCTACTCTAAAAAAGATATGGTAATCATTCTATTCGTCCTCTGATTGATTGTTCGTTTTACTTTATTTTAAAAAGTGAAAATTAAGAAAATATGATAACAAGAGATGTATTTCCCAATGTTTTCACGGACATCTCGACCATTTTGAAGCAACATTTAAAGCTTACTTATGCACCGAAAAACACAACTATCGCGAGTCCAACAAAAAAGCAGTTTTTGACTGGCCCTTTCGTCACCGCCTCAATTCTCCGTGTCTGCGGCAGGTGAAAATAGATAGCGCATGGGCGCTTTTTCATTTTCTTCATAACAGAATGCGCGCCGAGCCTATTTAGATATAGTGGTTTACCACCAATGCTAATAAAACTGCCTTGTTTTGCCTGCTGATTCGGCCGCTCATGTTATATTTACGCTTAAAACGCATCTTTACTAGTATGTTTCATTTTAACATAACAGTGTTTGTATGTATCACCGACGACTAATTTCTATAACAATTACTCAATTGTTACATAAAATATTCTTCGTTGATGTGAGAGCGCAAATATCAATAATAAAATTTATGCTACGACATCTAATGATATAATAAATTAATCGAGTGTGAATGATATAGGTACGCGAAGTTAATTGAATCGTGATAAATTTCATTCATTTATCACAAGCACAATAAATGAGCACAAAAAGATGTAATTATTAAAAGTATCAATCTTTTTTACCCCATTTTATAAATATTGATGTCAATCGTTCACATATATATATTATCAGAAATGATAAGAGCTTACGAGTTTTAATATTCAAAAATATTTATGTACCACCAGACCATTACTTCCGGCACATCTACATTATATACTCGATTAAATAAAAGTTACGACCAATGCATTATCATCAGTACACAAATTCTCAGCGAAATCTCTTCCTTAATCGAGTAGGTATACCACAGCCAAAAGCGCAACAACGACCTCGTCGATTTTCGATTCATTCGCGATCGTATCGAAAACTCGCCGTCGTCATCGGATGGCTTCATTTTCAAAAATAACTCCGAACGATCGATTCGATCTCTCAGAGACTATAAACACTGCAACAGATGAGTGTGACAACACTCGATCGAGCGCGATATATAGAATAGGCGCTTGCGCGTGAATAAACGCCCGCGGCTCGCTAAATGCGTACGTCCGAGACGCTCGCTTGCTCGCTCGCGCGGTATAGGCGCGGAGGATCATTGTTTATTCAATCGTGGATTATCCTTCGGTGAGTTCAGTGGCTGCGCCTACTTAAGCGGAATGACAGTAATCCTTTCGCTTTTTTTTTTCCCAATGTATACGTACACGCGCTCTGCGAACACATGCGCCGCACGAGCCAAGTGTGTGCAGCGCATTCGAGTCGATGGCCTTTTTTCCTTCCCCCTTTCCTCCTCGTATTATTGTCATTGCACTTTTTCCTTCTTTTCTCTTTCGCGTCTGGCTGTCATTTGTATCTTACTGTATATATCCATAAGTATATCGTATCAATTCCTCCCGATAACGTCGCGTGTGTGGCTTTGGTTTTCAAACCACGCGCGAAGAATTTCGCGAACGAGCCAGGAAAGTTCATTGATTCGTTCATCTAGATTTTCCTCATTGCATTAGAGCCGCGTATTGAGTGAAAGGAACGTCGCAGCGAGCCGTATATATACGCACTTGGCTGTATCTTTATAACGCATGCGGAGAACGTGAGAAAAGTATACGCCGCTAGATTGCAATGAGGAAAAACCACGAGGAGAACGATGAAAGGCATGTTGTGATTTGCTGTTGCAGGTCTGATTGCATCGGAGGGTGAACTCTGGAAGGAACAGCGGAAATTCGTATCTGGTTGTCTCAAGAACTTTGGTATGGTCAAGTTTTCCACTCCCAAGAGGGATCAGCTGGAAAAGAAGATACTCGTAGCTGTTAACGAATCAGTCGAGGTTCGATATAATATCGAAAAGTCGAAATATAGACGGTTTAACAATTAGATTGTTAACGCGGCTCTTATTGTTTTATTTCGTATAGAAACTCGAAGCACGTTCAAAGGGAGCCGAAGGATTGGACCCCCACAATACTTTGCACCATTGCATAGGAAACCTCATGAACAATATTGTATTTGGCAAAGTTTACGATGAAGACGACGAGCTTTGGAAGTGGTTACAACATATGCAAGAAGAAGGAGTCAAGCATATAGGGGTCTCTGGACCATTAAACTTTTTACCATTTCTCAGGTGGGCAATTGCGGAATTACAATTCACTTTATTGCACTAACCTGAATATTTCAGCTGCGAAATATTTAATTAAGAAGAATAATATATATTTCATCTATTTGTTCCAATATATTATAGCTGATTTTATTATAAAAAAGGTCATTTGAACTTTCGAAAGTCTTTTCAAATATTTAAAACACCAATACAGATTTTTTTATTTTCACAATGAACAATGGTTGTTATTCCGTGTTAAGATTCTTGCCCCGTTACGGGAATACAATGCAGCTCATTGTGGACGGACAAAATAAGACGCACCAACACTACCGGAAGATACTGGAAGACCACAGAAAATGTCCAACTGAAATGAACAGCTTTTTAGCGACATATGACGAGGAAATGAAACGTCGCATAGCAAATGAAGAGCCTCTTGCTTCTTTTACCGAGACCCAATGCTTTTACCTTTTGGCCGATCTTTACGGCGCTGGAGTTGATACCACTTTGACGACACTTCGCTGGTTCCTGCTTTTCATGGCTGCTTTCCCTGACGAGCAGGTGAGAGTTATATACTCATAAACACTTCACAGCCACATTGCTATATATTTGAGCAAACCGGAAATTAATTATGTGGCGCAATTTGAAAATTTTATCCTCTAATTTATTTATCGAATTCACGTTGAATTTTGAGTCAATATTCATTATATAAATAAAAAAATCAATTTACTTTCAAACCGAGAATTTATGCGGTTCTAAATATCTTTGATCACCTTTCAACGCTATCTAAATTTTTCAGGCCAAAATTCAAGAAGAGATTTTGAATGTAGTCGGAGAAAACGAGCCGACATTGGAAGATAGACCATCCTTACCGCGACTGGAAGCAGCTATTATGGAAGTTCAGCGCCTTAGGAGTGTAGTACCTATTGGGATTCCCCATGGCACAACTGAGGTCAATTCTTGCTTAAACTTATACATCAATTCTATTAATTCTTAATGATTTTCTCTTCGTGTTACGTATTTTTATGTGACTAATATTTAACTAAAAATTATATTCGCACAGGATACACACATTGGGGATTACGACATTCCCAAAGGCAGTATGATAGTACCTTTCCAGTGGGCAATTCACTTGAACCCTCTGTACTGGTCGGATCCACGTGACTTCAAACCTGAAAGGTTCATAGCTGAAGACGGTGGTCTTACCAAGCCAGCTGCCTTTCTACCCTTCCAATATGGTAAGTTTTCTTCTGTAGCACTTTCTATTTTATTTGATAGAAAAAATTTACTTTTTCTTCCTACTTTAAAAGAGACATTGTAATCATTCTTTTTGTTCTCTGATTGGCCGTTTGTTTCACTTGACAATGTCTGCATTTGTTTGAATTCCTAACTTTAAAAGGGACAATTGAGAAAGTAAAAACATGATTACAAAGGGTGTATTTCGTTATATTGTAGCGGGAATCTCGACCTTTTTAAATTAAAATTTTAAGCCTACTCATATACCAACCATTTTTATTTTAAAAACACTGTCACGAGTCTAAATTAAACTTCATTTTAATGCACATACGTACGTGTAAACCGCTAGATCAATATCAATTACTAAAACAAAGCAGTTTTGGCTGGCCCTCTCACGAGCCCTTTCGTTACCAACACCAACACTCTCCACGCTTCTGGCAGGTGAAAGTAGATGGTGCCCAGGCACTTTTCCATTCCCCTCATAACAATATGCGTTCCGAGTCTAGATATAATGATGCGCCACCCATGCTAAAACTGCCTTGTTTGGCCTGCTGATTCGGTCGCTCATGCTGATAATTAAATTATAAAGGAAAGAAACTAATTTGCTGTTATCGAAACAAGTATCTCCAATTACTTGCTGAAATGTTGTTATCACCTTCTACGACAACAAAATTATTATCGGACTTTAACCTCATTGCGGACATTAATAACAATAAGTTCAAATTATGTTTGCTTTTTTTTTTAAGGTAAGAGGATGTGTGTGGGCGATGAACTCGCTCGAATGATACTAATTCTTTTTACTGCACGAATTCTGCATCGATTGACACTATCAGCGCCACCAGGTCAGACCATCGACTTAGAAGGAGACTGCGGTATCACTTTAGTGCCAAAACCACAGACTCTGTTATTTAAGTCTCGTCGTTGATACCTTATCATTTATGAAATTTAACGCTAGAGTTGGTGCGATTGTCACGATTTAAAATTATCTTTCTTAAATTTTTATACTTATACGCCATATGCAGTTTATTGATCTTTTTACGTTATTAAATGCAATATAAGTAGTATTATTTTATAGAATAAAGACTGCGCAACATCGAAAAGTTTTATTTTGACAGCGTAAACAGTTGCAAGAATAGTAGATACAAAATAATTTTATAGAAAGTTTTTATCGTAGGTCTTATACCTGTAATCATAAGTGAGTGCCTTAATCAAATTACTTCTAATTATAACTATGCAAAGTGCAATGTAATATTTTATAAAACTATTTTAAACTGTAATAAAAAGTTTCAAATCTTTTTCATCTGTATAACCTCATTATTCTGCGATCAGCGTTCAACATCCTGCAATACCTTTTTTCCTCATTAGCAGTTTCACTTGTTCATGTCACCTTATTCTTCCTTCGAGCGTATCCATCTTTCTTTTGCTTCCTCGTGCCTTTCTTCTTTTCATGCGCGCATACCTCTCTCTCAAGTTACTGACACACTATACAGTGAGAAACAATGGAATACAATTAACTTCGTCACATGTAAAATAATAATTTGTTTCAAGCCTTATAACATTGATTTTTGCATATCCACATTGCATTATAGGTATGTGTATTAAGGAAAACGAAACATTTTTCTTATAAGAGAAGAATACAAGCATGTAAAACAGTCATTTTGTACATGAAAGTTGCGATGCGCGCGCTCAACGATGGAGCAAGTTGAAGGTAAAATACCTGAGCAACATATGTTGGGTGGTTTACACAATGGACTCGGATCTTGTATAGAATAGCAGCCTTGATCGAAATACACCTAACGCCGAAAATGATAGCTGTGTTTCTATTGAAGTACGTAAAGGAAGTTACTGCAAAATTTTTTTTCTAACTTTTTAGGTCAAATTTCATGATCTCAAACTCGCTATTTATTTTAGTTTGCCAAATTATTTTTGAAACGTGGCATAACAAAAATCGTTATTAATACAAACTGGGTTGTTCTGTTAAATTTGTATATTTTTTTAAAATAATTAAAATTTTATGAAGAACTTTCGTGTGGAGACACAGCTTCAAATTTATACCCTTTCAATCTGAATCGTTTTCAAACGTTTTTTTATAAACCAGTCATTCAAAGTTGAATTTTGCCTTAAAAATAAATGTATATAACATCTCTAAACAAACTAAAATTGATGATGATAAAACGAATACCATCAAGCATCTCGGAGCATTTTTTCTCGGAACAAAAGTCATCCGCAAGCCCATACGAAGGAACATCTTCTGCGCGTTTTCTCCCCAGTTTTCTGCCAATTTCGCAATAAAAAACGCGTGCTTATTTGAGGAAACACAAGTAGTACTAGGACACGTGCAGCTTCTATTACACATGTCACAGACAAGCGAACCGCAAGCTAAGACCTTACGTAAGCTCGCGCGTGGTTTGGGGCCACTTGACTTTCGTGTCATTAACCCTATGAGTTATACTAACTCTTTGCCGAGACGATATTTCGTTAGAAATTCACGAGCAGGTGAGTTTCTCTTATGTAAGCAAACTCATACATGTCCAAAGGCGACGTTATAGCCGGGTAGAGTAGAGGCGACAACGAGGCGAGAGAGCTTTGATAGCTAATGTCGCAGGTCATCGATTCCGCGGTCCTGATTGATCTGGCGTCTTAAAAAGTATTCCACGCATCTTATAGGATTTCGCAAATATACGTCTGAGCTGAACCGGTACTATTAGCTCGTTATACCGAGGTTTACCAAATTCTCGCGATATTTGCTAAGAGCTTCTTGATGTGCCTGCTTTTGTAATATCATTTTGTAACGATCTTTCTTCGGACGAAAATATATCTCGCTGATTCGGCAACGCATGATCTTTGACTAATTCGTCGATACCTTATATTTGAAAATTATTTCAGACACGAAAGATTAGAAGCAAATTCTTCCGTGTCCGAGGAAATAAAAACAGTAAATCAAAATTTCACAGTCGACTTTATGTACCTCCGGAAAAAAAGTAAAGAAACGCTATTCAAATAAAAAACTGTAAAGTGCCAGACACGAAATCCGAACTCTCTATCGTAACTGGTAACGGCTGTCCTACTCGAACGTTAGACGCTGAGTTTTTTGGGCCTTGACAGTATGTATGTGTGTTCGTGTGCACAGAAAGAAAGATAGACGGAGTGAGAGACTTTCGGACTGCCGAAAATACAGTGCGATGCGGACCGCGAAGAGAAAGCTATAGGCCATAAGAACGACTCTCTTTTGGCTGTCCTGCGAGAAAGAGTCAACCGCAGACTTGCTGGAACGAGGGCGAAGACTCTTCGTTGTAACGATCGGTATAGGAGAGTCGCTTTTATTGCAAACCCTCGTGTCAACGAACAAAAAGATAGCATTCAGGTATGTATTATTTGAGGAATTACAGGAATATGAGGTACAGTGTAAGCAGTCGCAATAATAAAGCATGTTTTTCAATAAGTAATTTTTTTTTTTTTTTTTTTTTTTTATTATTTTGTCATTTTGTAAAAAAAAGTGTTTTCCATATTAAATAGTACAGCTTATACGACACATGAATTCGCGGTCGACAGGTGAACACAGTGCGGCGGCATTCGGCTCGATCTGACGATCGCACATCATAAACGGACTCACACATGCGCGCACTCATCAGCATTCGAATCGAAGGAAAAGAGAAAAAAGAAAGAGAAAAATAATGAACATGTTTGAGAAAAGATCATGGACTAGAAAAATCCATAGAACGCTCCTATTACAAGCTGCAGAGCTATAACGCTCGCGCATCGACAATCGTCCATGTATAAATCGACGACGATCTTATTGGTAAACAATCGCTTGATCTTTCCTTTTTTTTTCTTTCTTCTCGCTCTCCTCTGTACATCACTATCACTATAAATAATTAAAAGTCGTATACAGCTCTTTTTTGCACGGATACACAAAGTATAAAAAAAACTCGCAATCACAATTCAGGCACGCGTTATATCCTAAGAATAGACACTTACAATTAGCATATTAAGTGGTTGTATGTACAAGTATAAAAGGAACTCTACGGCGAAGCCACCCTCTGGTGCGTGCAGCTCTCTCTACAAATCTGTAAATTTGCTTTTCTCTTTGAACAAAACTGATATATGTTGCTTGACGAGTACAAGGGCAAACGAGAGAGCCCAAGATAACGGTTAAAAACCATAGATATAATAATGATAATAATTAAAAAAAAAAAGAGAAAGAGAAAACTATTACCGGTAACTGTCGGTTATAGGCTGTAGGGGAATAAATTAAAAAAGCTGCTGTCGCAAAGCGGTGTTGTCTTTTTACATAAATAAATATTATGGCGGCGGGATATATATATAATATTAAAAACAAACAAACGTATACAAAGAATAATCGACGCGGGTTGCAAAAAAAAAAAAAAAAAAAAATTGGTCGTAAGAACACACGCGGAGCTCTTCAAACCTTCCGAGGCTTCGATTTTTTCTTGTCTTCTTTTTCTTTTTGTACTCTAAAGTCGCGACCGAGCATCAAGAGGAGGGAATCCGCGTGTCACTAATTTCCAATCGGAAATCCTAAAAAAATAAGGGAGATTCCGTCCTCGAAGTTCGGCGCGCATCGCGTCCTCGTGAACGAAGTGAATTTCACCTCGTTGTCGCTCTACTTTGGATATTATTTTTTATATGCTTTCTAAAAAAATTGTTTCAAGCAGCTCGAAGCTTAATGACTGATGGCTTCGATCGCTCCCTAATCTTAATCGATTTCTGAGCAGAACAGGCTGAAATTCACTTTTGCATTGCGTTGCATTGAACATCATCGTTTTAGGCCGTTTTTTTTTTCTTTCGTTCGCAGTCGTCACACGTCAACTCAAAATCGAATGTTTCTCACCCAGCCAGACGCGAAAGCTCCGGTCAGTCCAATATAATAGGCAAAGCTCGAGATTTCGAAGCTCGCCGCAAGCTCTACAGAGCCCATGACGAACGCCTAATAATAATTAAAAAAAAAAAAATGTAGCAATCGCGCCGCCATCTCGTCGTACAATCCAAACGCAAATCGGAAAAGAAAAAAAATCCTCGCACACTTGAGAGAATAAGTCTGCGCTTTCGTCTCGCTCGCTCGGAGCGAAATAGGAACGGCAACCGTGCTTACGTTTTAAACATAAAGTCGCCCGTTTCTCGTTGGAAAAACGAAGGAAAAACGGACGAGCTCAGATCGAATCTTCTACTTGGATCCAGCGCTCCTCAGAGGCACATCCCTATCCCTCCTGATCAAGCAGACTTTGAAGGGATCAGGAGTGACGGTGACACCAGCGTTACCCTTGAGACTGGGCAGACAGGCGCCTTCGGGTAGTCGAAGGTCGAACGTGTGCAGCAGAGTCGAGAAAAAGAGGAAAAGCTCCATGCGGGCGAGGACGTCGCCGAGGCACATACGCCTACCGACTCCAAATGGCATGAAGTACTCGGGTTTGTGGACCTTTCCTTCGGCTGTGAGAAAGCGGCTCGGCTGGAACTTGGCTGGCTCTTCCCAGAGCTCCTCGTCCATGTGAACCGCGTGCAACAGGGGAATCACCTGTGCGCCCGATGGGATTACGAAGCCATTCAGTTCGACTTCACTGTAAGCAGAGAATGGAAAAGAGTTTTGGTTAGTCGTCGTTGTAGTTTAGTTTAATTATACGATAAAATTTGTTCGACATTTTTGAGAAAATGAGATTACCCCCTTTCGTCGCGTATTTACTATATTGGCTGCGGTATACGTGTATATACGTGTAGAGAAAAGAGTCACTAAAGCGATTATTGATATTCGGAGCTAATCTGTCTGCGATGTATTTTCGGACCTCGGGTTTATCAGGTCAAGACAGTGTGTACTCCGGCTTAATCAGCGACGTGTTTACGCGAGTTTGAAAGCGTTCTTTTATCAATACAGTGCAGTTGCTTGATTATTCCTTCAATTATGTACGTATTATTAAGTCCACATACGAAACGTTAGATTTGAAAGAGTCTCGGTTCTATATAGCCGCATAAAATAACGCCAATTATATATATATATATATATATGCGAGCGATGCTGCTGTAGCGAAACAAAAATCATTTCGGAATAATGCAACTGCGCTGATGAACTGCGCGGCAGCGAACGGATAACATTACATAAAAAAAATTATGCAATTCGGCAAACACGTTTACCAGATTTATGTAACGTTTGACAGAGCGCCGCTCGATACTCCTCGACGCGCTCGTATATAGGTATGTGTGTGTGTCTGTGGTCCGACAGGTGAATGCGCTCGCGTGGAAATTAAGAAAAAAGACCTCTAACGAGAGAGCGATAAAAAGAAAACGAGGCTATGGACTCAAGGGACACCTTCCTTTTTTTCCGAGGGAGAGGGGACCTCGAGGTAACGCACGTGTCACGCTCTTTCCCGCCAAACGAGAGAAACTCGCCCCTTTCCGATCAATGGACGTGAGCGCGTGCTTTTGTTTATTTTTGGACGATTGCGAAATGTATTGTAATTATAAACGAAATTGATTCCACAGAATGTCTCCCGAACTATATATATATATACGAGCGCAGCACCGAAAGGCCCGTAAACGCTGCGTGTGTCATCGACCTCGAAATCGAAGGTGGGCCCGTCCCGAAAAGCGGCAGTGCCAAGTGGACTTTCACTTTTATTCAGTGCGGTGTGCCGCGCGCGAACGGAGCACCGTTGTGAACGGTCTTCGCCAACCGACTCACACACACACACACATACCTATACACATTTGTTCCATTATATGGTTACACGCAGCAGAAGACGAGCGGAACGAGACTCCGCTGCAGGGTAGAGAGAGAGAGAGAGAGAGAGAGAGAGAGAGAAAGAGAGGGGACGGGAGAAAATGTGTAACTATACGAAGAGCGCGCGAACGCTCGAGTTTCTTTTTCTCTCTTTTCTTTTTTTTTTCGCTCGTCGTCAGCGGCGATTATTCGACCGTTATACCCAGCGAGCGCGATCGGATTCAAAAATTTGCGCCCGGATGACTTTCTCTTTAGTTCTTTTAATTGGCTATGTAAGATTTTCGACGACGGCCCGGCGTGCGTTTTTTTTTTTCTCTTTTTTTTTGAATGTTGCCGTCCGCGATGTATTTAAAGCTATATATACGCAGGCCAACCAGCTGCATCGATCTCCTTTTCCCTTTAATCCTGTTTTTCCGTACTGCACACTATACGGCTATAAGCAGGTGTAACTGCATGTGCAAGCGCCGATTATTCAAAAATCGACTTTCTCTCTTGCGCCCGTGCCTCACGAGTGACTGAACCCTTTCTTCGTGTTGACTTTACTAAATTTGGCTTGCGATAACCCGTCTTTCATCTCTTTCTCTTCAGACAATTCGAGGGTAATCTCATTATACAGCTTGAGGAGCGGAATATTTATAAAAGCCGATACGAGCAGTTGAAGCGCAATGAAAACTCGTTATAAGCGTAATTAACATTATGGCTCATTAACATCAGCTGGTACGCGCGATCTGTACAGCCATGAACCTCGCGCGGATTCTATTAATAAACATCCCGGGTGAACGTCTGCTCAGTGCACGCGTATACATACTACTGAACAATTGTAAGCATGAACTTACCGAGTCGTAGCGTGGGTGGTACCAAGTGGTACGATACTCGTCCTGCGGAGGACTTCTAGGATCGTGGCCTCAGTGATCGGTAAGAAGGGCATGTCCTCGAGTGTGGGCATACGTTGTCTGCCGACGACCTGATCGAGTTCTTCCTGGACTGCTTGAGCAGCTTCCGGATGGTGAAGCATCAGGATTACGGCCCACTCAAGGGTCGTTTTGACGGTCTCCATGCCTGCGGAGAACAGATCGCCAAGGATCTGCTGCAGCTGACGATCTGTAACCGGTACAAGGGAAAATGTGCGTTAGATATATATACTGTGATATTCACCGGCAGAAGGAGATAACGCGACGAAAGAAAAAAGCGACATACCGTGATTCTTTCCATGAAAGAGTTTGCCCTCGCGACCCTCGGCCTTGGCTTTCTCGATCTCGAGCAAGTAAGTGTCGACGAGGTCGCGTATGTTGTTCTCGTCAAAGGTGGCCTTGTGCTGGTCGACGGTCTCTTGGAAGAAATCGGCCATCTCCTCGCGGTTAGCGCTAAGCTTGGTCTTCACCGATTGAAGCCAGGGAAGGTAGCGGAACATGGGGATGTAGTTGACGAAGCTCAGTCGGCCGAAAAGCTTGAAGCCCTCCTCGATCAAGCTCATGAAGCGCTTGAAACGGTTGTCACCGTGCTTGAAGCGCACGCCCATTATGATCGAGCAGATGACGTTCGTAATCGACATACCAAGTGAGAAGGAGACGCTGGTTGGAGCGCCTTCCTTTACTTCCAGACCTCGGATAAACAGATCGACTTCCTTCTGCAATTACCAGGACAAGTTTTTCGGTTAAACACCTGACGCTATTTTATAATATTTTATCTTTCGACTCTCAATGCTGAAGATCGAACTTACCATAATCGTCGACTCCATGATTTTTTTGCCGCTTGCTCTACAGCTCATGCCAAAGTGGCGTAACTTCTCGTGGATAAATCTTCTTTGATCTTTCCACAATTGGCCTTCGGAATTTATGATTCCTACAACACAACAATACATTCTACATTAACTATAGCCCCATACACTTTTTTTCGATAATTTTACAATCGAAGTTGTATCGCAAGCTATTCGAAACTCATCAGCGGGAGATTTCAATTCATAGACTCGAAAACTTTTTAAAGATAATTGCAATGAGGTGCAACGCGGGACGAAAACACTGAAAGAGTAACAGACCTCGTGCATCAAAGATAGACGGGAGGAATCGGCACTTGAACTCGAGCGAGCGTTGATCTTCGAGTATATCAGTGACTAAGTCGGAGCGCGCGCGTTTCACGCGCAATGACGATAAGAGTTTGCATTCTTGTTCACGAGAATTTTGGCATTGAATTCGAAGAAACGCCGCCGATTCAACAAACCAACTGCATCGTTGAGTCTTTTCAATGCTGACGCACTTTAATGTTTACAACGAATTAACCGATTGCAAAACGATTTTATGTCAACAAATTGCAAATTTTCGAACGAAGCCGATTTTGATTCATATGCAGGATTTCGCGCGAGTAACGCAACTTGAGATACCGATTGGGATCTTTATTTCAATCGCGCGCTCGCGCGTTTTCTTAAATTTGGCAAGAGCCAATTAATGCGACTTTATTTATGTAAACGAGCGTATCTCTCGGTACGCGCGCATATAAAAATGACGTTAAATTCGAGCCGAAGTATAACTCGGATTACGTATTAAGCCTTCAAACAGTGAAAGTTCAAGCGCGCATTGAGCGAAAAGGTAAGTACTAAAAGTCCACACAGCTTTATCCGTCGTAAAAAGAAAAAGAAATTCCGTTCGCTTCGAAGTCATTACTCAACAGAGTCGAAAGGAGGCCGAAGTCATCCCGATACAATTTTCGCGCTGCAAGTACCCCCCCCCCCCCCTACCCTCCGCGTTGAAAGCAGCAGTATAGGCGCGCACGTGCGTGCAGCTTTCGCGCGTATATTTGAAAGAGGTTTGCGAGAGACTTACCGTATCCTCCAAGTATGTTGATGAATTCTGTGTGGGGCCTGCCAGTGAACTCCTCGCGTCTGAAGCTGTTCCGGATGGTCTTGTAGTCGCTGATTACGACGACCAGCTGAGTACCCAGTCTTGCTGAGAACATCGAGCCGTATTTCTTGGCGAGTTCACCGAAGCGAAGGTGCATATCGACGCCTTTCATGAAAGGCAGGTAACCAAAAAGTGGCAGACCCCAGGGCCCAGGAGGCAAGTACCTGAGCTCCCGGTATAACTGCACCAGCCGCACCGTCACCAGCACCACGAAGAATACCAGGAGGGTGCAGAAGGTATCGGAGAATTCAGAGCGAGTGATACCCATCGCCTCGTACAGCCACTGGATTCCGTGTTCTAAGACCATCTTCGCTGCTGTGTCGATCCGTGCTTTTTATCTTTGATCTCGTCGATCGATGATCGAACTTGCGGTGACACTGAGAGATATCTGCTCAACCGATTTTTTAAAGTCTCGAGTCAACTGCGTCTCATCGGCGCTGAAGCTTTGATCGAGCTTAAATCGCCGCACCAAAAAAACGAAAAAAAAAAAAAAAAACAACGAGCAGCAACGAGATGTACTGTGTACAAAAGTACGTAAACTCTCTGATGCTGTGTTCTGCTCGCCTCGCCTGCTCTCACTCTCTCGGTATGGATAGCCGGCGCGTGCGAGCTACCAGAGGATTTAGTGTGTACTAACATACACCTTCTTGTCCTTGCCTGTCTTATATAGTGACTCATCAGCCGGCGGCGGCGCTCGTGCCTCTGCAGATCCCCGAGCCGGCCCCCGCCGCTGCCGCCGCCGCAGCTTCGAGCCGCCACTTTCAAGGAGTGGGGTACTTTGAGATAGGACCCGAGAGCTCGATGCGGGACTGTCGCGACTCACTCTCTTTTAGCCAGAGCTCAGTGTGTATGCGTACGCAGGCTCGTGCAGTGCTACGCTCTCTCGTATAAGCCCGTGGATTGTAGAGCGCTGACGTCGTCGCGTGGGGGAGTCCCGCCACCACCGTAAGCACCAAGAGAGAGAGAGGGGCTGCGAGGGCGGACCCCTGGCGCACCGTTTCGTTGGTCGAGCTCCACGCGGATTTTACCCGCGCTCCTGCGGTGCGGAGAGAAAGAGTCGACAGGTGGGAGAAACGTGAATACCCCCCGCGCGCGCGCGCGGTGGGAAAGACGGAATCGGGATCGTTAACGGGGGCCTGATGGCCCGGGAGAAGGGGGTCTGTGAGGAGAGCCTCTACAGCACTTGCCGGCTGGACGGCGAAGCGACAGGAGCTCTCCTCTCTTTTCTCCTTTTCCTTCTATATTATATCGTTTATCGTTTATTCTCGAGTCGTTGTACACTTGTTTCTATATTCAGTGCAGTATAGGCAGCAGAAGTGTGCACATATCGGAGAAGCTTCGTGGGCCGCGTTTTTATTCTTTCAGACACGAGCTCGCGCACTGATTTGCTTTCATAACTGCTCCAATGATGAATATTGATGAAGCCCTCTATGGTGCGCCTTGTGACGGATTGTTGAACACCTTTATGTGTGCTGAAGTGACGGCTAGACGTGATTTTTTTTTTTTTTTTTTTTTTTGAATGTTGAAAAGTAATGAGATTCCGTCTTGCCGCCGTTTTCTATTGCCAAAGAGATGAGCGTTGAGTTTGGACAGCGAACTCTTATTGCGCGCTTCTCGTCGCGTTAACTTTGATTGGGTTATGATATGCAGTTTCGACACGCTGAAATATTCTTGTATCTTTTCTGTCATCTCTGAAATTCCAGTCAACTTCTCTTTGCGCAAGGAGCCGATCGAGTTGCGGAAACTGTATAACGATGACATTTACCGATATGCATTTTTTTGATGATATATATAGGCATTCATCATCCACATATACGTTCGATTTACGTTTTACTCGCGCGAAGAGAATCAAAACAAAGCTTATTATAGCGAGAGATTGTATATGCACTGTCGATGTAATCATACAAATTGCAGTGTACACGGTATAATGATTATGATCATCAATTATAGCTTTCAATGCAAAGCATTTTCTTTCCACTTGAATGGCATGCCAGCAGTAGGTGAAAAAGTGTCGATGCCTTTGATAATTATTGAACTCGCTGAATTATACAAATATTTTCAGTGCAAATAGCATGATGCCCGAATTTTTTTTTTATTTTACAGCTATCGCAAAATCGAGGACCCGATATCGGTAATCGAGAGTACAGCAGATTTGTCGATGTACCGACTTTGTCTTTTTCTTTCTCTTCCTACCATGCACATGTCTTACGAGGCACGCACAATATCACTTGACAAATTAAATGAATTGATACCAGCGCACGATCCAACGCAGCTAGATCATAATTAAGGGTCACTGACAGCCGCTCGCAATTAATCACTTGAAAATGACGGATATACTCGTAACTGATATAAGTGTCCCAAGCGTATATACTAATCAACGTGCAGCTATCGGTCAAATCTTTCGGGCGATTCGATATATGTTCGCACAGATTGAGGAATTCTCTGCATTCCAAGACTTTCAAAAAAATTTATCGTCGATTTTCCATAAATCAATCAAATAAATCGTTAAAAATTGTTGATGACGCGTCATCGATTTAATTCACTGCTGCAGCTAGTATACAGTAACTTCGCCTTATTTAAAGAACGTTGCGACAGGCATTACGTTGGTAAATAGAGCCGAGAACAATAAAATTTGAGTATACCGTATAGCACTCGTGTCCAAATCAGCTCACGCCTCTGTGTGGTGGATCGGCCACTTTAAAGTCCGGCATTGTATAAGCGCACCATCGCCGCATAGCTATAACGCGCGCCATCAGTAAATTGTGCAACTGACGTTGTAAGGCAATGGAAGCAAGTAACCAAATTACAGTACATCCATCTCTCGGTCAAGCTCCTTCCTTCCCGTAGGTGTTAGGTATGTATTACGTAGCGCCGTCTCGAGCGCGCGCGTGACGAAAACACTGACATTGAAGAGATTATTCGTGTTAAGGCCAGCGATCTCGCGCACTCATAAAGCGGTCATTCTCAACAATCGGATGGAATAACACCTTTTCTGTATACGCCCGATGTGAATAAACAAATTATTCGTATTTTTCTGATTCATCAATAATTCTACTATTCTACTATTAAAAAAAGATATGGATCATTTGAAAATTGTGAAAATATGATAACAAGATGAGCTGTTGTAAGCAGCTTAGAGATATAATTAAAGTACCGGTAAACGCCTTTGGAAATGTTTCCAGCAATAAATGCATTCATCTCTTGCATCGTTTTGTCACGTAAAATGATTCAACGCTTTACAGGAATGTGAGTTTATGCGAAGCTCGAGTTAAAAAAAGTAGGTACAAAGTTCATGTGTCTGTGTCAGACAATCTGCATTAAGATAACGTGAATTCTCGGGATCTTAAATGCACGATTTCATTGCAGATCACAGGTTCGGCTTCCTCGTTGATAAAAACAAGCAGAATTAGCGAGTAGCTCGTTAATATGAAGTACAGGAATAAAAAAGTGACCGATATGGGTACAATATTCCATACGAATTATGTCAATAAATATTTATTGAAGAAAATCATCAATGATATACAAGTGATATCAATCTCTTGTGTATGATACAACGTCAAACAATTTAAATGAAAAATACCCCAAACATTCGTGGGAAATTTTCAATTGCCAAGCAGAATTACTCGCAAGCCGCTCACTTGAAAATCCAGCAAACAAACAAGGTACATGTATATATACAAATAATCGCAATCAAAAACAAGTCGGATGGAAGAAACGATAATAACAAATTAGAGGGAGAAGAAGAAGAAGAAGAAGCAGAAGAAAAATAAATAGACGCGAAAGACTGTCAACAAACAAAAGGAAAAGAAGGGGAGCGAGCAAGGAAATCCCGAACGATCGTGAATACTAGCCGGCAATGACCGACGCCCGCCACCACGTGTATCACTGAGATTAAGATACATACGCGCATTTAGCTGTGACGCAAAAATTTCAATAAGACAATACGTCACTTTAAGCTATAGTACGATCTGTGCCTGTCGATCCGTGCCATTTTCAGATACTTAGTTCAATATTCTGTATGGATGTGCGATAAATTGTTGTATTTTTTTCTACGGTTATATACTAAAGAAAATGAATATGTATTTTCACAATTATGTATTTTTCATTAACTTACTGAATTACGTGCACTAATCACACATATGCATAAGTCAATAAGTGAAATTCATTGTACTGATCATAATTTCAACGCGCTAATGTATTATAATGATTATTGGTGACTTTTTTCACTTTTATCTTTTGCTTCTCGCATATAGTTACGGACTAGGATGACAAATACAAATTTCAGAGCGTGATGCAAATATACTCGTCATCTGCTGCCGGGTGCGTGGGGACTTGGGTCAACACCTTTCCATTACGTAGTTTTACTCATTAAGACCGTATCATATGTATACAAGATTAGAAGCGGATGAGCAGAAACTACACTAATGATCCTCACGAAAAATGTTATCATCCAATCAAAAGTATTGCGTAAAAACTAATAATAAAATAACGATCCAACTACTTAACGTTATCGCTAATCCTTTCCTATTCATTATAAAAAGCTATGATTACGATATCGCAGCATAGAGTAATAGCCATTCAATTCATAAGGTTAAAATCCTGAACAAAAACAAAGCCTAGCACATTTTGCTATGACAGATTCTCAAGTGGAGTTGTACCCGGAGACTATGTTAATTATACCGGCGTGATTCCAGATTACGCGTAGTATTACGCACGCATGCATACATCTTCTCACTACGTATATCTCGTTTGCTCTTTAAAATCCCCCCCCCCCCTCCTATCCATCCTTCTGACCTTGGTGGCCATGAAAAACATTTCGGAGAATGCGTGGCTGTGATTATTACCACGTGGGATCATCATCAGACGCCGGCTACTGGCGAAGATATTTTTGCGGCGCGAGCGCACGGATAAACACAATAACACAGCTCAAAATTTGTAACGATTGGGATTGATGATAAGAGGTCTTAAGAGCTTTTTGAGTTTATGTAGTTATCGCCCGCCCGTATAGCTTAAAATTTAACTAGGATAATTCTTATAGAATTAATTATTCACAGAGTGCTACATGAATAAGAGATGCGTCCAATATGGAATGTTACTTAGTATGAATCACACCATGTATTTAAAAGACAATATTCAAAATTCGTGGAATACTTTATATTCAAAAGAAATATTTTCTGTATGCACTTTTAGGCACACCTACTGAATCATAGTAGTGTATTACATGAAGTCCACTCAAAGCAATGTCTGATTAGCCAAATAATGGCAAAGGATGTTTTTTTTTTCCAATACAGACCGAGGGGAGATTGCTCAGTATGGAACTTAATATAGAATATAGAAGATTGCTGTACCAATTTTGTTCTAATGCCTTTACAGATTTTTATAAGGCCACATTTTGTTATAATTAGTATATTTCACAATTATAATTACATTTTAATTCAAGTTAATTTTAGAATTATTTTTAAACAACAGGAAACGTCTGCAAATTACTGATACTTCTATCTTATAGATACATTTCGTACAAATATATAATTTTCAAAATTAACAACAGTTTAAGATTGGTTTAATCAACTTTCGCTCATTGGACTAAAGTTATAATATTTCTGATTCGAATATCTGCATTTTATGTAAGACACTTGTTACTATACCATGATTAATGTCCAACATAACACAAGATTTTGACATCTTAAAAATGATTTTTTTTTCTTAAATAATAAGCATTGCCACAAATCTGCAACAGAGGTGATACTGCAAGCTAAAGAAGTCGAGAAAGAAGTACCTACTTTTTCAAACTACTTAGTATTAAACTGTATGATTTGAATAAGAAATTGTAAAAATATTATTAGTTTTTTCTCGTATTATTATCTACTTCAGTAAGAGTAAATGACAGATACATTGATCAGAAATTATTATTGATACTCTATTTGATACCACTTGTGTCGAAAAATACTGTTTAATAGTTGTTGTACTAACTTGTACATACATGGAACCTGATTTCTCGCTTATATGTATAATAGGTATGCGTCTCGGTATGCGCAGAACAAAACGCTATTTATTCTCAAACTCAAGCAAACTGTGCAAACCAAAAAATGTTATTTTATTGCCAGTAAAAATTATCAGTGTAATGACACTTCTTTTCGACTAAGGCTTTTCATTAATTTTACCCTTGTTTTCTGCGCAAACATATTACCATCAGTTTGCACTTTTACTTTAGATAATAAGACACATAATGTACTCATGACAATGAAATTCAAATCTGGAAATTTTTTCTTCTTTGGTTATCTTGATTATCTTGGGTCTTTAAATACGCACTGATGATGATATATGCGTTGCGCCAATTGAAGTGTGTGGCATTTTACGAAGATAACCTCGAACTTGAAACTTACACGAACGCAACTGAAGTCTCGTGTCCTCTCTTGCGGTAATCAGAGATTAACTTGTTATCACCACCTTTTTGCGATTAGTGCTACGTTGATTCAATTATTTTTACGGACTTTCCCAGTTTCATGCGTAGAGATGGAGCAATATTCGACATAATCTATTGAAAAATGTACATTTTACAATCATGAAATTCTCAAGAGCACCAGACAATATAGTAACTTCTAAGATAATTGCGTGTAATGCATTTACAATGAAAAATTCCTATACGTACTTACAAGTTAATATTATGCACACATACTTTTGATATAGCGATTAGCAATGCAATAAATAAATACCATTAAATCTTGAACAGCTAATAATATTTTCTCAGAGGATACAGAAAACCGCATTTCATTGATCAGCCTGTTCAATGATCTCTAATAGTAAGAAAATTATACCATGCCAATCATTAGTTCATTGAAATGACTGCCACATATATTGACTGAAACGGATTATTAAAACTCATTGTAAATCATCGTTTAAATAACCGAAAAGGTATATTCTTGAAAAACACGTATTAGATATCATCATTTTAATAGATTGCGAGATCGAATAAATTAAACAATCTTGTATTAACCAGACCAATATGTATAATCAATCAATACCATCTTTAGACCAACAAATAAAAAATATCTTACAGATGACAAAAAATAATTAGACAATAAAATACCAAGTCATTCATACTACAAAATAAAAAAAAAGAATAATACTTTTATCAGAAACCCTTCTCCATTAATAGCGTTTATCACTACTGTATCGATGTTGAAATTAAAGAGGATTTTTATCGCCAACAATCTCTCGATTGGCATTGACAACTGATTACGCTTTACATTGTTGCTATATATACTTTATCATTTAATAATTCGACACTTCTATTAATATATTTTTCCAACTATCACTCTATCAGTCTGACTACAGATTATGTATTGCCTTGGGATTTTAAATAGTGTTTTACGGATTATTCAAGAAATATAAGTTGTTTGTTTTCTTGTACAGTGATACCAATAAGACTTTATCAACATACACCCAACTTACACGTGAATTGGCATACGTATCAATTCTCTAACTGACCTTCAATTTGAATCCGTAAATTATAAATGTATGTTATTGTTTGAACGTATTGTTTGAATGTATTGTACCGAGAATATGCGTCGTACTTTAGGGAAAACGGGTCTCGACAAGTTTCATCCTCCCAAGAAAGTCTCAATAACGAAATTCAAATTTTACGAAATTGATGGACTTAATAAAATTGCACGTGTTGAAAGTTGCGACAAAATTTGATACGGCTTTGAATTAAAAATTATCATCAGTCGATAATAGTATTTTGTAAGTACGGGAAAAAGGCAATTTCTACAAGTTTGAAAGTTATCACCCAAGCAAAGCAAACATTCTTACCCTTACGGCTTACGACTATATCATTAAAAAAAAATACGATGTATCAAACAAAATCCTGTTGTAGAGAATCACGACAAATCTTAAATCCTTGTAAACGTGTAGAACTAACATCTAGTCAGGCAATTTGCAATTCCCACATGCTATCAATTTCAAGATCGTCTGGATGACTATTCGGTGCTCTTACACGTGCCAAATCCTATTCGTGTGCTGTCTGCATGGTAATGCGTAATTGTCCCTAGAGTTTAGAAGCATTAGATCAACATATAACGCGGTCGACTTGGAAGCATGCGCCTGAATCTAAAGTAATTGAAAACACATGAATAAAGCAAAGTAATTCACTATTGGCAAATTCCATATATATAACGAATAGTAATTTACAACGTCAACGTTCAGTTAGAACAAGATATGCATTACCAGTGATACTTATAAAAATGCGCGAATCATCATCAATTTTAATTCTAATTAATTTAAATATTTAAATAAAGTTAAATTTTCAAATTACTAAGAATAAGAACCATCAAACTGCATAGATATTATCAAATTCAGCCAATATTTTTAAAACAGTCCAGAAGCAAAACAGGAAGGAAGAGCGATTAGAGAAACGCCAATAAGGGGCGAAGGATAATAACAATGAGTAAGAAGAAGGCGAATAAGGAGGTGAAGAAGAATAAGACAAGTTGAGAGGTGGTAGCATCGGGGATTGCGCGCAGTGTCTGCCATACGTCTGTGGACTATAGGAGAGGTGAATGACCGTCCGCATGGAGAACGCGTTCGCGTATTCGCAGGCTATACTCTTCGAAAGAGAATTTCTCTGATGGTTCATCGAACCAGCGAGGTCTGGCCGCTGTTCGACGACGAAACGCCATATCGCACACATGTGTGTACAACCCATGGGACTGCACACACGTGTGTGCATAAATTACCGAGCAAGAGATTCGGACAGGACTAGAGCATACGATTATGTAATCGATCCTTACGCCAGGGGGGTAATAAAACGGCGACGTATTAGTCGATCGATGATCTCTTCACAGGATCCGCGTGCGGGTATATAAATATACCAGACCGTGTCTATAGCAAATGGACGCAAAATACGATGCGTATGCTCGTTTCTTCACGGAATTCAAAATTAAGCGGCGATTTCGAAAATTCGAGAATAACCTAAAAATTAAGCCGTAGCCGTGCTGAATTTCATTATTCGCTTCTCCAATGATTTACGAGCGCGCTAATTCTTTTTTACTCCTTCAATCTTTCTTTCGAGAGTCGCTTCTTTCTCTCTTTTTTCCTTTTTATAAGCGCTCCGCGAGATAATTTGACGTATACTATATATGTTTATGGTTACAGTTTTATTAGTGTATGAGCGTTTGAGCATTTATTAAATAACGATTTCTTTTTTTATCTCTAACGTTTTTATTTTACTGCCGGTTTATGAGAGATCGGTATGACCCAGTTTCTCAGTCCAATGAACTACATAGAAATCGTTAGTTTCACTTCATACAGCGCGTTCGATGTTCGTCATTTTTATTGGCTGTCAGAAATGCGATTTGGGAAATCCAGAGCTAAGCTTCTTCTCTTTTTTACGAAGATTTATATGCAAATTTTTTTAAAAGTAACGAAATTCATTTTTAAAAATATATTCATTAGCCGAAGTGGGATTTTACGCGCTTTTTTTAATCAAGGCACAATATTTTATGTATTAGTTTATTGCATAAGCAAAATGCAAATTTTGCAACATCGTTTGAAAAGGATAACCAACCGTCGATTTTTAGATAACATTGATTAAAAATTATACGAGGAAACACACGGGTTAGTTTGAAATGCAAAACAGATTAGAAACGATATCTCAAATTTTTTTTTTTCAAAGAAAATAAAAAAATAATGTATACTTTGAAACATCTTTTTCCATCAAAAGTATACTTTCTAAATTTACGTCCAAATTAATTTGTATAAATTTCAAATTGTTTACCAAACAATCGCGGTAAATAAATATAATAGACGGTACGAATCCACTCTGGCAGATGAATGCAATTACATCTTAAATAATAGCGTATGCGAAAATTCTACCGAAATTACGCAATAAAATGAAAAAAAAAAATTGCTCCGAGTTAAGGATCGCCGTATTTAAAATTCCAGACACTAACCACGAGAAATCGGATGTGTGACCCAGTGAACTGCGGGCTCAACCCGTGAATAGAAGAAATTAGAGGCAAAGAGAAAGACATGCCTCGAAGAAAGAGAGAAAGAGGGGGCAACTATCGTTAGACCATTGGAAAATGGCTAACATACGTGCATTTATACAGTGAGTTCCATAAGCATTAGAAATCTCCTCATGAATATTAAAATCGCTCTTTCGGTACTTTTGCAACAGCTGCGAAGACTCTCAAATTTGCATATTTTTTATTTAAATTAATTTTTTCAAACGCTTGGATGAATAGGTTATATAGTATAACAATCGCCAACGAGGTGAAAAAAAAGCATATGACCATATACTTCTGAGAGTTACTGTACGCGCGATTCTGATTGTTTACATGCGAGGGCATTGCCCGGATGCCGCTTACCTTACGGGTTACATTCCCGCACGAGACTCCACCTCCAACTCGATATTGCGCCGGCTCACTCGCTCGCGCGCACCTTCTCTTACACCTTGCATTCTCTCTAATACGCTCGAGCCGAACATAGGCCGAGCACACTGTATATACTAGTGTCGTATGCCTCGTGCGCTACGGGTGCAGTTGTATATACATGCGTCCAATAAGGTAGACGGGTTGCACATATATGCGTCTGCACACCTGGTCGCACATATATAGGTATATAATGTGCTGACTCGGAGAGCTGGAACGAAATTTGCATTGATCTCTGTTGAATCGAGAAATCCTGCCAGGAGAGTTCGACGAACCGAGAGGCGATGATGGAGGGAAAGGATAAGAGACACGGCAGTAGTCACGAGTACTAGAGAGTAATATAGGATTAAAGAATGAGATACCAGGATCTCCTGGAGAGGGAAAGATAGATGTGGCCGCGTTAATAAGTAGACGCATAGCGCATAACTCGCTGAAATTGAGAGGACGATTTTTATGGCGTATTATAGTGTTTATACTTATAATAGTATGTGTGCTTACGTGCGTCCTCATATATGATAGCAGATGCATATTGCTCACGTATTAAATGCCCTGTTTGAAAAATGGTTGAAGCGCAATTATGCTCATTTGCAATATAGTGGTCTCTATTGATTAGTAAATTGTATAAGGCAGTAGTATACCGAATCACTTGTATAAACTATTCGTTGATTATACAACATATAATTTATAAAATTTTTAAATAGTCATTTAAAAATATCTTTTTAAAATAGCATAACATAAATTTTATTTTGTATTCGTTTCTATGACATGTTTGAAAAGTAGCACCATCTAATGTTTCACGACGATATTTCTATATGATAATATTTTTCTGTATATTGCCACCGTTAAAAATATAAAGTAACCATTACCAGAATTTGACTAATAAACACTAGCAGTATAGGGACACGACAATATTTTATAGTAATCATTACTGATAAATTTATAATGAAAATTGATGAGTTTATATGTAAAAATTAGGGCAAAACTCGATAGTTTAGCCCGATAAAAATTGTTCTATCAGAACTTGACGAAAAGGGCCGAAAACTTTTACTAAAAAAGTATAACAATTACAAAAATATTGTTACATTTACTATAAATTTTGTAATTACTAACGATTTAAAATTACTATGGTCAACGAATATAGACTGTGTATTACAAGTTCTATATTTGTTGCTGTGGTGTACAGTAATCCCTACTTTGTCGATTTTTCTCAGTGTATAAAAACGAAATTAATAAACGTTTTTTGGCCCGCACCAAATATTTTTCGTAGTTAATAATATATTATTGCGAGAAAAGAGTATGCTGATTACATAAATATAAGTTGCAATTGTTAAAGTTTTTGCATTTTGAAATATAGGTACAGCTGTAGTGGAAAATTCCAAGCGCTGATGAGTACATGAAGCCGAACTCGGCAGTTTTTATCGGTATAACCTTCTCGAAAGGCAAAGCCCTTTGTTTTATGATAGGCGAAAGACGTGAGTCCAACACGGCTACTGAGGATAAGAGAGAGTGCACGATGCATGCTACCCTGATGATCAATGAATATATAGGTATACAGTATAGCAATAAAGGGACGGTCAGCCCATTTCTTGATAGCCACCACTGTCGCAAATAACATTGTTGTTAATTAGTACAGTTAACCTAATAACCTTTACGAAGGACAAACGTGTGCAAAAAATATCGGTTGATTCGGAAATCCCGCGTTATAGCACGTGGCAAATAATAAAAGGCATCTCGACTGCACCAGACTGTAAACACGCCGATGCGTAATAAAAATAACAAAACTGCACAGCGCCTGAAAAAATTTATATCGATAGAGTAAAACATTTTGTAAATAATTTCATTGATTACTTTGTTTTCACTCAAATATTTTGCGATAAGCATATAACTACTATCATCCTTCTCATTAGATGTGAAAAATTTATCCTAAATGTGTAAACCTTCACTCACAAACAATTAGTAAACTAGCCGGAAACTTTTTTTTAACGGTTTTGCCATTGAACTTTCAACCGTCTTTCTGATACATTATCGTTTCTTCAGGCGCCTACTACTAAGATAAGTGATGATGTTTGTGAAACAATCTTATAAATAGCTGGAATTAGGTAATGCAAAAAATCTTAAATATACATGATCTTATATCTGGCTTGTACAGCATATTATTGTTTTAACAAATACGTGCTACTAACCTGATAAAATCACAAAAAAAAAAACATACTTGTTTATGAATAAGAATTAGTCACACGGCCCCAGCTCTTCGAATTGAGTAAAATTGCATATACGAATGAATGTTGCTCAACCAGTCTTATCATTCTTCACATATACATGCGCTTCTCTCGAGTGTTCTCTCGTATTGTTTCATTCGTAATTATAAGCAAATAAAAATTTGAATCAAACAGAGCCAAAACGCTAAATTATTCTAGCCGAGGGTTTCTAACCACTGATGGGTAGCTAGAATCTATAAACACAGCACATAACCAAGAGGTGGCGCCTAGTTAAGGATCTAAAACATATACGTGGCATATCAGGCCGGATCACGGCTTCTTTCACACCTGGTGGAATTCGCGATTGTGTTTGGCCCCGGTTATTCTCGTTTCCGCCTTTTTTTTTTCATCGACTGGTTTCGCTGCTTCTAACGGCCGATAACGGTGGGAGCCACGGGCTCTTTTTTGGACAGGACCCCGTTATTCCTTTCGGCACTCTTGACGCGCGCGCGTCTCTCGCGCACACATTTACAGCAGCTCAAGCTGCTCTAGCTGCTGCTATTGCTGCTGCTGCTGCTGCTACTGCTACTGCTGCTCTGCTCATTTATACACAGACCTGAACTGGCCGTTAGAAATCGGGTCGAGTTCGCTCTGAAAACCGTAGCCTCGATGGCCCAAACGAACTTGTAAGTTTACCGAATGCCCGCAATTCGTCGTAGACCAGTCGACATCTTTCATTATCCGACGCATATTTATTTTTAAACTTGTCTCGGAACCGGCAGCTACCGTAGAATACTGGATAGACTGCTCAACACTGTATTTTTTTTTCTCTCGCCTTCTTTTTGTTTTTTTTTTTTATATTAGATGCGGGAACCTATTTTGGAGAACCGGTGTTTTAACGCGCATCGTCGGGTGCGTGCTCTAATAAATTTTTATCGTATCGTTCGTGATGCTGATGATTTGACGGCATTTAAAAATTATTATTATTATTTTTTTAATACTTTTTATTTGTTTTTGAATGGTTTATTTTCTGTGATGACCTAGCATTGTAAACGTCTATTTATATATCTGCGGATTAAAACGAGCGACCCTAAAAAACTAACGGTACAAATTTTTCGCGACATTCGGATTTTGCCGTTAGACACTATCGTTTGATGAGATGGAAGAGCTATTATGAGTATACGTCACCGCTATATAATTGATTGAGCCTTAATTCGTAAATTGAGATCACCATCCGAGCCAATTTGTAAATATTTTAATCTTGTGCATGCACGAAATAAATCTAAGAGTCCAAAGTTCCAACGAGTACGTGATTATGTTCAATGCAATGAGTTCAATAATAATATACTCATTGCCAATTTTGTCTTCTGCTTTAAAATCTAGAGGACACGAGACATCGAATCGGACTAAAAACAAAAATGTTTACTCCCTGTAATGAGAAAAGTTTCCAAAAAATAATATAATGCTGCAATCTCGCTGAGATAAATGCATTCTGAAAGACGAATTGCTTAAAATAAGTATTACGTGCGTAATTACCGTTTTTATCGGCAAAAGATTAATGGAGAGTCCAAATAATTTACGTATAAAACATAATTGTTGCATAATTAACCAAAACGCGCATTTATACCGAAGCTGCAGTACGAAATAACAAAGGACTACCAAATTTAAGACTCGGGTCAACAGCACGCCGATGAAACGTAATCCAAATTAAGTAACCCGAGCGCATAATGTATATAAAACGGTCGACAATTCAAACGACTGTGATACTCGAGATAATCGAAGCAAACTTTTGGTTTTCTCTCTCTCTCTCTCTCTCTCTCTCTCTCTCTCTCTCTCTCTCTCTCTCTCTCTCTCTCTCTCTCTCTCTCTCTCTCTCTCGCGAGTTCAACCACATAAACCGGCCCCGCAAGCCGCACACTCTGCAAATTCAATCAAAGGAGAGTGGTGCGCGCACGATTTTCTCTCCCCGCTACTCTTGCGGAGAACAGGCAGCATACGGCACAGGACTCATTGAATGCATATCGCGCACGTGCTGCTCGCTGCTACCGCCTTATATACGTGCGCGCGCACTTGAGTACGTACATACATACACCCGAGAGCGAGAGAGAGAGAGAGAGACTCGAGGATAATAATGCGTTCGGGTGAAGGACCGCAAGAGACAACGCCTGCTTATGTCCGAGTATATGCGTGCGCTCTACATACGTACACGTGTGTGTGTGAGTGTATAAGCGTTGCCCATAAATCCGAAGCGCAAGCCTGTGCGCGGCTTTACATACGCGCGTATATAACGTACATGCATGACTGGCTGAGAAAGAAAGAGTTAAGAGAGCAGCCGTTAGCATCACTGACCAACGGCAATGGGTCGCCGACCTGCAGAGAGCCTCGAGATGTGTCGTCGTCGGCCAGTGCCGTTCTTGATGCAGCCCGAAATCTTTGCCTCTCGACTCATCGCAGCTCTTTAACACTTTGAAGAGCGGCTCTCTTCGACCGTTTCCTCATTTACTTCTTCGATTAACGCGAGAGAGAGAGAGAGAAAGAGAGAGAGACGTCGTGATTGGGAAAAAGAGAGGATAGTTCGCTGTGTATAAGTATAACAAGGTAATGTTACTCTGCCAAATTATTTTTTTATACGCAACTAAAATATCAGGATCAAAACTAAGAAAAATCCATCCCAAACAATCAATACAATTGCGCGATTCCTCACGGCAATGATATCAATGTTCAACGCACAATCATGAAATAAAACACGGGAATTCCGTCATTACACCAACCGCCCACCTATCACCCTAATCCATATCTATGTATACTCCTCTCCACTAATATACAAGTCCAATTACAAAACGACCGTTGCGAATAAAAGAGCGCGTGCGAAGAACACGATCAGCACACAACAATGCAGTAGCTAGCAGGCGATAAGTTCGAAGAGCGCACGTGCCGTCGTTCGCTTGGCTTCCGAGTAACCAAATAATGGGTCAAATTATGTAACTCTTGCGCGAGCTCGATCTAAAATCAATTTCGGCTATTAGCGGTGTGACATCCTTTTTTTTTTCTTTCGACCGTCTGCTCACCGTGTCCCGGTGTGTATATATACAGCTGAGCTGGCGTTTCTTCTAGAGGAAATCGCTTGATCGAGCAGTGTGTCGTTACGCCGGTTACGCACATTCCGCGACGACACGTCGAGCTCGCTCGGCGTTTTTCTTATTCTTATTCCGAGATTTGTCTGCCGCTTTCACGAAATTCGGTTTGGAATATAATTGTGCGGGATCGATTGGTTTATCGAGTGATTTATATATGCACATGATGGAATTAGTCGTGTCGTGTTTCCGGAAACTCGTTCGCAAACACGGATGTAATTGAATCTAAACAGACGGTTAAAAAGCGTGAGCAAACTTATAAACGATCTGCATCCTTATCTCCTACACGTTGCGCACGTTTTAGAACGATTTTTGGACGACTTTATTTTACGACTCATCACGAAATCTACGTTTCCTTGTTGAGAATCTCGTCAGAGAAAAAAAAAATCATTGCGCGTTAAGTAACATTTACAGTTATCGTGAATCAACGAATAAGAACAACACAAACCACCCGATCAATCGGCAAATAAATCACCGATCTCGTAATAAAACTTGCGCGACTGCGACAAGGTGTATATGCACCGCAAATCTATAGCGGCAAAGAGCCTGTGCACACTCTTACAAGTGAGACACACACGGCGATTGCACCCACGAGGGCATCAGCGACGGCAGTGCTACGGGTTCAACGGCCTAGAATTGGCTTGAATTCCCTTCCTCGTGTGTGTGTCGAGGCTAATTGAGTTTTCGGTCAGTCGGCTACGACATCGTGAACCGCGCCGCCCGTTCCTTTGCTCCTACCATCACACACTCAAGGTTTTTAGCATGACACCAACGGTGCGTACTTATGTACCAAAGGAGAGCTGCTGCTGCTGCTGCTGCTGCGCTGAGAGATTGAAGGCGCGAGTGAGCGAGCGCTCTCTTATAGGCACACCACTTTGCCGGTCGTTCACCTTTCCTCTGGCTCTCGTATATGTGTGTATGTGTGTATACAAGCGACACACATGATACGTGCAATACAACCGCTTGCAGCCGATGATTTCTTTCTCGCGGTGCGGCTGGTTACTAATTTCGCTCGTGTATATATACCCGCGCGTGTGTGTTACGCATCGCCGAACGACAATTGGGCTTTTACGAGCATGCGCGGGTGGCCCGGAGTACGCGTACCGCGATATACACATATGCGGGATTACGTGCTCTATGGTCGAAGGCGAAACTCTATATGCTTCCAAGAGAGAGAGAGAGATCTTTTTGCGATTGTTTTCTTCTTGAGCTCGAAATCGGATATAAGTCTGCGACGCGATTGCATTTTGTGTGTGAGGGTCCACTGCTCGCCGAATGCTATACTCTTGCGGGTTGAACGATTAATTCGACTTGTTGGCGTGTTCTTGTTTTGTTTTACGCTAAACGAGTGTTGGGAATGTTCCGGAGTGAACAATAGGAAAGTTGTTTTAAATTTAAAATGGTTAAGCTATTATGTTACTATAAAAATCGTCATTAAAAACTGTTGGGAATCTAATGTAAACTTAATTAGACTTGTGTATAAAAGTGCACGGAAGAAAGCAGTTTTGGACTGGTCCTTTTTTCAGCCAATTAAACTTCTTGTGTCTCTGGCTAGTGACGATAGGTGGCTCATACGTTCTTTCTTATTTCCCTCATTACTATTTAGTGAGCCCAGTGCATAAATAGTGGTGTGCAATCATTGCCAAATCTGCCCTTTTTGTTGGGCCTGCTTGAGCCGCACGTACTAATTCTCGTGCTAATTATCTGATATAGTTCTTTATTTCAGTTGTAACTACTCATTGTAAAGAATAGGGATTCCAAAGTTTACACAGAGTAACTTACAGAGTCAACAATAACAAAATGCCGAGTTTTAATTTACCGACGTATCTCTAGAGGTGAGCACTGGATAATTGCACGTTAAAAAAAAACGTACATAACAAGCCGCGGAAGCTGTCAATTACGTAACAAGCGCACCGAATCTCGGCCAGGTTGCTGCAGCCTGCAATGCTGCACGTATAGTAGAACGAGCGGTACTTGATGCTAAGAGACACAGAATGGAGCACGAACCGAGTCAAAAAGAAACGATGGCTTCGAGTATAGGACGCATCATCGTATCATCTTATAGTCGATTGCAACATCATATCTGTAAAACAGCAATCGGTCATCACAATATAATCCAAAACAATACAAAAATTATCCAACATATAAATTGCATAACCCGTTTTAGCCGATATAACGCTTACACTTCAGTTTGCAAAACTATTCACATCGAGAATAGGTTGAATAAAAAATATCCACAGGCAAACAACTTTTTTTTCAATCTCTCCGCGCAAACAGCACGTATAGAATGCTTCGTAAACATTCCTATATACACCGCAGTAGCACGACACGTTGTCGCGGTGAAAACTCAACGCGTGCGCACAGTATTATATACCGAGTCACCTGAGAAAGGGTAGGATCACGCGGCGTTATGTCACAGCAATTCTCTCCCCTTCGTAAAATTCACCAACTGTCCCGTGGCAGTTATATATTATGCCTGCACTGGCTCCTATATATTTTCTATACACACGAGGCGCAATTCCAAGCGGCGCGGGCACATGTGCGCGCACGTGTGTTTGTTTTTGCGGTTCTCTCCACACCACACACGTTTCTCTCTATGTGCAGCATATAAACGCGCAAGACAGTCTGGCGACTCTTGAGCTATAAGTATATGCGTAAATGTTTGCATGTGGGTATATTAAATACATGCGTCTTTCTTTCTCTCGTATTTCTCTGCTACGCGGAAAAAAGGGGGAGTGGACGCAGTAGGCATACTTGATAAAAACATATAGGCAGCGAGATATATAAGCGCGATCAATGACAACGACCGGAAAGGAATTTTTCGAGTTATCGTAATTATATGCTGAAATGCTATGCGAGTTGATTTCTTTTTTTTTTTTTTCTTTGCTTCACGTATTCTAATTGTATACCGCTTGTAATGGGTATATTAAGAGCGCGAACGAGCTTTTTACACTTCTTTTTTCCTTTGTATATTCAAATCAGGTGTATTCTACGGATGATTTCTCTCTCTCTCTCTCTCTCTCTCTCTCTCTCTCTCTCTCTCCCTCTCGATATGTGGGATAAGTTACGACCTCAATTAACAGTCTGACGTTATGAATTATTCCGCGAGGAAAAACTGTATGAAAACTACTATATAGACATAGAAAAATGAAATGCCCGCAGGAGCTTATACACAGCGAGGAAATTTTTTTTTTTGCAGATATATAAAAAATTAAAAACATTGACGTATATATAAAAGAGCGAATCAGGAACACGCGGCTGCTGGTACCGTAAAGTACAACTATAACAGGAACTTTACGAGGTCCGGTCCATCAGAGAGCAACTGAATCGAGGCTGACGAAGTTGGGAGTATCGCGACAGGTGAGCAGCTCTCGCGCCCACTGAAAGCTGCATCGTTACACACATCCAACACTTTTATATAGTATATATAAACGC
Source organism: Pteromalus puparum (assembly GCA_012977825.3). NCBI lineage: Eukaryota > Metazoa > Arthropoda > Insecta > Hymenoptera > Pteromalidae > Pteromalus > Pteromalus puparum. The sequence goes on along the minus strand of CM053171.1, from coordinate 4,034,136 downwards.
CTGCGGGCGGTGCGCGTTATCGTGCGCGCGTACTTTGAGCCATTCTTTGACCTCCTTATATCCGGCGCTCTCTCGAGTCTCAGTGTGCGCTCATGTATATAGCTGTAGTGTGAGGCTAATGAACGCTTTGCAGAAAATTGGAAATTCGGAGAGGAGTGCCACTTCTCTGACTCGAGGCGCGCAAGAGATATCGACTGATGTACTCCTCCGTAATTACTGCGTTATTTACTCACCTGATATTATACGCGCGTGTGCTTCGTGATTTACGTTTTACGGCTTTATTTTATATGCTGAGCTTCCGAATCTTCTCGTAATTTAAAGAGGAATTTTCGCAAGTGTGTAGGAAAGTCGTTATTTAACGCGTCGAACACTTTATTTATCCTCGCGCGATGCTACGTTGCGACGTGACGCGCGTGATTATTTAACCAAGATTTTGCTGACGCAAAAGATTTTTCAATGATGTTTTGATAACGAGATGCACTTTGCGTTTTTAATGTATTTCAATTTGACGTGCGATAGGTACACTTATTGGAATTCAAGCGAAGTATAAAGTCATTGACGTTATCAGCTGAAGTCAACTCGTTTTGAAAAGCAGCGATAACAAGGAACCACAAACATGAGAACATTTGAAAATTGCTATTGATATAAGTAATATTGTTGTAACGATAATGCATGAAACTTAAAAAAAAAGTATGCATTGATAGCGCACGTAGCGCAAGTTCAATAACCTACCTTACATCAACCGCGAACGCACAATGACAAATAGAAATCATGAGAATTTATCGAATTTTCAGGTATGTCGGCTATCGGTCAAAATGATTCAACTTATTTCTTGAAAATTGCAGATATAACTTTCGGCCAATAACAAAAGTTTATTTTTTAAAGTGTCAATTAAGCCGACATTCCATCACTATAATATACAGACATAACACATTAGTTATTACTGACAAAATCTCTTACATAAAACATAGTATACGCAATGACATCGCAACGACAAAATTCATTATCTCGAATCAAAAAATTTCTCGCAACGAACACACTTATCAAAAATCGCGATTTCGATAACTATCGCGCGATCCGATGAGCATTGAAAGTTCGTTGACCATTTTCACGCAAATACCAATCAATTAAAAATTTTATATAAAATTCTTACAAAACACCGTTATTACTAATCAAGCCCGTTAATTTTCCTCGCAAAGCAATCTCAATCAGCATATACTATACACGATACACAAGCAGCCATACGATATATCGAAGTCGGCATAGTAATAACTCAGCAAATCGAGCGCACACAGCTGCTTATATATCCCCGAAGCATAAGAAAAAGCCTAATGGTGCATTATCCTCAAAGTCTACGCTATCGCATCCCGTTCCCACGAGGGTCATCGAGAGAGGTGACTGCAACGCAAGCAAAAATAAGGAATCAAGCGAACGAACGATTTCGCGGCTCAAAATCTGCAATGTGTGCTAACACGAAATGTCGCTTGCACGTATGCGGACACGTTTATAGACGAGAGAAAGGCGACGACGCGGCGTAGGCTGTATGGGAGAGAGAGAGAGAGAGAGAGACCAGCAGAGTTCGCGGGGCAATGCACCTGGAGACGACAATAACAACAACGGCTTTTAACGATCTCCTCGCGATCTCTCGTGTGTATATGCATTTACTGCGCATACGTATACGAGAAATTGGCGCGCAGCCGGCGAGAGACTTAAAGCCGTACGTACGTGCATGTAGCTGCTTCTAAATGAATTCGGTCGTGCAAACGGTTAACACTGTAACGAGAGTTTCGTGTACTTTTGGTTTTGGAAGAATAATTAATCATTGCAGTGTGCAGGTACGTATGCGGGAAATAATTCTTAGAGGAAAGTCGACGATACGTTTTTTAGCATACTGATGGATCTTACGAGATTATAAGTAAAACGATAAAGACACACCTATATATTATGCGAATCTAATAAGGCGATGAACTGCGACTGATATCAACACGCAACACTTTGTATAGTTACCGCCAAATAAAGTCGTTATATTTTTACGGCCACATTACTAGCGTCTGAACATATCACGGTCTTTACCACTTATAATCTGCGCTGTCAGCGTAGAAGTCATAGGCATAGCGTCATCTCGTAGTAGTCCAAGTGAATCATGCAATTTCTTTATGTAAATTCAAATGTTACGTATGCACGTCATGCAACAAATTTGGGTCAATGAACTCTACCGATTCTTTTTGCAGTATTGCAAAGACACACACACACACACATATGCGCGAAATAATATTATCTCAATATCTGCTTTAGCTTAAAAAATAATCTCGGCTGTTTATAATCTGACATCAGTAACAATCGATACCGTCGTATTTCTCAATAGCTCTCGATTGCGTCCATCAAAACTTTAGTCGAGAACGTTCTTTTTATTTTTCGATACAAAAGAGGCTCGTTCATATTCATGGATTTAATTAATGAACTCATTCAAAAAAAAAAATTTAAAAAAAAAAAAAAAAAAAAAAGAAAATCCAGCTGATAGATATCTGTCTGTCAGCGAGTATACACACAGGCACGATTCCGGTCAAACAACTCGCACCTACGCCCCCTTATAAGAACTAGTAAACCTGTCAATCGAGATTCCTAATGAGATTGCCGATAGACCCACTATCGCAGGCGAATATAATGATAAAGGATTTACGATCTTGTCACGACTTATTTGTCCGATTACATTTGCGGATTTTTCCTTTTTCAGTCTCGTTTTTCTCTTCATCGACGCACTTGCCTTGCGTCTTTGGTTTATTTTTAAACCGCTAGAGTCAAGTCTGGCTCTATAACGTTCGGTTCGTGAAGCTCGAAAAACAAATACAATCAGATTACGATTATCTTACGTTTTGCGCACGCAGGTGCAGTCTGGAATTTTTATTGTTCTGTTTTGGCATTTTAAACGCTTTTTTGCGAGTTATTGAAAAATTATCCGTAAAATGCATTACATTGCTGAAATTAGGCCTTGGATTCGGAAGGAAGTGCAATCAGGAATTTTATTTTATAAATCGCACGTAGTTTGGTGTCGCAGAGACGGTCCCGACCAATTGCGCGAATGCAACTCTTTCAAAGTGCTACATTACCGAGTTTTCAGTTCGAAGAATCTCGTTTTCGACATCCAACACGTGTCCAGCGATCAATATTTCATTGTCTCATCGATTGGATGCGTGAGCGCTCGCACGGCGGCAGCGGTGATTTAAAAAAAAGAAAAAGCTAAATGTACAAACAATATGGTAAAAAACTGATGAGCCCGCAGTGTACCGTTTAAGAACGTACCAAGTATTACTGACGTACATAATGTTACAATCAGGAATTGGCGAGCGGTCAATGCTCGAGTGACCCCAACAACAGTAAAAGTGACACACGAACCTGCTGTTCAATCCGTACGCGTACTGAATACTTCCATTTCATGTTTGATCAATGTGTCTGATCCTTACGCTTTTACATTTTTTTTTCGACTTTCTAAACATAAAATTTGTGTCGCTGCGTTGATATATACCGATGATCAATTACGGGTTTAAAGATATATACAATAAAAAGGTATCAAAAAAGTTGAATTTAATTAGTATGCATGATTAACTGCGTTTTAGATCTAGTTTCAATTTATATATGAACCCCTAGATAGAGTTCGACTGGCTTATCGCAGTTATAGATGAGCGGCCGAAGCAGCAGGCCAAACAAGGTAATATTAGCATTGTTGAAACATCGCTATATCTAGTCTCGGTACGCATTGTTGTGGAGGGAATAAAAAAGTGCCTATGCGCCACCTATAAACACAGAGAGTTAATTAAGCGGTGACGAAAGGGCCAGTCCAAAACTGTTATGTATTTATAATTGATATCGCTCTAACGGTCGACACGTGTATACATATTCAAACTAAGTGTAAGCTGGACTCGCAACTATAATTATGTTCTCTAAATAAAAATGTTTGGTGCAAAAGTATATCAGCTTCAAAGAGTTTTTGCTTTTGGATTCAAAGATATCGAGATTCCTGCGACAATATAACGAAAATACCTTTTTATGCTATTTTATAGTAGTATAATAAAATACATGGGGTACCCAATAATACATCGTTTTCTACTGCTTAATTCATTACTGACTAATATCAGAAATAAACTGCTTGGAAAAGTACGTAAAAACTTTTTTTTCCTTGCAGCAATCACTTTGTAAGCATTAAAAAAAAATTGGTAAATTGCCAATTTTCTTGATATTAATTATATATTTAGTTTAACTCCATCCAAATAGAAGTTAATATTTTAGAACCCATGATCGTCATGTATCCAGCGTTAATATTCTGCTCTTTCAGCTGCTACATTGGATTATAATTGTATATAAACTATATATATTTTATTCAAGTAAACTAATTGAAAAAAAAGTTCATTTTGCACGTACTACCTAAACAATAACATGCCATCAGAGGCATAGAAGACGAAAACATCAGATTATCCCCAAACCAAAAAAGTTCTGGATCAGCGCAAGTTTTACCAATGTTTCTTATAGGTACCCACAATCAACCAAAAATAATGGTCACTATATGACGGTACATTCGCGTGATCCCACACGCAGTCGCAGCAGCAGCATTAGTACCACACGAGAGAGCGCATAGAGGCACGTATTACGGGCAGTATAGACAGCTGATATGTATACGTGCCATATCGGGAGAATCGGTATGCGAGTCGCGCGCCGGCCGGCGGCGCGATCCAAACCTTCGCAAAGGACGTTGACCGGTAAGTGCACACAGCTCGCTTATATACTCGCTCGTTGTGTCTTGTGCGCTCGGCGTTGTATATAAAACACGCAGTCTCTTTCTCCCGGCGAACTTTCCGATGCCAAACAAAAGCGCTGCTGCTATACTGACGCTGCGTCGTGCCTATTATTTTAATTAATTAATAATTATCGCGCGCGGGAGCAACAGCTCACCGGACGTCCCGTGTACCGCACGTATATATCTATACTCCCCTCGTTTCGTCCCTCATTCGCTGCTGCAACCGTGTGCACAGCTGAGTCGTGATGCAACTCCCAATCGTCGCGAGAGTCGCGTGCACTCTCTGATAATCACACTACTACTTGATGCACTCTCGAGCTTTGTATATCACACGTTGTTGTTTATTTTCTGTATTACGTTTGGTTCAGATTGATGATAATCAATTTTTTGATGCGCTTTTTATTTTGCAAGTTTTTTTCATGCTTATTACGAAGCTGAAGAATTGTTCGGCTGGACTTTTTAATTTCACTGATAATATTGATGTTTTGTTGATGTGTAAGAAAAGTTGATGGGATCGCAAAAAATGTTATTGTGTTACGACCACGAGTCGTTGCATAATTTTGGCTCTTTGTTGACTTTGGTCGTTATAAATTTGATCAACGTTATGAAATTTTTTATTATATGGTTTGTTCAAATTCATAGCCGATAATCATCAGTATCATTTATTAAAAATTATCTCTGTAATTCATCGAAACATCTCCAAAAATGAAAAAAATTTACACATCTAACTTTTGAAATCATTTTATTTTTAGAACCGTAATTCATGCATTTCCACTTCGTATTAAAATAATTCTTAACCATCTGACAACATGAATTTAATCACAGTTTTCGTAAAATGAGAAAAGTTAATTAACATGTATGAAGCTTTTTAGGTTCATTAGGCATATCATCACACGGCGTAATAATTACGTCGTTGTTATTTTCTTCGGCACTTTCAGGACTTGGTTCGCGGCTTACTCTCTGTGTGTTGCGGCGCGACGATTTCGTAACTAAACCAACGTCCGCAGTAAAATGAGTGAAACTGGCAGAAATGTTAACGCGTTCGGTAGATTGGCAGCGTGAAAGAGAAAAAAAAAACGACGCCGGCGCTTCCTATTCGTCTCGGGTTTTGCCTAACAATGACTGATTTCTTTCATTCGAGTCGTCGCTGCAGTTATATGATCAACGTCACGGGCATCGGGCGACGCTTATGTCTGCATGTGAAAGACGGAAAAGCCGTCGCATAGTTTGAACTTCCACATAAATTGCGACAGAGTGTCGCGGAAAGACGCTAATGCTTGCGGATATTTTACACGTTTCTGCAGTGTTTTATTTGTGAGTAGTGATTTTTTATGTATTTAAAACACATAATCTATTGTGCATAATAAAATAAGAATGTCCCACACTTATATTATTATGTCACGTACTCTAACTTTTTATATCGAGCGCCATCTATCGGTGATCGCTTTGGCTAAAGAAAGAAAGTAAACAAATTACCGCACCAGCTACTCGATTGATATTGCAAAAAAAGCTTTCCTAAAAATACTCTATATCCCACGATAAAAAAAAACACTAGTCCAACACTACTTTTGCAAAAAGCTTCTCACAGTATATATCTCGATCGCATCAGAATCTCCTTCAATAATTGCTCAAATAAAATATTAATACATCGCGCAGTTTCGCGCACTTAAACGTGCTCACGCGCGCTCGCAGGAGCCTCTGAAACGTTGACCCGAGGTCGTGAACCTCATCGCTCGAATTTTACTCTCCCTTTTTTTTTTCCTCGCTCTCTCTCTCGGCTTCTTTACGGTTCTCCTCATCTCTCTCGTACGTATGTATATACATAATATACGCATCACCGCAGCTTAAACAAGTGTATATACACACACGTTCCGCGAATAGCTACGCTGAAAAATCTCGACAAAATGCCGAGCATAGTTTACACGTATGGACACGAGCGTGTGTCGTCATTCTTTCCTGATGAGTTATTTGACGCCTTCGTCTCTTTTAAAAAAGCGTGAAGTCTCGCCACGCGCGCGTCGTATCGTCGCCTCTTCTCTCTCGCGCGAGCGATCTTATACTTACTCTTTTATTCAAATTGATGATATCGCGCCGGGCAACAACTCGCGCCGCGCGTCTCTTTTATATTTGCCTTTCTGTCTGTGTGGCTTTTCATTAAAAGGCTCTGTTAAAGGTACGTCAATCCCGCAGCTTGTGTGTCATTAACATAAAACGATCTCGGCGAGAAGAGAATCAAAGTAGCCGACTCGTGCGGTGTCTTCGACTTCGCTGAAACTTTGTGTAAATTATGTCACAGCAATTCACACGCTATATTATACTGTGTGACTTCGTCGCCGTGGGTATCAGTGTATTATAGCCGTCGCTTCAAACTATACAAGCTAATTTAGATATTTACGAGAGTCGGGCTGCTTTGCATGTTTTTTTTTTCTCTAGCTCTCAAGAGTCATCGAACGCTGGAGCCCTTTCATTCAATGAAATTTTCGACGTATGGCGCTCTCGTGCGGAATCGTGTGTTTACCCGGGATTTGTCGATGAAATGAACTTCTCGATATTTTAGCTGTGGGTATAAGGACTGGGTTTCATTAATTAGTTACAACTGCGTAGAAGTTTTAGCTTCGTGACACAGTGACGTCAAGGACCGTTTAGGAATGTTATTGTTTACAGCGGAAAATCAGCTTAAAAATTTCGTGGCACGCTTCACTCGATGCGGGCAATCAAGACTTTGGAAAATATAAATAGAACTGATTTCATCATCCTCCTCTCTTAAAAAAAATGATGGCCTTTGTTGTGAAGCATTTAATACGAGATTTTGATTGGTTGCTCGTGCGCTTTAAATTCATAATCTCAAAACAGTCATAAGCCAGAGAGTTTAGATATTAGGGATAGAATCAAGAGCGCCTTCATTCCTAGTATTCATAATAAAAAACACTTTCAGCGTGACTCATCGAATATCGACCTGTGCTCACTCACTTTCAGCAGGAGTTATCTTTCGAATACAATTAAGTCGTTATGTGCACGCTTCACCTGCTATAGGATATAAGGCTTAATTACAGCACTAATTTCGGCCTTAATTTGAAAACGATAACGCTTTGATTGGACTAATTTATCATGATTCAAATTAAATTAAATTACACTATGTATATATAATCTTAGTACTAACAATAAGGCGTTCAAAGTATTCTGAGACAATCTACTACGTGCACAAAAGTATTAAGAAACTACAAATACATCGCATTACATCTTACACGGCCTTCCTTCTTCTTCGTTCCAATCAATTATTGAAACCTATTGTGAAGTATCTGTTTAAAAAATATCCTATTAAAAAGAAGCGCATGTATAAGTAAGCATACGCCCTGTACCTCTTCAGTATTTAACTGTTGTCAATACGCGAAGAAAATAAACAGTATAATAGTGCCAAGCCACAGTACAGATATACAATACAAAAGAAATTTTTAACTGGCACCTTTCCTTCACAGATACACACTGCTTGAACTTTCTGGTTCTATAGTCTATGGCAATCAAAGACAGGTGGTGCTTATAGGTTCTTTCCTATTTCCCTCAAAGGGTATTTGCGCGTAGAATGTATAGGCATTAACGATGTGCCGCCTATGTCAAAACTATCTTGTTTGGCGTGCTGCTATGGGCCACTCACGCTATAACTGTTGCAGTCTCCGTACAACAATTTCATTTGTAAGGGTTGCAGTGATCGTATTTGTTTGTATCCAAATACTATAAGCATATATCCTTAAAAATCATTTTAGAGCAATAGAGAAAAGACATAAATTTTTTAATTAGTTTTTAAATAAAATATAATCAAAATTATACACAAAATTGAAAGAAATTCATTTTTTGATGCTTCCCTATGATGCCAACTGCACTACCAGTAGTATGTATATAATAAAACACAATTAGTAGCCAGACTGCACGAAAATTTGTCTACGCAAGTCTCGCATTCTCTCGTCTCCTCGCGCTTCCGCTCCCAAGGACGTTGTCCCCCCGCTTGTACCTGGACTTTCCCCGCGTGCGTGTATACAATTCTTTTTTTGGAGCAGCGCGAGTAGAAAAATAAAACAGCGTATCCTTACGACGCGATGACTGTATAGTGGATGCAAAGACCCCTTGGGAAGAAACGCACACCTCGTCAACAAGTAGTTTTTGAGAAAAAACAACCCTGGGAAATAACCGCACGTGTTGTTTACGCTTCCATACACGGTATACGGGTGGGTATTTTCGCATATGCATGGTTCAATGAACCGGGGTGTTTTGCCGTGGGGGTTTCCGATCTCAATGCGAGCATTAGACGATCATTGAACGATTTTAAACGAAAGTGAAGATGTATTTTATTATTATTGATTGAAGTATATCGGTGTGTTGATTTAGATTATCTCAAGCGATATCATAAAATTGGCGCCACTTGATTTATAATACAGGAAACTTCTTTTCTATTTCCTACACTCGATGATTAAATGATTTTTATGTCAACGCTCGTAGACCTTTCGATGTATACGCATTGGTCAATGCCCGCAAGTCTATAAACGGCCATGATGAATGATAAACACGGGTCATGGAACTCTTTCTCATTTCCTAATATTATCACTTGCTTTTCTAATATTCTTTAATTTCTATAACGACTTGTGTCTTGCGAAGTGTGATGTTGATGGATATTTTTACAAATACTTAAGAATTTGTGAAATTAAGAAAAGCTCACGAGGAATAATTATTTTTCCTTAATATATAAACGAAATTCGAAGTTCAAGTAATTAGATTCTTTGCATAAAGATTTGAATATGCGTAATCGTCGGTCTTGTCTCTATAATTTAATTTTATCGTAAATCGTAAATATTTCAGATACTTAAAAGTTGATGAAATATCATTCAAAGGTAATTGAACTTTTACTCGGAAACTTTAGCATTAGCTTATATCATTCATAGTTCTTCTTCCTTATACTTGGGTCACCGCCGGCCTATGCTTGTATAGAATCACTTTCGATGCGAACTTGACACGTAACGTCGCGGCGCAAAAGCGAAAACAGCTCGTCAGCAGTTCTAGCGCTTTGACTTCTTACGCTTATTCTTAAAAAGAGGTTTTTGACTTCTTGAAGATATTCGCAAGTCCTTTTTCTATCTAATTTATTTTTCTCTTCTAATTGTGAAAAAACTAGGCCTAAAAAATGGAACATCTTGACAGTGAATACCATTAATTGTCTACTATGAATATCATTAGTTGTCCTTTAGAATAGATTAAATCCGTGTTATTAACGTGCTAAACATCGACTAATTAGCTCTGTGGTCAAAAGGTAAAACGAGATAAGTTCATTTTTCTTAAAATCGGGTTACTGTGGATTTTGTATCTCTAAATAGTCCCTTTCATGTAAAAAAAATGAAAGGAGTTGCTGAAAGCGTTCATAGGCTTTTTCAGGAGTTTGTTTTCTTGATGTAGAACAATATATTGTTGTTCAACCCGTTTACAGATATTCCAAAGGCGATTTCGGAAAAATAACCATCAATCAATTTGATACCAGTAAATACTCTAAAAAAAAGTCTGCAATAATAGACTTATATCGTTTCGTTTTCCACCCATAGAATTCAAGGCTATCAGTATAATTTTGGAAATGTTTGAAAAACGTTACAATTGGTCTTGCAATACGTGTTTCTCGACGAGTTTACGTTTGGACCTAAAAATTGTCAATAAGGCGAAATCTTGCATTAACCTTTTCTATCGTGTTTTTTAAGCTTAAGAATAATGAAAGTCGTCGATGTGCAACAGAAATCGACCGTAGATAAGATTTTATTCTGAATACAAGTGAACTTGAGTGGTTCCTCTGAGTACGGATTTTGAATGGGTGGACTTAGGCGGTAATGTGCATGGCTATTAAGGGAGTATTATTGCACCTTGGTATGTGTTTCCTAACATTTTTACATGAAAAGTACTAAGATATGAAAACCAGTCTTAACTGAATCCACCCCAAAACTGGACGTAGGTGGTTCTTCCAAGAAACGACAGAATTACAATTTATGAATAGGTACTTTTATCAAAGTTTGTGTCACAAAGTAGTGTTCCTTCTTGAAAACTCGAAAAGTCGAAAAGAAATCGACCTTCAGATTTTTCAATAAATTAACAATAATAAACTACGCTTCAAAGTGATTTCGAATAATGGAATAAAAATGCCCGCAACTGAAGAAAAAATAGAATACTTAAGAGCGCAAATATCCGTAATCAACAAACTAATAACTCAAAGTTTTAACAATATCTAATATCCATGTGCAAAGGTAGACTTGATAACTGTAAAATTACTTCATCATTTACTTTCCGCATTTTACAAATTTTTGAAGTCAATCAAAATATGAAATCGTTCGGCTCGGCGATCACACGCAGGTGCAGTATTTCACAATTTCAATCTTGCGAATATCTGTATTACCTTACCTATTTGGTTTACAAGTTTTGCTATTTGATAAATTTGGACTTAAACAGCTTGTCTGAACATTCAAGTCTTCGAACAAGAATGGTAAAGGTGCGTTGCTTTTGCTGGTTGCCAGGATCGCATAAATATAACCATATACTGTAAGGTGTTTTACAAGACGACTACTCGACGTTCTAAAACTAAAGCCGAGATTGTACTTAAATCCCATCTCCCATCAGGACATATTGTGAACGATGACGATGGTACATGTTTAATTCCCTGGTAGAAATTTGCCGATAATTTATCGGTCAACGTGTTAATCAAATGGGGGCATTATTTATTAATATTTAATTATTGATGATATTTTAATTTTTGAAACTATGATTATTATCTCAAAAATGGTTGCCTTGAAAGAATTGGATAAACCTGATTTAAATTTTCTTTAAATATAATATGTTAATATCAATGTTTTTGAGTAGAAAATATCGCTAATTTCTACTCGGAAACCCGGGAAGACTTCTACCAGCCTACTTCTACCCATTATAGCTGAATAAAGACCCATACAGGTGTATCATAATATCAGGTAAAAAACATTCGCCAAAGGATCAACAGCACCGTCAATATTTCCCACAGATAATACCACTTATATCATATCACTGTATAGTCACGTGAAATTAAATAACATTTTACCAGACTAAATATAGCGACAAAAAAATAACTCAAAGCGATATTCGCACCATTCCGCATCGTAGGAAATAGCGGTTGTATCTATTACGTCTAAAAATCGCTACCAATGAGAGCCAAGATCGGTCGAGGGATACAAAAAAAGTGCCTCCACTGTTATTTCTTCCTGCGTTTCTAACGCTCGGGTGACGTAACCGGAGAATCAATGTGTTTACGTTGTTGGAGAACGAACGAGCGGACGGACTGATGAAGTCAAGGAACAATACGTATATAAAAAAGGAACCGCGCAAAAAGAATATAGCTCAACTGCAGCAGCACGAGCGCTCAAAATAGGGTTCGCTCGGAAGCCACGTGTTGGCTGCGCGCTGGAAGCGAGAGAAGCATCGCAGGCGTAAACAAATCTCAAGGACGAAGGACGAGTCGAGAGACCCGTCGATGTATGCAGGCATACGTGCAGCGAACGCGTTGGCTAATGGTGGATCCTGCGATGCGAGAGGCACAGGGTCACACGTGCAGCTGCGAAAGACGTGCGTTGTGCCAAAGAAGAGATGCAGCAAAGAGTGCGGGAGGTTTGACCTCAGCCGCGACTCGTACGAGCGAGAGAATCCTGTATACTATACCTATAGCCTTCCTTCTTCCCGACGCGTGCCGACGTTTAGTCCGTTGGACCTTCGGACTTTCCTCGTATGCATCACTGTCGTCATCGTATACGATCACACTACTCGATCCCGACGCCACCGACACGCCGTGACGTTTTTGAATTCTTCTGCGAACGTTTTTTCGTGAGTTACATTATTCCGTCCGTCTGCGTCTGGGGGATTTAAGCACCGCTTCGTTGTATTTGTTTTCGATCGACGATAAGCCGACGCGCGCACGCGTCCCCAAGGCCTTGTTCGACTTTTTTAAGAGGGCATCGACAGGTATTTTTCATATATTTTTAGAAAATCAAATATACGTAGCTGATTTCTCGGTCAAATCCTTTGTTCAAACAGCAGCGGGATATGAAATTTTCAAAAAACTGAAATCGCGTTTGATTTGTATATAAATTAACTGAAATCGCTCCTGGATTAATTAATTAACGTACTGCTATGCAACAGAAGAAAGAAATTTACTAATTAATTACGTCGACATTAGTGTTCCAACTCGTTAAGGTACACGAATACTCACACTCTGCATAGCCAGCTTAGTGGTACAGATAACATAACAGATTATACATTCAATTAAGATTATAATTTTCCGATGATAATGCAAAAAGGTTTGTCAAGTATCTGATACGAAATTAGCGTCTTTTTTTTGACAATGTTTATCGAGACGAGAGCTGACTGTCAAAACAACAAATCCTTGGTGGTGATTTCGAAAAGCTAGAGACCTTGTCCAAATACAGTCCAATTACGAAATATAACCCGTTCCCAGAAATTGTAATTAGATTTTCATCAGTTCTCGAAGTCTCTCGGCGCATGTAAGTGTATCTTATTTTAGAAGCCCGAATAGCTGTTTTTTTGTTTTCGTCTCGAGAGCTGTCTACTAAATATTTATACACTAGGTATTGCGCATGATTTTTTGCGAAAACTGAAATCCGGGCACGCGCTGCTTGAGTTTGCGTTACCTTGCTTTTTGTTCACTTTAGTGTTTTTATTTCGTGTATATAGGTAGGTAAATGTTCTAAGTTCAACAACTCTGACTTGTTACACCAATGTTGATGTATCGTTGCTATATTGATGGTTGTCTTATTTATGCAGTTTACCCACTTGTTATAGTAAAACCTACAAAAATTATGTTAACTATAGTATATAATATATAGTTGTCATTATGTCGTTTTACCTCATTATTTTAATAAGAAAACCCAAAACATATTAACCATGCATCTTAACTATAATTGAAATAAGCATTGTAGCATCATTTGAGCAATGATTCATTCGTGTTATATTACTTTATTTGTACTGATTCATAGCTTAATCGCTTCTGAAACAAAGTGTTAAGTATCGTTAATCGATGTAAATTCATGGATGACTCAGATTCTGAGTATGAGCTTTCGATTTTCCCAAACAGATTCAATTTCGTTGACATTTCATTCCTCCCTGAATAAATCAAAACCGTGTATTCTCCATAATTATACAACAATATCACAATTAGCATATTCCTCCCGTGAATTTAAATTTCAATGTGCAGCTGAATCCATCACACAATCCCCAAATAGTAATTTCTCACCCCCGAATAGCGAAAAAGCAAAACAAGCGTAATAGCCGCGGCGCATCAAAACGTCGATATAGTAAATTATTAGTGTCTCACATCCCATTCAGGAATCTCAACACAAGTGCGCGTGTTTCTCGGTGTATTATGCGTATGTGCGCGTCGCTGCGATTATTAGCCGCAAGTCGTTGGCGCACGTGTGTGACGCACGCTTTGGAATCCGAGCGAAGACCTCGAGCGCGGCCAGCGACACCGCGGATCACGACAGGAGATTCTCTCTCTCTCTCTCTCTCTCTCTCTCTCTCTCTTTCTCTCTCTTTCCCTCACACTAGGAGATACCAAGAAAACAGCTTCCCATCATTGCCCGCTAATGGATATACAACTGCTCATTGCACCCGCGCACTTATCGGTCTATCGCTTTCCATACACTATTTTTACGTCCTTTTTTGACACTTGTCTCTGATTCATTACACTTTGGAAAGTTTGTATAGAACCCCTTGCGTTATAATATCTGAAATATTACTCATCGTTACAGGCGAATAATCAATAACAAATTACACCAAACAGTATAATAATATTCGTTGTCTTTTACAACACAAGGTATGCGTGTGGGTATTGCACTTGTCAATCGATCTGATATCTGCACTTCCCGGCGATACATATCTCGATATATTGACAAAAAAATAAACGAAGATAAATAAAAGACAAGTAACTAATGAAGAGAAGGGTGAAGCACGTGCCAGGCTACATAATCCCCGCGTTATAACTTGACGCCGGTGCACGTACTTTCTGGAAGGGATGATAAGCGAACGCTTCGCGTCTCAATGGACATGCCATAATCTCGTGATGCGTCGTACGTATGCTTATTCTGCAAGATGTACCCGTAGCAAAATAAAGAGAAAAAAACAGTGTTGGTATGTATGAAGTGGACGAGTCATATTCTAAGTAAAGTGAATACAATCTTGGAATGCTGCGCGGTCTTTGAACTATAAACATTGTATTTTTAAAGGGCGTCAAGTTATCGTGTTTCGAATAAAACTGATGGGGTATAATATATTTTTTGAACTGCGCAGATTCAGTTCACGCAGTGTGTTAGTTACGTAACGGTGCAGGCTACATTGCTATTATCGAATTTTTTTTTTTTTCATTTAATCAGAAATTCTAATCGAAATTTTTGGGTTGCTTATATTATGATGCTTGTAACCTTGGATATACGAAACGGTAAAAACTGACTTGTTAAAATTAAACGATTATATAACGTTGCAGTAAGCTTCTCCGTGATATAAGTACAAAGTACCAATCTTAAAAATTCCAATGCGAATATGATGCAGAAAAAAAAATGACTTTCAGATATACTATTAAAGATTGCCATTTCACAAACAAACACATCAATACGTGTCTCGAAATAAGAAAGCTCGATTAAATTAGCATGGCGAGCATCCTAATTAAAATGCGCGTTATCTAATCGATTGCCGAAAAATGTCGCGGAATCATCGAGAAATTGCAAAATATACCCGTCGAATTCTCATCTCTATTCCGATCTTCCTGGAAATCACTGGCAGTTATCCGTAATACCTGCGAATACACACGATCCGCCAACGACGAATGTGCGACAATACGTTACATGGAAAAAGAAAAATAATGTTACTTAATTATATGTAAGTGGGTATTTGGGCGCCAGATTATCGCAGTTTATAACCTTGAGCCCAATTTTATTTACGCCCGTGCGAACGTATAACGCACGCGTGGGTATAAGCATACCTACCCGCGTTACTTCTCGTCTCGTAACTTTGCACCCTTCGCCTAATAGCTTTATTCTATTCTGTCTTGTATAAAGTATTATATTTGGATAACAAAATAAACTACATTTTGAAAAGCTGAAATCCTGCAAGGCATATACAATATACTTTGATCAACGTATTTATTAAAATTCTGAATAATTTATTTCTCAGCTCCTAAAATAATTACATTTATTCTTTGACGATGGAAATCTGACCAACTTTCAATTGTGCACAGACTCATTATATGCAAAATATCCCGAAGAGACAGTGTCACAAGACGGTTCGATTTGGACTAAAGTCGCAAGTAGCCAGTTTATTGCGAAAGCATCTGTTACTTTTCCCCTCTCTCACCTCTCTCTTTTTTTCTCTGCTTCTCTCTCACCACTCGTGTTGAATATATTTCTGTTAATTTAGCGTACTTGGGTAACGCATTTACGACACACACGGACGTTTTGGATTTTTTTTTTTTTTTTTTTTTTTTGTAAATGCTTGTCGAACAAGGAAAGGAGAATGAAAGTGAAGATATTCGAGATTCCGTTCCGATTGATCAAACTGGTTTGCTAAACGCACTGCCGAAATTTGCACTTGATTTCATGCGTTCGGCTTTGGAGAGAAAAGGTAGATGAGCAAACGGTAAGCATCGATTTGCTTTTTCGTGAATCACTATTTTTTTATTTAAAAAATACAATTTCTAAAATAATGATGTGTCAACTGTATTACACGGAGTAATCGAATAAAAGTAAAAACGATTTTAGTTTGATTTTCGTTTATATTTCGCACGAATAAAGCGAAATCCACTCGCGATTTATGATATTGGTTGGTTTCGTAACAGCACGTCGTGGAGCACGCAAAGATAAAGAAACAAGGTGCGAAAGGAGAAATAGTTGCCGGCGCATCGTCGCGGAATCTGTGTTTCGAAGCCAAGGCCCATTTCTGACTGGATAAGTACACACTGCCGAATATTGCCACCAGTCGTGTACAAATAAACCGAGCAGAATGTTAATGCAGGTCGTGGGCTTTCGCCCACTTGCAGGTATCTACCTCTTACATACTGATGCTTTTGCGGTTGAAAACTGAAAAGTCGGCTACTCGTCAGAACGAAATAATTTTACTTGAATCTTGTTTTTACCTCATTTTTTTTATCCCTATTTTAAATTACTTATTTTCGACTTTTGACAGAAACAGTTATACAAACGAATATTATTTGAAAGTAAAAAAATGACAGTAAACGAACTGCAACTAAGTTCATAAATGTAATAGATCATATTTTTGCGGTTACAGTAACAAAAACACAGTTCCAAAATCAAAATTCTAAGTCATTATTTTCCAATCCTTCGTCAACAAAATTATAAAAAATGGTTTGTAAGGTTTATTTCTTTATACTTCAAAATGTCTAAAATTTATTTATGTTTTATTTACAAATTAACCTACAATCATACGAATCCGTTAAAAAATAATTAGCCATGAACATTGTGGGTCAAGTCTAAGACATTGCGTTTGTTTACACACAGAATCAGGCAATCTGCTATGTGTGTGGCGGCTGCCCAAATATCGTCTACTGTACACAGGAAAAACCTTGTCCACCGAAACCGAAGTGTCCTCCAGTCTCGCCGCGCAACGTGCTCGTCGTGCAAGACGTTAAATATGGACCGGATTTCGTTCCTTGCTGTATCAAAAAATACGGTTATCCTTGCGGTGCTCACGAAAAATGCCGAAAATAAATTCTATCGAGCGAAAAAAAAATGTTTGTATGCCTGAACTTTTAAAAAGTGAAAATACACGACTTTAAATGCAGAACTTCATGAATTTATGCGTAACTAAGTGCACTTTTTATACAAATGAACGATTATAATTCGCTTACGCAACGCTAACGGATACAACAAATTGTTTCTCTCTCTCTCTCTGTTACTTTCATCCGTATTCTGAAATTAAAGTATTACATCAGCCAATGATGTGAATTTCATTTTTTTCAATGTGTTCTTTTTACAAAAGTACATTGTTAGTGTGATTCTGATCGAAAGAAATAAGAACAATATATACCTTTTATTACGGGAGCACTTATTTTACATTCGTAAGGAACTGCGTTGCAAAGTTATAAAAGAAGTGATCAAAAAAGTAAAAGTCTTTCTCTATATCAGTCCTAATATACTTTCATTCAAAATTTGTATAGTTAATTCAACAATTATTTTCGTAATTATATGTTGCAAACAAAATGTTTTAGAAAGAGATTTGCATCACTTAATTTTTTAATTGATTGTACCTTCAATTTTGCCAGTTTAGCAATAACTACGATGTAATGTTTTACATAAAACACATGAACAATATGATTAATAATTCTAATACTTACTTTCAGATCATGATGGATATCTCAAGTATTGCACTCGTAAAAAAGGTTGTAAACAGACGCGATCGTAAGAACTTTTAGAAACTGTAGGTCAAGTAAATCGTTTAAAAATGAACAGCAAATCAAGGTACCCTTTCATCATTAACTTCTTATCAAATCTCTTACATAATAAAAACGAGCACAAAGCACGTATACACAAACATATCCACACACTCAATTCACTGTCAAGGCCTTTCTCGTCTAAGTCGCGACAATAAAGCTAAAAAGAGGAAACCGGCCGAGTATATTGCGTGAACGCACGTATACGCGCGTGTGTGTAGCTTGAGAGGAAGCGGAAACGTGGAGCCAATGCGATAAAGCGACACGCAGCCGTTCGCACTGCGCTATCTCGAAAATCGTCTAGAGGATCAGATTTTCTCGGAAACGCGAAACGTTCTTTCCTCTTGGTCGGCTTTGTGCCATCGCGAATTTCTCTCTCGACCGTCCAAAATAACGCACGTGCGTGTGCGAAGTTTGACTCGTCCGATCTTGCAGATATATTAGAAATAGGTATCTTATGCTGTTTTCAGAGCCGACGATAAGCGATGTCTGAGCTCTTTTGCCAAATCCACAAAAATGAAAAATTCTCCGGCTATACGCGGCTTCTGAATTGGACACTCTTTTGGACTCTTATTTTTCTGGATTTTTACCGTCACGTTGAGCATCTACTGTTGCATAATCTGAATTGAAAGCTCAGCATCTGTTTTCAGACTTGGATGATTGGTTGTTTAAACAAAAAATGAGATAACCATTAACGCTTATCTCTAAAAAGAATATTGTAGTCGCAGATGAGATACATTTAAAAAAATCTCACTACACGATTATATCGCAGCCAAATGCTTTCCCTTCAAAATATAAAAAAAAAAATATAATAAGAAAGAGCGTTCCCTCTATTCTACTTAAATTTAAATTATAGTACTCAAAAAATTCGGAATACTTCCTAGACATCTCTTCTAGCCCTATACTAGAATAGCATTATTCCCGATAAATGCGCGTGCGGGTCTAGAATTTCGCGCATTCAAGAGAAAGACAACTCGTTCAGCGCCGCACGCAAAAACAAAAGGATCGGCACGTTGTAGTAAAAAAAAACCTTTGATTCATCCCATAATATAACACAATAGCCGCAACGCACAACTTGTTCCTCTTCCTCCTCTCGTAGAATCGTTCGTGAATCAGTGCCCTAGAGTTCCTTCCTCCTTAGTCACGCTATACGCGGTATTATAAAAAGGGGCGCACGAGCGAAATCTTGCATGGATATATACGTATACGTATATATATATATAAAAAGCCTAACCGCCGGTTCCTCCCGAGGGGTTTACACGCGCCCCGATCCCTTCAAAAGAAAATAGCCGAAAAAAAAGAAGTTACACACAAAGCCGGATAAAAGCCTCCGGATCTCGAGCGGGCGCGTGCGTGCATTCATTTCTCTTTCTTTTGCATCGCTTGAGAGAGTGAGAGAGAGAGAGAGAGAGAAAGAGACAGCCTGATGAAGAAGGCGCCGCATATGCGCATATATAGATAAAGCCGCCGCGCGCGCGGCAGGGGTCGCAGGTAAGAATGAACGAGGCGATTATAACGTGGACCTTCTTGGAAAATTAGCGATAGAGAGTGAGAGTGGCTGCGCGACGAAAGGATCGCTCGGTCGCGCGCGCGTGCGCATTCCGAGCTGATGCATATATATATGTATGTGTGTGTGTATACACAGGTGGTCAGAGACACCCACTGCGATCGGTTCCCAGAAAAAATCGTGCGCACACCGGAACTTTATTTCTTGAATGCTTGGGCCTTATTATATACCGATGGCCTGCTGCAGCCGAGCTGAGTCTCGTTCTCTGCTCATTTACGTCATCACTTCACCCTGACCTTGAATTCTTTCGGTCGTGTGTCGTTTTTCTCGGATGAGAAAAAAAAATGATTTTACAAGGGAAATTTGAACTTTTTTTTAAGAATGTATTTGTGAGAATGTTGAAGCGTGTTATCGATATCGTGTTCGCGATGACTCTTTCAATGCCGACTACGATTTTATTCATCCTCTCTTAAAAAAGTGATGTGAACCATTTAATTGATGTCCAATTGCCTGGTACAAGAATTAAGGAACGCGAATTAGAAACGCAACATTCCTCTCTTAAAAAAGTGATGTGAAGCATTTAATTGATGTCCAATTGCCTAGTACAAGAATTAAGGAACGCGAATTAGAAAAGCAACATAACCTACAAACGCTTTGAACTGTTGATGCTCAGCAGGCGGCAAAATTTAAAATCATTCTGGAAAGATATAATTGATGGTATAATATGAGGTGCGTGAAACGCAATTAGATTTCCTATAGTACTTTAAAAAAGACATGGTATAATCATTATATTCGTCCTCTGATTGGCTGTTTATTTTACCGCGCAGTGCCAGCGTATGTATGAATTCCAAACATCAAAACTTGAAAATTGAGAAAATATGATAATAAAAGGGGCGTATTTCTTCGTATTGTCGCGGAAATCTCGACCTTTTTAAATCAGAATTTAAAGCTATTTTCAAACTTAATTTTAATGTTCATGCGCACGTGTGGCGCTAGAGTATCAATTACCAAAACAAAGCAGTTTTGGATTGGCTCTTTCGTCACCATAGGCACTTTTCTATTTCCCTCATAACAATATGCGCTTCGATTCTAGATATAGTGGTGTGCCACCAATGCTAAAACTGCCTTGTTTGGTCTGCTAATTCAGCCGCTCATGCTGTAACTGCGCGAAGCGCATCTAAGTCGCTAGTAGCGGGTTAACTTCTTCCTGTTCTCCTATTCATCGATACTCGGTATAGTACACAATGCCTTAACGGAATCACTTTCGATTTTTAAGCGGAACGAGAAGAAGCAAACAATTTTCTTCTTTCACTCTCATTCTCCCGAAATATCTTTCCCTTCCGCTGATCCTGGATATAAGCCAACTCGTATGTACAAAACAACTTTGTGAAGCCGGCGTCGGGACATTATACGAGATCATCGTGGGCGACTTTGCGCATGAATAAGTTAAGAATACAACCGTTATAAATTTTCCGGGAATTCTCGTGATCGACGTAAGAGAAGCGGCATCGTGTGTTATCCCCTCGAGTCGCGCAGTTATATGGCGAGACCATTTTGACGGAGGGGATATACACGCACATACGCGCGCAGGTATAAAAGATAGAATATTTCCTGTCTCAAGGTCGCTTCTTAGAACCTCGACCTTTCCGATTTTTTTACTTCACCAACAACACGTGCTCTCGAAATTCCTCAACTTCAACGCCATATTGTAATAGTTCACAGATCACCGAAATTAATCATACAAGTTCAGATGCTTTTATTTCACTTCCGTGCTTCTTGTAAACGTAACGGCTATGATTTTCATATACGTTTATGAAATCCATAGCACCGGTTAGTTGTATACATGCAGTCCTTATCATTACTATATTGCCCATTGCATGACGTTTGACACATTGAAATATCCTTGACGTTACCTCAGTGACTACGTAATTCAGTTAGAAATCATGATTGCATTTCACAAGTTTGAAACTTAATTAACATAAAAACTTAGTTAAGAATTCATCAATCAGTATTCCAGAACCTCAAATTCTTGATGAATAACTTTTTGGAAAACTTCTCAATGACATCCGGTCATTGACACTTGAAGTTTTTGCAATAGTTGCTACATAAACAAATTATCACCATAAAAGATTTGTCTGTTTCAAATATTGTGCCATCAAATATAATGAAACAACGTTCACATACCTAGACGAATTCAATTGTAAATGATTTGTTAAAGATGATTAATTATACAAAAAATGACGTATAATATGCTTGAATATTAGATTAGATAGAATATATACACGTATTTTCTTGAAATATGAATAATTTCGCCATTTGTCTTGAAAGGAGAGGAGAGCTAACGGAAAAATACTTCGGGAAACTGCTCAATGGCAAAGGTCATCGACACCGAAGAAAAGTCACGAAAAGCCCATATTTCTTGACCTGCGTGAATGGACACTAAACGCTGACGGCATCCAATACCTACATCTCGAGGAGCTTATGGTGTTGTTCAAACTGTTCGACATGGGTCGTTTTCCCAGAAATCTATTAGTCCAAATTTAAACACAAGATAAATGTGTAATCTGTTATGGGGGATTCAAAAGGTGAGAAATGAGTATGCGCTTTGGAACGGACATGGTATCACTATTGCATTATCTGTATTTAAGAGAATCATCAGGTATTGTGTGAGTCATATACGAAAACTTTCACAGATAACGAAGGATCGTCCTCGAAGTTATACACAAACATCACAATTTTTCGATTATTTGTCAGAGAAAATGTATGCAATCATAAATAGTGCGATAATTAGTAATCATTATCCATAATTTTACTCTAAACACCAGCAATATACGACAATATTTTATAGTAATTATTATACTGATAAATTTATAGTAAAAATTGAGAAATTTATAATAAAAATCAGGGCAAAACTCGATAGTTTAGCTTATAATTTTACTAAAAAAGTACAGTACGTTACAATTACAAAAATATTGTTACATTTATTATAAATTTTGTAATTACTAACAATTTCAAATGACTATGAAGTATAGTAATCCCTACTTTGTCGCTTTTCTCAGTGTTCGTATGAACTTTTTCATTCGATTTAAAATCAAAATAGAGCTATTCTCTTATTATTTTATAGTTCAAAATAATGATCAAAAACAATTAAAAAAAAAATAATTTCGGTTTATACACCTCTATCGTTCCTAAAAATTTAGCAAATATTTTATTAGCTTGCAAAATTTCTGCATACACGAGTCGTACGGCAATTCGCTACTGCACAAGACGAAGAGCGAAGATTCGAGAAAGTCCGCCGAAGGCAAGCTTCGTTACCCTTATCGTGACAGTCTTTCCGTGTGCGCGTACACCGCGCGCGCGTACAGGTTCGTCGACCCGCAAGAGATTGAGAGCTGTATAAGCGCTTGCGCGCGCGCAAGAGAGATAGAGGAAGAGAACAGAAGACGAAAAATAAAAGGAAAAAGATCGAGGGAGAGAGAGAGAGAGAGAGAGAGAGAGTGAGAGAGAAGAGGAAGGTCGACGGATGAGTAAGCCAAGGCTAGACGTGAATGCTCCGGTCTTGCAATCAGTCGCAAAGAGAGAGAGAGAGAGAGAGAGAGAGAGAGAGGAGGGAACGTCCCTTACGAGACTGATCGAGAAACGGACAAGCCGAAGAAGGTATGTTGAAAGTGAAAGCGTATACACGTACGTATGCGACGGATACGGCGAACGAAGGAAGGAGGGGAAAACCCGAGATAAAGCAAAAATATTGAGTGTTGTGCGAGTGCAAACGAGTCGGCTCGTCAAGGTCCAAAAATTTGGAAACTGCGCTTCTGATTTTGTATGTTTGTTTGAACAAATTTACAGCGTCGTTATAATCATCCTTGTTACTAAAAAAGTATAGTAAGTATTAGTATAAGTAAATATAGTAACATTGATGAGAAACCATTACAGCGTATATAGAACTAATTGTATGCTGTGACCAGACAAACACGCGTCATACACCCAAAGCAAAACAGCGTGTGAACCACAATAGGATAGGATGACGCAACGATCGTTGGGCTTTCGAGAATTATTGCGTGTGAATTTTCTTCCCTATCCACCCACAAAACACAGCATAACCCGACAAGTTTATACCAGCTATAAAAATCGTTCGTCAACAGCTTCCACGATGCAGTGCGTACACAAGAAAGCAATCATACTCGCTCTAATTGAAGTATATTTTAACCTACTTGATACATCCTTTTCGTTCTACTTTCTAGGTTTCCTTGAAAATTTCACTCTTATTCTTATTTACCTGCATAGCCTAGTTTTTACTGCGTCGGTAAACAGAGAAAGTCTCTGCGGATGCAAGAGTGAAGTTAGACAATTTCACTCTTTGCCAATAAAAACAAAACTGCGGCGGCGGGTGCCGTTGTAAACATTGAGAAAAACTAGCATACACAAACTACACAGTTACGTATGTATAAAGCTCATACAATATCGATCTGCCATTTGGCTCGTAAAACTAAGCCAGTCCCTGTCCTCGTTCGAAGGAAAAATCAAAAGAGAGTTATATCGAAGAAACCGCCCTGGAACAATCTCGAAAAGGAACTCGCTCGAAAAATAAAAGGAACAAAAGAGGAAGGCTTGGATCCTAGCAAACGACGCAGACGAACGAAAGCGAAAGCACGTGCACACACACACACACACACACATAAACATACAGGCAGCGAAAGAGGATGAAAAAAGAAAAGGAAAGGTGAGACCCACACGCACGAATCGAGTTCTGGGAGGATCCACTTTTGAAAAAGCTGCGCTACGAAGAAGTCGCGCGCGCGCACATTGGCACCCCTCGTTAATCAAAAACTATCGTGGAATTTCTTCTTCAGGGCCACGCACCCCCGGTATCGGCCGGCGGCGACGGCTACGGCGCGTGTGCATCTCACATCGGCGTTCGCACGGTCCGCACATTCCTGACGCATGATTCCAAGGAACACGTGTGTGTGTGTGCGCGCTGCCAACGGACATCTTTTGATTTTTCTTTTCTGCTATAGCAGAAAGAACACGAGAGCGATCCCCTTTCTTTTTCGTTCATTTGTCGGACCGGCGTTTCAGGGTTGTGCGGATGCACGAGAAGATTCTGAACGGATTCTTATTCTCGATGTTTCTGCGATGCGCGTTGTGGGCGTTTTTCGTTACGGAGATGCTTGATGCTTTTGCGCTTGGGGAATTCTAGGTGGTGCGTTTTGAATCTATGAATAAATTTGCGAGGATTTTTTTTTTCTTCTGTTATTTTAAAGCTGAAGTTTGGTGGAATTTTTTTTTATTTTAGATTGAAATAACTTTTTGGAAGGAATGTGGATTTTATATCGTGACTGACTATGATAAATTGTAAAATTCATCTTGTTTTTAATAAAATTGAAAGTGTTCTGACAATATTCTTTACGTTTGTTTTCGATCCTTGCATACGTTTCTGTATCGGAATAATCAGTGGTTACTATACAATTTATGGATGGGAAAATCCAGCCGAACCTCTTGGTAGTTTTATTGTAGAAGGTTTTAAGTACTTGGAATTGAACGCCAATACTCTCATGACGCATCTTCGCGGATACTCCCCTCATAAATCTATTTAAATAAAAATAATTAGCGCCTTTTATTTTGCTTCTGCTTTTACACAATAATTGAAATTTTCAAGATATGTGTGCAAATATTCGTCTGTATAGACGAGGGGAATCATACTTTAATTTAAAAACTACATCGAAAATCTGAACGTGCAAAACCGTCATACACCGAACTCCGTGCAAATGAAACTAGGATAACTCGCTTCCACACGGCACTTAAAGTCGTCTTAGCGCTTGGCGCCCGCTCCAACATTGATCGGCCTCGAACTGAAAATCGCTATATATCCTGGAAAAATATGCTACTTTTTACATCGTGAAATCTTGCTAAACCTCTCAAAAATAAAGTTACATATCAAAGACAACTTATCAGTTTTGTTACACGTTTTGCGCTTATTCTAAAAGATAAATTCATGTATGAAAATTCTACTCTAAAAAAAACAGGGTATTTTAATTTTTTTCTTTGCTGTATTGTGGCGCGAAATTTGAATTTTTAATTGAGTTTCGGACCACCTAATATCAATATACACAATGCATATTTCCCAAAGAAGTATTAAGTTTAGTTTAAAAAAAAAATCAAACAAACTTTAAGTATCCTACCTATAAAATATTCTCAATTTTACTGTGAAAATTAAACTTATGAAAAGTCGACCTCCAGTATATACAACGTTGCTATAGAAATCTCAAAAAGGTAAACGAACTTGTTCAGCTCTGAAAATTTTTGATTTACTTCTACATCCATAGCAAATCCTTTGCCAACGCGTTCTTCATACGAATACTCGGCGTTGACGGCGTCGACGACGTGGCGCCGCTCGCATATCGACCCAACTCGACGCACTTTATTATTCGTCCCGGGAAACGACGAAGCGAGTCACGCCGATGAATCCGTATCTCTAACTGGTTGTATATCTACTATACCTATATACGTGTTCGTCATATCCTCTAGAAGTACGCATACATATAGGTATAGAAAGTCAAGTACTTTTAGCAGGAAATCCTCCTCGAAGACAGATTTTTCTCAAGCTCGAGATACGCTAAAAAAGTCGTTCAGTTATAAAACACATCTATAGAAAATACTTCACACGTCTGCGAAACATTTATTAATAACTATGTCAAGAGACGTGTATACACACAGCGCTTCTTCGTCAGAGATGAGAGTGACGTTTTCATTAAAACATATCTGCGAGCGGAACTTTAGTTATTTCCTCTATATTAAATTACGACACACGTGCGCCGCATGCCTATACACTAACTGTAGCAGCCGATTGATCGTATATACAGCGCGTTGGCCGATCCGCGTGAACAATCGACAAAATATCTATGTAGGTCGAGCAGAGCAACCCGATGGTGATATAACTGCAAGAGCTATCGGATCATTCGAGTTCAAGAGGCGTCCCGCGAGGGATGGAGAAAAATGAGAATGCAGTTGCCACACGCGGAGCGGCCTATACTGCGACAAACTGCAGCAGCCAATTCGCTTAAATGGACCGAGTTCCTTCCTACATTTTAAAAGCCTGAGCTTGCACGTCGTGGAAATCCTTTAAAGCTGGGCTGATGCTCTCACGCGATGGCTATTTGTAAAACCTTTTCTTTTCTTGTTTGGTAAAAATCATTATTTGCTCTGTAGGGTGTTTAAAATTTTTATTAAAAAAACGTTGTTGGATTTCCATTTTATTGGATCTATTCATTTCCTAACGAACTCTGTTCTCGTTGCGAAAAAAAAAAATCGCTTAGAAAAATGAATCACGAGCTTAGTTGACGTGAGCTAGATCGAAGCCGGTTTTACTATCATCCGCTTGAAAAGCGACAAGTGGAAAAAAAATCACAAGCCGTTAAATAAAACTCTCTCTTTCTGATCATTGATACATTGCCTCGTATAACAGCAAGATCTTTCGCAAGTGTCGGAAATAACGTACATAGAAATATCAAGTTCCAAATTATGCAAAAAAATAAGATATCGTATACAAAAAACTACACATCGGTTGTACCGACAGAAATATAGTAAAAAGTCATGGTAGTAGTATCGGTCATTCATAGCAGCTAGTATAAGTATACATACTATAGTGGTTACAAGAGCTTCGTCTCCGAGAGTTCGGACTCTTTTATTGCGCCACAAATGTTATAATGTATTCAAGGCCGCGCGCGCGCGCGCGCGCTTATTCATCAATCACATGCCGCTTCTCACTTTCATTCACCGGCGCGGGCGAGAAGCAAGTGCTCGATCCTCTATTTCCGAATTTCGAATCGGGTTTGTAAAGATATTATGCTAGAAAAATTCGCTACGTCAAGTTTGGTGTACTCGTTATACCGGATCTCGCTTGTAGGCATCGGTTATTTGCTACAACGAAATTTCATATCTTTCTTCTCTCGAAGAGATTCTAATTTCTTCTGCAGGATGACTTTGCTGACACGATTTCGCGTTGCGAAACTTTTGTAAACCGGTCCTAATGTGTCGAAGAAAAGTATTGTGGCCAATCGCTATGACATTTTATTCAAATTTTATTATTTTTAGAGAAGCATGGGGAAAAACGTTATACCGCGGTGTTTTATTCCACTGTATATATAAGTCATAAAACGTTATATCATATCGACCTATTTTATAAATTAGGCTTTTACGTTTTAGAAACTTGATGGTTATTTAGTTAAAGTGAGAAGCTTCCAAAATAACTATCATTTTATCATATACAAAACAAAGATTATTTAGCGAAAAATTGGTACTATTGCATTCTAAAATTATGCTTCAATACAAGCAACCTATTAGAAAAAAATTCTACTCCCGAGTTTTGATTGAAGTATAAGCACTCAATAATTTCAACAATAGTATATTAAACTATACTCAAAGAACAATCACATCAACAACGTTGATTTACATTAGAATGAATAAAAACAATGCAGTTTGCAGAAACAGTAAAAAAGAAAAAATATTTATAAACAAAAATCGAATGACTCACCAATCAATTTTGCATAAGTAAACAAAATTTCTGTTCTAATGTATAAAGTATCGATTTAGGGAAAAGTTCATGGTTACTGAGGAAGATCTATCTATTTTTTCCCAAGCAGTGCAGGGACGAAAAACACAGACGACACCTTGAACCAGTTGAAAATTCAGATTGTCCTTGTCCCATATAAATAAAATTAATGAAAGCTTGCGTTTTCTTATTGAAATTCAATGAATTTATACACATCAGAAAATGTTGCTTTGCAAATAAGTGGATTCGTAAACTGTGTGTGCCTTCAAATTTTAATTCGATAAAACATGAGTACGTCGAGATACCTAACATTTGAATATTCTATATATTAGGAATAAGAATATTCAATATGCAATCATAACAATTATAAGACCCATCCAAAAAGTACATCATAAATTATTCATTAAATACTGAAATTAAAGGTCCATTTATTCGCGGCAACCGCAACAAAATAGTTGTGTTTGTATCATTTACAATAAAGCTTGAACAAATTTTAATACGAGAAAATTGTTCTGTTTCGGTCGTCAAAGCTATATACTCGGGTGAAAAAAAAATCTGCAACGATGCAACCTTCAAACAAGATTAAGCCTGATAACGGTATATTGCAAAATCCTGACGAAACAGAGTTAGAGCTAGCATCGAGTTCCTTAACACCGCGCGTCGCGACGCTCGCAAAGAGTTATTCCGAGGGAAATGGTCATATTTCACGAATGCACCGCTAAGCCATATATCGCGATGAATGAAATTCCGCAAAACTTGGCGAACGCACGCTCGCATTTTCAATCTGATAGCGCGATCACGGTTGACTTGGCGAAAACGTTAGACACTTAACCAAAACTTCTCCAATTCTTCCACAACCCTCACATCGCTATGTAACAAAGTAATCAAACTTTTTTCTCATTTCCTTCGGTCGATCTCTTATAACTTTCGCTTTTCTTTCCACTTTCCCTCTCAATCCTTCATTTCTCTTTCTCTCGCATACGCTGTATAATATAATACCCGTTTCCTCTCTCGGCATATCGCTTATGCTCATCTTCCTTCTTCTCTCAATTGCCCCGCATTTCAACTTTCTCTTTCGCTTCCTCACCCCTGGTCTTCCATTCCTCGGACATTCGTCGCCCCTTCCACGTCGCACGCGCACGAGAGCGAAAATACATCAGGCACTCACGCGAAGAGCCAGTCTGACTAAAGTCCGGCTATACGTGTTGCATAATAACAGTTCCAGGGAGCTGCGTATACGCACGAGCGGACGAATTTATACGCGCACAAGCGCTTCTCTCTCACTCATTTTTGTGGATCTTTTTTTTTTATCCAAAGAGCGAGAGAGAAAAAAAGGTGTCCCATGCGCCGCGTGTGCTGGACTTGATTTCAGCGTGTCAAGGACAGCCAGCGGCGGGAGGACCCGCTCTCTGTTATGTTGCTGACTCGCTTTTATTTACACGCGCGAAGATATACTATACACGTATAGTCAAGCTCTTCTCTGTTCCTTTTTGGGGAGAGAATCAGTTCTCGCGTACATCCGGCCGTTAACTGGTGCTCGAGCAAAAATTCCCACCTCCGGTGTCCGTTGTGCGTCCGGAGGTATATTATACACACGCGTGTATTTATCCGCATCACACGTGAAACTTTCGATAAGAGGCTCGAGGGAACGCAACCTCGAACTTCTTTTCGTCCTCGCTGCCTTTTTTTACGAGCTTCTAGCGGGATCTTATTATAGTGCCGTTGAACGCCGTATCAACGTTATTTTTTTACGCTTTTATCGTCCTTTAGTTCGTACTGAGGAGTGCATAATTTTGATCGATTACGTTAGACGCTTTTATTTTCCTCCTAAATGTTAGTTGATTATAGAAAAATTGGTAAAAAAAATTGATGCGAATGCGAATCGCTGTATAGTAATAAATTGATTTGGAATTAAAAAATGTAGAATATACAAATTTATGATTTATTTCTCCCCGAACCTGAAAAAAAAAGTTTTATCTGTGTGTGTCTATGTGATATACTCCATTCAACAGTTAGTTTTGAGAAAATATTCTTCTGAAATTCGCTTTCGATGATTCGCCAAGTCGCGTAGAGAGCGAGAAAAAAAGTTGAATTCATGCACCCGCGAAGGAATTTCGTGCAGTTGCTTTCGAGAAGCGTGAAAGGTGTGTCCCAGAGACAAGATCTTGGCTGCGCGCAAAAAGTGGTATATATAGTGACGATTTTTTTTTCTCCTGATGTGAGAGCGCTTATATCATTTTGACATAGTATATTCGCGGGCGAAAATAGACGCGTTGTCCTTGACACGGCAAGAGCAGCGTGAAATTTTGTATTCTCGCGGTTTCGCGAATCGAAAGTGAGAGATGCGATGTAATACGGGATGAAATTTTTATTAAGAATGATGTGTAACAAGAAATTATATCACATTCGTATAGTGTAATACATAATTATAAACTCGGAGAATTTATGAAAAATCTTTATAAATTTGATGGTCAATTTGTGCGGCTAATTGTTGCAAAAGCTTAAAGTCGCTGTGAAGCAATCAGTGTTTCTGGAATGTATACTTTGTGAATGCAAATGAAGCTCAAATTATTTGAGCACCATAAATAATTTAAGCGTGAAAAGGACTTTCATGATCTAGCATGAGCAGCTGAATCATCAGTAGGCCAAACAAGGCAATTTTAGCATTGGTGCACACCGCTATATCTAGACTTGGCGAGCAATATTCTGATGAAGGAAATGGTAGCGTGCCTGTGCGCCACCTATGTTTATCTGCCTAAAAAGGTTGAGATTCACATGACAATATAACGAACACCACTTGTTATCATATTTTCTCCATTTTTACATTTTGAGATTAGGAATTCAGATACCAAGAGATTGCGTGGCAAAGCAAACAGCCAATCAGAGGACGAATAAAATGATTACCATGTCTTTTTAGAGTAGGATAGGAATGCTCCCCATACTACAATGAATCATTAGATAAAAAAAGTATTTATTCAAATGCAGAGATAAAAACTGTATAACATCATTATGAAACAAATACGATTTGTAAAAAAAAAACTTATCGAATGTCGGTATAAAAAATATCCCAAGTTCAAAACAAGATTACAAGTAATCAGTACACCCTGGTAAAAAATAAACCAACTTTGTAGGTCAGCATGTTAATCAAATGGAGTTATATCTCCTGAAAGTTAACATCCAAAGTATATGATTTAATAAGTTTATGATGTTGTATACATTAATTTACATGACTCTAATAACAGCAACCATTGCAGACACATAGCTTTATGTGTACTTCTACAAAACAAAACCTAAAATTAACAATTCAATTTATCAGTGTAGAGTGGAGTAAAACTAAACGCTTTAGATGAATCATTATTTAATCAAATCCTAATAAAATTCCTTCAAAAATATTTTTTATTGTATATAAAAGGAATGTATAACCAAATAAAATACTATGGATCAATCCAAACTTTATTAATTGACAAAAGTTTTCAAATGATAATTTTTTTAACTTAAAACTTAAAACTTAAAACTTAAAATTGTCTATAATATTAATTAGAGAAAGTAATTTTTTTATAAGCTGTTTTGTACTACCAAATTTTCTTCACGGGAAGTCCCGACGCAAACTTTCTTTGCATGTTTTCCTTGTATACATATAAGTATACATGTTTGGCGATCAAATACTCATAGAAGCAAATACGACGGAGAGAGCTACAGTGCATAATCATTGAGAAAAAATTTTTTTAATGTTTTATCATTGAGAAACTGTTTGTTATAAAATTATAAAAAATAATGATAATAATCAAATATTAAAATACATATACATTTGTTAAAGAATAATTTACGTTGATTTTGAAAAAAAAATGTTATTTTTATATGTGATGTCTAAACCGTGGAGTTATATAGCAGTTACCTGCAAAAAAATATTCCAAACACTTGAGCTTGAAAGCGAAGTATGCTACGATCCTTTGAGTTTGCTATACATACATGCTTGGGGAGTTGGAATGGTTGCATCATTAAGGGGATACCGATCTCGCTTGAAGACTCTTACGTACGGATTTTTTCATTTCCAAATTAATTTATAGTTTAGAGTAACATTTCAAGTTTATTTGAACATAAACAAATTTGAATTTTTCATTATTATTTTCTATTCGAGCAAATTAGTGTTTATATACATGAGTCGTTATGTGACCTAATTATATTTGTACTTCCTCAATTATTGTCAAAGTTATATTTTTTAATAAAAGCATGTATCACCTTTAATATTGAATATAATATTGAAGTATTATATTACAAATTAACAGCAACATAGTACAACATAGTATAAGACAGTCTAAAATGAAAAAAATAAATAAAAAATGAACTACAAATGTATTGCGCTTCACGGTCTACGAAAGGATCTGCTATGTGCAAAACAAGAAGAATGACAAGGATGAATAAAATTAGTATATCGCGTGTTTTTCATCTTCTTGGTATTGTTCACATTGTACGAGCATTTATCAATAATGTTAAAATCGTAAAAATCGTTATTTAGCATAAAATAAAAGTTAATGATTGAAAATATTATTCATACTTATATTTAATATGTAGTATTAATTTGATATTCACTTGTACACTATATTATTTACTAGGACTTATTTAACTGTGAAATACACGATAATGTGTTTTATAATGTAGCTGTGAGTCTTTGAAACATGTTTTGAATGCGTATCGATAAATTAGCTCACTTTTACACAGGGTATTTAGAAGCGCATACATGCAGACACGTGTCTTTAGCTTATTTATACACACAAATGGTTTATGGACACTTACGCGTGTACACGTCTTCTGGATACAATGATTACTGACAATGAACCAAATATTCCTTGGCCAACGCTCAGTATGTCTAGGTTACTATACTATTACTAGCAACTTTTATTAATTTCTTCTAAGGTATTAGGATGTCACGGATAGTGTAGGCTACCTATCTAAAGACTTGAAAATACCTATCAGGTGATGATCTTTTGTAAATTTAAAAACAAAACGTTATCAAACTCATAGTTTTATACAAAATTAACTCTTATACATAGTCGACTTTTTTTCCAATTCAAAGCAACTAAACCTTCCTCGAGTCTCCTGAGATGCGTCTTGAAATCTAATTTACCAGTATGCAAATAAAAGTAGCGCGAGTTTATTTATAACAAAGACTTCTGCGATAGAAGGTTTGAATTTAAATGCTATAGGTATTTGAGACTTATTTTAAGACTTGTTGACACTTTGTGCTAACCTTGTTGGGAATTAATCTATTCCAATGTTTCTAATTTCAATTTTATACCCACTTGAACAAGAGAGAAGATTCAATAGTTCAATGCTTCTACAAGGAGATCGGCACGGTTGTAGGTCATGGATTTTACTCGTCACTACAGTGCAAATGTTTTTGTAATTGAAACTATGTTGATTAAACGTTTGAATAATTGGAATGTAAATCAATCTAGCTGTGTGATATCCGTAGTTATAAACATAGTAAATGAACATCTTGAATTTTGTCACTTCAGTCGAAAAATCTTTTGCACAAACGCATTTGCAAACGAATAGAATTATTTTTTTTAACCATCGATAACCATCAGTCTTTCAATTGAAAGCAGTCTAATAACATTGTTGAACTTAATTCATAATACTGAGATTGAAGCTTCGCAATGAAGACATAAAAGCGCAGTATATATCCACCCTCTTTTTTCTGTTGTTTTCTCGTTTCTGTTTTCATTTCACGATCAAGTTTGCCTACACGTCTGGATATAACAGAGTCGACACACAGCCTCTAGCTAAACCGGCAGTCGCTGACACTGGCATTGGCCTACTCTCTCCGGCTTCTCGTTCACTCTCCTGTGCATTGCACTACGGTTAACTATAGGAGGTATATTCTCACTCTCTTTTGTTCTGCGATGATCACGGATGATGCTGCAAGTGAGAATATTCTTTTTTTGAACTCCTCGTAGTACAAAATTCGTTACTATTTTCCGACAGCACGATTTTTAGACTGAATTTAGATTTACGGTATCGAAAGAAAAATTAAAACAAACTTCCGGAATTGCGAAATTAGTGCATAGCAAATTTATACGTAAAAACAGGTGAAACTATCGATGACTGTGTAGTTATGGTACAAAGTAAAATAATTGAAACCGATCTGGTTCACTGTTTGCTCCACAAATAAAAGATTTGAACTATATAAATATTTATTTTTTGGAAGAAAGCTAATGAGTTATAATCTAGTCTTTCATATACATAGAACCATTAAACCCACTACTATCTCAGTGCTATATCAAAAATCCTTTTCCAGAAATAATATAGAACTAGATCCTTAACAACTTCATTAACTCCAAGTGTTTTTTTTTTTTTTTTTTTTATAAAAACAAAACCCTACTCGAAACTATTTCATACTTTACAGCGCAACGTAGAGTAGGTAAAAATAGCAACATCATTAGTCTCCTCCACTTTAATCCAGAACTTCTGGGCGTTGGTAACGAGGTCTTCCGGTTCGCTGGCCAAGAGACAACAAAGGCTTCTCTTTTCCGCGAATCACCGCACCAGCGGCGTCCCTAAAGTGGATTATCAGTTGCGGGCTCAACGGAATCATTATCGCTTTACACGCGACTGTCGATATCAGCGCGAGCTCGACTCGAAGAGCCACAAACAAGAGTCTATAGTATAAGTCCAGATAGACGCTCTTGTATCTCCACAGGAAGAAGTACTGCAAGGTCGAGTCTCCTGCGAGCTCGTGCTGTGTATAATCTATTATTTTTTTTGTCGATGGGCATCAGAATAAAAGCCTGACCTCGTTTCCACGTCGCACGGAAGGATCTGCTCTCAAACTTGTGCGCGCCGAGAATCTACTGCTCTTGAACTTCGCGCGCTTATTCTCCCTTTTGATGCAAGCTGTATATACGATAGATGGCCAAATGAACCGAGAGGATTTAATCTCAATCTCGCTTTCACATGCCCACGGGCCAATAACGTACAAAAGAAAAATATATAGAGCCGAATGCTCTTTGGTAAATGTGTACTTTGTAAAGAGCTTTTGTAAGCGAAAATCCTCGAATGCAATTGAGCACGGGTTCTCCAATGCTGCTGCAAAAGAAACGTTAGTGTCCTCGATTTTATTTGATACATTAAAAATGTCGTTATACAGTAAAATATATACGCGTTGAGAATATAAGTTATATACACGATCCCGAAGCGCAGTTTATCCTCGCCCCTTTTCTCTCTCACACGAGATACTCGCCTACTTGCGCTTTTTTTCTGGCTATCTTAGGAAAGTGCCTTGCTGTAATTGGAGCGCGCCTTGGTGTCACTGAACTCCTTTACGCGAAAAAAATCGCCTCCGTGAAATTGCGCCAAGAGTGGGATGAACACCGCTCGATTGTTTCTCAAAGGAAAGTTACATTTTTCTCGTTTGTAACTCTCACGCCACGACGTTCTCGTTCGTTTAACTATTCAAAATTATCATATTATAGATGACGAACATCGAAAATAATATCCTCAACGTTATCAAATCTCGATTTCTCGCATTGGGTCAAACGACTGTATAATATCATCTCTGCTATCGATTCCCAACGAGAGAGTATAAGCCGCTCGTGTATGTGTATATAAAAAGGCGAAAAAAAGAGAAACAACGAGCAAGCGCCCGACATAAAGGAAAAGCTGCAGCGCAGCGAGAGCAGATGCGTCGTCCAAGTGAGAGAGAGTTTGCTCTCAGCGCGTTTAGAAGAATTGCACTTTCCTTCGACTCTCTTTCGCCCCGAAACGGTAACGCGCGACGGGAACATCATCCGCGAAGAGAAAGAGTCGCAAGTGTGTGTAAGTGAGCGAAAGAGACATGATATCCTTATACATCGATGTAGTTATGACACTTTTACATACTGACTTCGATCTGCGGTCACGTTGGCCTATATATTCGTCCGAGCTCAAGTTTAGGCCGAGATCTAATTTTGCACTTTATACAGCTGTAAATCGTTATCGTTTGATAAAGTAAATTTTCACAGTTGAAAAAAAGCTTCCTGTAAAAAAGTAAAAAATCCTACTCTCGTCTCAGGCTCTGAAAAGCCGTCGCTGCGCAACAGCAACAACAGCAGCAGCAATGCGACCGACGAGGGCTTCGACCTCGCGAATGTAGGTCGATTGTGGGCGCACGCAATCGTCGCGTCGATTTTGAAAAATGCCCGACCCACTTGCAGGGAGTTACTTTCACGGCCGCTAACCCCGAGCTGAGAGAGAAGAGATAGCTCTCGTGCTATACACTCATTGCGGCACGGTAACTTGTTTTTTCCTTTTCTCTCCATCTCTCTCTCTTTTTCTCGCCTCTCGTCGCTTTGTATATACGGGAGCTCCTTTTCTGCTGGCACTTTCTTCTTCCAGGGGAAAACTCGCTGCGATGAGCTGCGTAGATAGCGGGGGAAGTTTTCGATTTGCGTATACGCGCGCACATCTATCTTATATACGTGCAGAGAGATGCACACGTGTGTATTGCGGAAAGTAGTACACGCGGCGAGAAAATGCATGATGGTTTCGTGATAATACAGACACGGAGAGAAGAGCGAACATACATCAGGCTGATTGATATTGCGGATTGGGATTTGATGTCGCGCTGCACCCTTATATATACTAATCCCAGTGGAAAGAGAGAGATAGAGAGAGAGCTAGCGCGCGTGAACAGGAAAGTCGCTCTTCCGATAGACTCGGGATGATAAACAGTGTCAGCCGGAGAAATTAGACGACCTTTTGCAGCTCGCTTGCGCTTACTTATACTTTTTACCCTGATTCCCTGTGCGGATTTCCGAGACTTTCGAAATTCTATGTATACGCTATACGACGTACTTTATCCGGTTATATCGGATGATATGGATTTCGTTAGGAAAATATTGGATGAAATTTGCATATACATAAGAATATATGGGCTTTTTAAGGTATTGCAAACAGCCGCATTGCAGATAAATGTAATCCTGGTGAGAAGTTCTTTCGACATCGCATGTTCGCCAACTTCATTTCAAAAACTTAAGTTGAAAGAGGACCTAGTTCCTTCGCTCACGAATAATTCAGACGAATTTTTTAATTCCCATCAGCTCTAATAATTGCACACGTATCGATCGATAGTATATACATCTTCAAAACTTCCCTCTACACGCAAACAAACACGCAGTACAACGATAAATCCTCTCCCTTATCCAACTGATGAAATCTGGCGCAAGAGCTTCGGAAAAGGCCCGGAAGCAATTGTCGGCCTAGCCGAAAATGGCGCAGTGGCAACTTTACGAACAATACGGCCGATCAGCTGATTAGCTTCAAACCGTCGTCGTCTCCCGGTGTAGAGCACGATGACACGCAACTTGCCGGTGTGCCGGTACCGTGCTGTACCTGGTGCTGTATCTCATGGACGTCATACAACTGATGTGTTATTCGCCTTCCTTGACCTTGGCACTCTTTTTGTTATTGTGCGCGCAGTAGGAGAAGCTCACGGAACAGTCTTCGAAGCTTCTGACGTTATGTTGTGATAGGAGGTTTTTGCGCGCGTCAGAATCATTAATACATACATAGTTGCAGCTGTATTTATGCAGATTTTTTTTCCTTTGAAGTATAATATGAATGAGTATATAATAAATAATATGGCCTCCTGAGCTTCAGTGTAAAGTTCCATCTTCAGGGGATTTTTACGTAGGAAATGTCATCATCGAGTCGGTGGAAAATAAAAGATTAATCGTCACGGAAAATGCTAACGTATAGGAGGAAAATTATTATTTTTATCGCGTTATTGCGTCACGATAAACTCAAAACATAGTGTGAACGTTCCCAGAAAAAAAAAAAACTTGAGCGCGTACGAACGTCTGACCTCAACAATAGTCCTACTACTGCGAGAACACTCGGAATTTTTTCGTCAACTCTCGGAAACAAAAAC
Organism: Pteromalus puparum; assembly: GCA_012977825.3. Lineage (NCBI taxonomy): Eukaryota > Metazoa > Arthropoda > Insecta > Hymenoptera > Pteromalidae > Pteromalus > Pteromalus puparum. Next base: position 3,995,887 of record CM053171.1, on the reverse strand, counting down.
AAAGTGACGAACAGACAAAAGCGTGTTCTACTTGAAATTCTAAGATTCGTATATATACAAACGAGTAGCTCATAATGTATAAATTTTTGTTTGCTCGAAAGCGACCAAACGACAGCTACACTGTACATTTGCAAACGTCAGCGACTTAATGAACATGTGTACTGCGATTTAGCAATAGAAAAGCCCTAATCAAAGCTAGAATCAAAAGAAAGTACACAAAACCGACGCAATCTCAAAAGTCACGCGACGGAATAATAGTCGAATAGCGACATTCTTAACGCGCGAAATTTCGATTTTTCCTTTAAAGCAACTACACATGTATACATAGAACAGCACCGGGTGTAAAAAAAAAACAAACAGTTGCTCTTGAAACTCGTGTAAAAGATTGACGGGTTCGACGCGGAGAGAAACAGTTTCCCTGCAGCAGCGTAGGAAAGTGCACGCGCGAGAGAAAAGTGCACCTATTTACTCGTCCGTGTGTATACAGAGAAAGAGAGAGAGAGAGAGAGAGAACGACGGCGAGAACTGCACGCTGCTGACCCACTGGCACGATTTTCCCTTCGCGCAAAGATTATCCGCCAATGAAAGCCCATAGAAATTTTTACGGGAGAAGGGAAGTCGTTCGTTGGCCTCTCTCTCTCTCTCTCTCTCTCCCAGGCAGAAACAAGTGAGAAGAGTATATACGAGGTTCAACGGCCGATACGCTGCCGTAGTCCCGCGTCGTCACGTCGAGTCTCTAATATACCTATATAGCCGTAGCGTTTTACCGCAGTGCAATTCTCTCTCTTACTCGCTCGTCCCCCGCAAACCCTGCTCTGTATATATACGTATATCTCTCTCTTATTTGCCCGCGTTCGAGCCGAGCTTCCTTTTCTCCTTTAGCATGCGCTGTCTTTGTAATTTACTGTGTTTCTCCTTGGCTTATATGTGCTTTTGTTTTTTATCAAACGCCGTCATTTCAGCTGCAAACGACATATCTTCGCTCGGAGAAATTGAAGCAGAGAGAGAGAGAGAGAGGATATTCACAGTAAACTATTTTGTTTACACTTTTTCTCTCCTTCTCTCGTCTCTCGCGGGATTGCAGCTGTATAGCGCTGCAGGAAAACGCGCGCAGCAATAAAATCGCGCGCTTTCGAGAGCGGAGGTGGATGAACTCGATGAATTATTTTACGTCGTCCAACGGATTTTCTTTATTTGGTTGATAAAAATCGGTTAGTCGCGTGATTTTCTCGTCGATGACTATATTGTTATTGGAAAATTTGTGAAATTGGAGATGCAGTAAAACCGACGAATGGAGTTACCGAAAGCATTACCGCGAATTCTGGCGGGAAAATCGATCGTCCAGACTGAGCCAAGGTCTCATCGAAAGCTGACGAAACGCTTATACTTGATACACTTCACTCGAGGGTGTTACCTAATTAGCCAAGCTACGTAAATATTATTAGATCGGCTTGTCAAGACAGGGTGACATTTCGCTGAGCTTCTTGTAAGCTTCCTAACTTTATTAAGATGTGCGCCCACAAAATTCACGTTATTATAATAATTTAAAAAAAAAATGTTTAATTAAAGCTAAATAAAAGAGTTATCGATATACCATAATTGCTTTCTCGTTACACAGCAAAACGCTTTGCATATCAGCCTTTCCAATTTTCCGGTCACCGTGAAAGCTTCGTTGCGCACAATTACATCTCATTGCTCATCGCGTTACTCACGTCACAGTCCCGAGTATTTTCACCGCTCATCCAAATCACCTACCCTAAAATGAACGAGTCGTCGCGTGGCGTCGCGGCTCAATTATCTCGCGACTACTGCCATAAAATTCTCGATAAAACACCTCACGTGTATAACACAGTGAACCTACTCGTAGTAAATACAGCTACTCGTGTAAGCCTGCTGGTATATGTATAAGTTCCAAGCGATAAAGTTTGGCACTGGGCGCCAGGGTGGCGCGAAGTCAACACGGCAGCCGCAGGGATGGAGAGACAGATGTATATAGCACGAGAGTAGAGAGAGAGAAAGCTCGCTAGACAGCATCATGCGCCAGTATACTGCAGTGGAAAGCACGAAAGTCGACACATACATATACACATGGAAGGATGAGGAGCGTTACGTTGGAAATTGCCGCGAAGCAGCGAATGATTTATATCCTCTGGCATTTCTTTTCCAAGTGAAAACGACCGGCTTATATAGCGTCGTTTGGAATTTTTTCTTTAGGATCGAGTGGAGAGCTTTTTTAAAAACTGTTTGAGCTGCACAACTAACTTGAAGTGGTGTAAACGTTTGGTTTCGATTTCTCGCCGAATGAGCTATACTGGAACTTTTCAAATTGCTGAATATGTTATTGATCAAACAAACAGCGTGTATTTAAATAGTTCTTGCAATCGTGTTTGCCGAACCTTATAACATCTGACGAAAGCTTGCTAGCTCTACTGCGAATTATATTTAACCCTGACGATAAATCTCGCTATATATACTAGTATACATATTATATAATAATCTAAATACGATCACAACTATCTAGAGTTATTATTTCACAATTATTTCATCTCTAAATGCTGCCTCTAGTTAGTGCGATTTCGACCCACTGCATAAATCAAACGCGCGTTTTAGCTCTATATAATTTGCCTCTGCAATTTCAGTAGTACTGAAAAAAAAAAAATTACGCGAGCTTTTTCCCGAGATCTCGAAAGCTCGCTTGAAAAAAAAAAAAAATTGCCGCAATTAGCACAGCTGTGTTCTCCTTTTTCACTGACAACAAATCAGACCTTTTACTACCACACTCGCTGATGACAATAAGCAGAACTAAAAAATAAAACAAATCTTTTTCGATAAAACGTCGAAATTCTATTATAAAAAACTCAAAAGACAGCTTTGCCAAAAAATCCAAGATCCACCGCATTAGTAGTACCATCATCGACCGCTGGCGCTTCGGTAGTACAGCGTTTCCTCTCTCCTCCTTCTCTATATAGCTCTCGGTTGTCGAGAGCCTCGCCACCCGCAGCACACCAGCGGCGCAGTCCGCCGCATGTTAGGAGCCGGCTGGCCGCGCTTCAGCTCAGCAGCAGCAGCAGTATAAAGTCGAGGTGTCGCAGCTACTGTTTTTGATATCAGCGGCTGCTGCAACACCTGATATCTTCTCCTTTCGCGTACGCACTACACCATCGCGATGGTGAGTCTCTTTCTGTGTGTGTGTGTGTGTGTCTGCTTGCTTTTTTTTTCGCTTCGATACTTACTTACTTCACAGGCAAGCTCTGCAACGCTTGAGTTCAAGGATACACGCGCGCTTGCGTGAAGGTCGATTTCTGGACGTGTGTTTGTTGGCTATGCTTATTGTCGTTATGCTCTCGTTAGTTGTCATTGATTTGCTCGAGTTAACGACGTTTGCTACTGTTTTTCTCGCTGCTATACTTATTGATTTTTAGTTGAAGCATGAGAGAGATAGAGAGAGTTCTGGATCTAGCTTAAAGCGTAGCACCCGCTTTGTGAATGAAATGAGGAATGACTGATGTGGATTTGAACGTGAGATTGTTGTAGCTGATTGAGGGATTGAGTTTTTTGACAGAACACTGCTGTGGCTCGATGTATTTTTATGGAATAGGTACCGCTAGGACAGACGGGTGGAGACGAATGTTAATTGATGAGTGTCCCCAGACACCACCAGATTGCAGCACCTACCGGCTAGCTATTTCGCCTTTCCTTTGGATGATAAGAGAGATTTTGCTTTTGAATTTTTCTTTCAGATTTTTTAAAACGTTTATTGGAGAGCGCATGAGCTTTTATACGTATCGTTGCAAGCATTTTGCAGTTTAAAATGCGTTATTGAAATAATTTGTAGGAAAGCGTAGTGTGAGCCTTTTTTTATTATAATTGAATTATATGATATGTTTCCCACTAAGCAAACCAATATAATTTATCGAAATTGGTTTAGTAAATTATTGTGAAAACTAAGAATTTTAAATAATGATAGTTAATTTGAGTCGGACAAATACATATAAATAATTCTAATTTGTGGTAGCTTTTTCACAGAAAAGTTAAGATATTTTTATCACTCGCCAACATCATATTTTTATAAACCCTTGCTATTTTTAAAATTGCAGCCTTGGCAAAAAATCATCTCAATATCATAAATTAACCTTATACAATCATACAGTAGTGCGCTCAGAAAATTTAAATCAAACGTTCTGTAAATAATATTTCTTGATATAATTATATGTTCATCTGCTTCCATATAAAATCAAAAATTCCAACAATAAATCCAATAAAAAACGAGCATCGTTTGAAAACGTTTCATCCGCAGGTACTGGCTGACACGTCCCACACGGACAACCTGCACCTACACCACCAGCGCAGCAACTCGTTCCTCTCCACGGCGAATAATAATCAGCAGGACGGCATTTTCGTAAGAAATCTTCTAGAGGGTGAAACGCTGAGCTACAGCTTAGCTCTAGTACGTGGCCGAGCACCGCTGGCCTGTACCTACATCCGAGTTCGAGGTAGTCACAAGAGTCAGGTTGCCGAGTGGCCAGTGGTCAACGGCGACTTCCGGCTACTGGTCGAGCTTCAGCGTGGTACCAACAGACTCGAGCTTGAGGCCGGCGGTTTTAAGCGCAAGTTTAGCCTCGTATACGAGCCTAGATCCACTCGGCTCAGAGTCACACCCGTCTATGTTATCTGCGCTGGTCACGATGGATACTTTCAGGTAATATTACATGCATTTCTGCTCGCTGACCTTGTTTGATGGGTAAAAGCTCTCGTGTATCGATTTGCAAGCTCTGCACTTTGACACTTTTTTTCGGTTTTGTCGCGGAGCACAGCCACATGTACATATTTCGATGAGTGTTATCGACGTGTGACGCGACTTGGTGAATGCGGCAAAAGTCCAATCGATAAATATTTTAACGTCCTTTTTTGAGAATTACCGCGTGCTCTAGAACAGCACGAAGCTGATCAAACATTCACAAATTTTCGATTAACTCATCATCGCCTAAAATTAAAAAGGGTCCACGAGGGGAGAACCGCTCACCAGAAAGCGCAGCAACACGCATCGGTCTTGGTGCTCGGCTTCTTCAAACCCTGACAGCGGAAAAGCTTCGCGAAGCTGGCCACGGCCGCAAGACCTTCCAGTTGGAACGTGACCTGGACGGTCCAGAGTGTCTCGTGATGCACAGCGTACTCCACGTGGACCGAGCTCGAGCGATGTCGCAGCGCGAGCTCTGGGAGCTTATAGGTCGCGAACTGATGACTGGGCCATTGGCATCAAAGGACCGCAAGTACCTGGCATTCCTCTCTTGTACGCGATACAAAGGTGCACCTAATCCCAGGACCCACGAGGACACTCTCGCCAGAACTCAAGGACACGCAGCTCTCGGTGGTGGCGGACTCGCGCTTTTTGGATCGGCTTGCCTTCACACGTGGCCCACTTGTATGCCACAGGTATGTGTATTATGGTGCTCTTTTTTATGTTTGCTACGCTAGAAACGCGAGGCGTTGTTATGCTAGCGGTGGTTTAATTGCTCTTGTTAACGCGCTAGTGCTGATTGCAATTGCGGTTGTTATGTACGCTTTACACTAATTAACTTTCTCAGTCTCTGGTACAAACTTATGAGACTTGAGAGTGTAAATCGATTGCGCTTGGATTTTGGACTATAAGAGCGCGATGTTTATATCTTTATTATAAACTTTTGACGCATAATACATTTGTGAATTTTATACGTTCATTTTAACATAATATCAAAGTTATCAAAGCTTCAATAGCAAGTTATTAACCCTGTAACACTTACTGCCACATATATCAGCTGATGGCTATACACATGTCACACATGTATCTAAAGTCTAGCATCAGAATCACTTCCAACAATTGATGCTCCAGATATTTGCTCGTATTATACATAGTAAAAAGATATTGATTTACAAGACTCTACACTTCGAGAGCACTCACTCAGCTGGCACCGCTAACGCGAGGCTAAAAACAATACCTCATCGATCACAAAACTTGAATTTATTTTTTCGAATTTCTCGTACATGTACCTATACTTAAAAAAAATCTCTCAGCGCTGCAATACCAAATAAATCGATTTCTAACGCAGGTCCTCCCTCGATTCCTGGACACGAAGCTGATCGACACGGAGCAGCTGATGGATGACAGCAACTACCGAGGCACACACGGCGGCTGCTTGGCCACGACCCTCGGCTCAGTTCTCCACGAGCTCGGCCACACCTTCGATCTGGGTCACACGCGCGATGGCATAATGGGCCGTGGATTCGACTACGTCGACCGAGTTTTCGTCGGAGCGGCCGGCATCGACACGAACCGTAACCCAGTGCGCCGCGAGCCCCAGCATACGACCATCGCTCTGAGCAGACCTCTGAGCGTTACGGTAACGGTCCAGCAGCCACCAGCCGCCAGTCCACGACGAGGTCGACTACTCTCCGAGACCCTCAGGCCCAGTAGTATGAGCTTCGGTCCGACACAACCCGGTCGACTATCGGCCCCCGCAAGTCCTGAGCTGAACAGGTCGTTCGCTAAGAGCCTGGCCAACAACAGTGAGATACCCTCGCAGACCGACAGGACCTTCTGGGGCAGCTCGTGTGCAGCTCTACTCGCTTACCACCGCTGGTTCAACTCGGATAACGACAACGGCAGGTGCCAGAACGTCAACGATCTCAAGTACGACGGCAAGAGGTTGGTTTATTTTTAATTTTATAGTACGTGTATTTTATACGAAGACATGAACGTATGCTTGCTTTCAGGAACGTCGTGAGATCTCGACACGGTGTGCGAGTAATCGAGCTGCGCGAATCATCCGGTGGTATGGTCGTGGCCTCGCGACAGTTTCCCGGGAATCACCTGACCCTGGAAGCGATGGTCCCGGCCCCACCACCACATTGCATCGCTGCACTGACCCTCGTCGCCGAAGACTCGATTGGCAGCATTCTCAAACATCCCCTGCCCACGGCGTTCTAGGACCTGATATCATCGAGCAGACATTAAGCTCATCATCGCGATCATCGCTTGAGATCTACTACTCCTGTGATCTGGGACCGCTCTTTATCTCTTATCCGATTCATAATCCTTGTAGCTACGTATCCCGGTATTAGACAGGTTTGGCCGATCGATCGATGTGTTTATTTATCAGTCAATCTTAATTTTGAACTTTCTTTCTCAGTGACTACGAAAACGCAATTTTCAGTTGGTACACTGTACTGCACACTTAATTTTACAATCAAAGTATTAGTGTACCTATAACACTGTTGTTCGATTGGTCGAACGCGTCTGTACTATAACATAAATATTATCAATCCGAGCGGTCCCTTTATTTATTAATGCATTCGAGAAAGAAAATAAGTAGCAAAATATAGGGTGTCGCAACTGAATGACTTTTGGAAAACTCTGGGCATTTTAAATATTAGTCGAGTAAAGTGGTCGGTGTCTTCAGTTAAGAGACTAGTATTATTATTATGAGCTGATAGTCATTCCGTAGCATATTCTATTGTACAACCCGATCTCATCGCGGCAGCTACTCCTGTATTTTGCTACTCGTTTTCGCGGCGTATATACTTATAACAATATATCACGCGCTCCTTATTACCAAAGTGCTTTGTGCAAAACATTTCACGATCTTGAAAAATCGATTGCGTGCTTCAACTCGCTAATCATTACACCATAAAATTAATATATAGAAAGTATATTGATTTTTATAATTAACGATTTTCCTTGTAACGCGAGGTGAATGGCCTTTCAGTTATATCGAAGAGAGTATAAAGAGTTGCCTTTAGATACTTTTCTATGTAAGAAGAAGAAATTATTCCTGCATGGAAAACATAGACTTATAATAGTGATCGATACACACCGGTATTCTTCAAAGTACAAGAGCGAGAATCGATTTTTTGGGTTCTATTATTTATTATACGCTTTTCCGCCCTTTCACTAATTATATTAAGGTTGTATCTGATGACAAGATATTTATTGTGATGAACTCATACATTGATTCATATTTATGTGGTAGAAGTTCCTATGGGTTCAAAGTACATCGAGGAGGCCACAAACATACTTACGTGCAATGTGTTGCTCGAGAATTCAAAATTTATAACAAATATGAGCAAAATCAAATAATTGTATGTGTGTTGTGTGGACTTTCAAACTTACTATTACTATACATTATTTATGCATATAATTTTAACAAAATTCGATTGTTAGAATCAAATTATTTTCTTAATCTCTTTAGAGACCGAAAATAACATCGATTATATTTAAGTGTATACTATTGGGCATTTAAAAGTATATTTTTTTACGCGCTAAAATTAAATAATGTATGGTTTATTTATTGCACCGACTCTAGTCATACGAGCCTCCTCGAAGATTGTGTTCGTTATATTCCTTCCACTTATATACTCCAAAAATCAAATAAGATAAGAAAAAATCAAGCTCCAATATTGTCCATCGATAACCGCGCACCTTCACCGCATCAAACGCCAAACATGCTTCCTCTACACTAAACAAAAAGCATTATTTACCAATCACTTGTTTAACAAGACACACAAGAGCGAATTTGCTGATTGCTGCCCAATCAATGGCAAAATGCAGTTTATCCAAATATACACGTATTATGCACAAACATAGCCGATGCTGAACCAAAGAAATATACATCAAAATATATACAAAGCGATAAGAGTCCAGTCCAGCATCGCGCGTAAAAGAAGAAAAAACGCAGGTAGTTTGTAGAAATTGTGATTGAAAAATTACTGAGAGAGCCTATAAGCGATTCAATCGGAAGATGCGGTGCAATTGCATAAGTTAATTACGATACATGTATGACGTATGAGCCACTGAAGGCAAAGTAATTCTCACTTGTATACCAACAACCCGCATGTACAGTATTATTATTTCATAATCTATTCTCGTAACACGTAAGTTATATGGTGAATAATATAAGATCACACATACAAAGACAATATACACAACACGAGTTATGATAAAGTCTATTGTCGATATGTCGATTTGCAATCGGCAATTTACAGATGCATGTAAAGAGATATAAGAATTCTACAAGAATTGAAGAGTAAGCAAAACCCAAGTTGTTTCCAGCTAGAATATTTGTTCCCAAGGCGAGAAATAAACGAGTAATTTTTTTCATTAAATACATTTGACCTTTCATTTACATACAACCAAATTTTATTTATCTTTAGTTTAAAATATACAAAAATGGGAATTTTAATAAAAAAAGTATTTTAGTTAATTATCTAAAATAAATCTAATATCAAATCACATATTAATTTACATACTCCCGACACATACCCAAGTGTCTGCATCTTATTATACTATATCACACATTATAAAAGTTTATATATATATATATGTACATAAATTATATATACACACCACAAGGTTGCATATAAGTCATATAATATAGTAGAAACGTATTTACAATGACATCAAGAATGTATGTAGTGCGCATTTACGAACAGTATACAAAAGTTACGCATATCCCTTGTAGCGACGAAAGGCAAAGTAAGTATCCGCCCCGTACAAAATTCCAGCAAATCCACTCAAATACTAAAATTAAAAAAAATAATTATTCAATTATATAGATGAGAAAATTATTTGAAAATTTGAGTTAAATTAAATTAAATTTTAGTTTCTGTTTAGAAATCACTCACATATGCTGCTGTCATAGCAGGATAAACATCAAAGCCAGGCGTAATGGCATAAAGTGGCCAAAGGAACATTTTCGTTGCAAATCCTAAACACGACGCGGAACTCATGCAGAAAAAGCAGGCAATCGAGTTGAACATAAGCTCCTGTAAGTGTAAAAAACGTCATTAAATAACTCGCATTCTTATCATCGCGCACTTTTGTTGTCCACATTTCGCTAATAACAGGCATAATACTTACAAAATAAGAAGATTGAACTAGTTTATAGGACTTTTCGGAAAATATATAGCAGAGTAATAGAACGCCAGAATTCAAAAAACAAGCCGCTGAAGTTGTCAGAGCTCCTTCAAATGCAGAACCAATTTGTGCATGGTATTTTAATCCATAGTTGACCAGCAGTCCTTGGATTATAAAATTAACTACCTAAAAGTTACAGAATGTAACAAATTCAGTACATTGAGTATAATGAAATGAGTTATAGTTTTTTAGTCTACTGATCAAAATATATAAGACTCACGGCTTCCAACACCTTGATCATTCCTGGCAACGTTTTAAGAAATTCAACGTGAACACAAGTGCAGCAACGAATACAGCAACAGCCAACACCCCCGACTCCATGTGTTCGTTCTGGAGCCGCTGTTTTGACAATCGGGCCACCCTTTTTAACCATTTTTTTACAATAAACTATTTAAAGTTCAGCTGTATAAAATAAATCTTCCGCATATATACGCGTCACTTTTTTTCACGACTGATCTTATTAATATCTATTTATATTATATATAGCAATTATGATTATAATTGATAGAATTATTTATAACTATATTAATAACGAAAAAGAAAAATTCAAGAAAGAAGAAACGCTTTCTTCGTACTCTCACGTGCTACTGAAACGGAGATTTTAAAGCCACGCGTTGCGCTCAGTTTTTCGAACCCCCCGCATCGCTTTCAAGCGACACTATAAGAGCTGCAAGTGTATTTTAGGCGATTCATGGTGCTCCCTTCGAGTGCCTGGCAATCAATACATATTCTAATTTCGCTTCCGTACTTCTTGCAAGTTTTCGAACTGCATTTTCAAAACAAATATTTATACATACATTTAGTAAAATTAATTTTATAGTTTACCTTGCATAATACTATAGGTATATAATTTCCTATTTGTAATAGGTGCGTTCGTCGTTATACATTTTAGAAGAAACGTATAAAAAGTATTGTTCTAAAACAGATTTGTTTCTAAAAATATTTTACAAGATCCAATTTCTAATAGATATTATGCACAGGTATCTATATAGACGCGCCCAGAGAGGAAGAATAAGCGCGCGCTTGATTGCTGTATATATATCGGTGCATACAGAATATATTTATTTCTGATGCACTTGTTTTTACGCATTAGTTGAACAGTAATATGTCGATCTTGCAAGAAACAGTAAACTTTGAAAATCAAAACTTCATCGCTGACAATATGTATTTGCCAATATTCCCTGAACCAGTTAATGGAGAGCTGTCAAGCGAAGAATTCTTGGCATCTTCAAGAAACGTTGTGAGAATTCTCGGTAAGTCTTACATTTTGTAAAAAAAAACAATTTAACCTCAATCCTTATGCGTAAATAAAATAATTTGATTTTCCTCTCATGGATATTTACTGTCATAAAATGATTTGTATCTACATTATGTTCTTAGGCAAACTAATATGCTAATTAGATAGAACTTTTCAGCTGTAATAAACAATACTTAATGATATCGATGTTTTCGTTTGTAATAAATAAATATAGTAACCTTTCGTGTATTCTTGTTATAACAGATTACTTCGGAAACATCTTTATGCCTGTCAAATACGATATGCAAGGAAATATTGATGTAAGAAATCCTATATTGCAATTCATTGTCATATTTAAATGCTTAACTGATTTATTTAAAATTCTTACAGAAGTTGAGCAAGAAATTCAATCAAAACAAGAAAAAATACTCGACATTGCAAAAGATGATAATCGATGAAAAAGACAAATTAGAAGGCTCAGTCGTGATTGATGCTATGTTATGGTTGAGAAGGTTTTTAAAATATTTTCAAAAAAGTTTGGAATTTCAAACGGTAATGTATATAAACGTACGCGAAATACAATAACATTCTCTTTCATGATTTTAGGGCACTGCATATGATTCAACTATTCTTCGAGTACATCGTTAATGATTTCAATTCTGGAAAAAAGTCGGAAGATCTTATGGCAAATATTTGCAAATCTTATGAATTGAGTTTGGAACCGTATCACGGATACATGGCCCAGCAGCTTTTTAACGTAAGAATAGAAATATAGGTACTGCATATGAAAATTATGACGACAATTTTATAAAGTAAAACTTATTCCGAATATTTACAGCTATTGTCACGAATGATACCTCCACGAAATAAAGTTTTGCTAGCGATTGCCAATGGATATGACGTGAAACAAGAAATTATCATTAAAAGCATGGATAGATTTTCGAAAAGATTGCAGGAAAATATTACAATTCTCAAACTATTTTACGAAAAACATGATTTAGAAAATTACGATAAAGCTTGAGATTTATCCTAATATTATAGTATTGTTGAGGTATTGCGTACTTTTTTATTAATACATCTAGAATGTAATTAACGAATGGGTTTTACGAGTGCCATTATATCTGAAATTAGGTTTCTTTATAGTTTAATTAGCGAATTCGTATAATATATGTATTATATGTTCGATAAAAAAATATACATTAATAAATACAAAAGTGTATTTTAATTCATTTTATTATAAATAACTTAAATTACAAAATGACTTACTAACTTACACGGTATGAAAATACTTATTTTATTGTATCATCAATTCCATACATCTGCGCCATGTAAAATCTTTTTGCGTGATGATCTGCTGATGTTTTTAATACTATAGTACCAGTTATTATTTCAATTATTAAAAGTCCTAACGCGATTCCATTGAATATTCTTTCGTTTAATTGGTGTACTGAGTTCCGATCAAAAACCAAAAACATTTCCAAAGGAAACTGAAGAAGAGTAGAAATAAGCCAGAAACTCGCCAACTCTGGTATCTGAAATATTAACATTATACACAATAACAAATAGAAACAGGTAAAAAAAATTTTAAATGAATAGGTTTTCGAATAAATATAAATATAAAGTCAAGTGCTTCTTATTTTTGTTCTATATAGTTCTCTAATACAATGAAATGAAAATTATTTATTTATATTATTTAAAAAATTACTTCTTATTATAGTGTATGATTTTATTTAAACCAAAACGCAACTCATATGAAAAGTGAAGTAAAATGTAATTTTGAAAATACGTCATATGACAGTGACATCTAGTGTCAACGTTTCTAAGCAAAAGAAATACGTCGAATTCAGATAATTTTTAACTGATCAGCTAGAATACTCATATAAATAAAATATCCTCTGCTTTTGCTATTAATAACAATAATATATTACAACATGGAAAAAATATTATTGTTGTTTTGATAATTTTAGAAATTACGTGCAATCAAAGATAACCAGTTTATCGTGCGCGTATCTATATACAATACATCCTTAAAGATATAGATATTAGATATCCATATACAAAATCTGTTAATTCATGCTTTGCCACGAACAGAAACTAACTTCAGTTGTGTACAGGCACACGTATACACAAGATAGTTGCTGATTTTGTGTTCACTTTACATACTTTTTCACTGAGGTTTCCAAGATATCCTAAATATAATCTTGCACACTCCAATCCAGTAACTGCCAAAAATACTGCAACGGAGACGAACTTATAGACTTCCGATAAATCATAATACTGTAACAATATTTCAGGTAAATTTAAGTTACATATACGTTCTTATAAATTCAAAACTGACGAAATTTTTTCGTTTTTATGTGAGAATATATAGAAAACGATAGAATTACTTTTTTGTCCAAATAGTACAGTAGAACAAGTAACCATATCGGGGAATAACGAGCGTTCAAATAAAGAGCAATCTGGAGAGGTAGACTTGATTTGATCCGATTCCCTGCAAAAATTACGCATGTTATTTGCATTATACTCAGATAACAAAGAGTTAAAGCGTTTATCAGTAAAAGAACGATTTTATGAAACGGTTATTTTTAAATTATGCATTTTAACAAATCTATTATAATATATTTGATATGCGTCAAATACGTTATAGTTAAACAAATGTTTATTTTACATACAGTATAAAGAAATAGTTTTAATGCTTTAAGGGGAATATTATTTTGGAGCCTACGGAATTATTTATCACCGAAAATTACTCACCCACGTCGTAAAACTCCTTTTTTCTATCGTGGCATGCTAAACCAGGAAAAATGTGATCCGAGGCGGAAATAACCGAAGACTTCCACATATTTCAAAATCAAATATTTTTAACCATTCCATTAAATATCTTGGAACATAACGTAGAATAACCATTTACTGTTTGTTTACTTTTCCTGTCGCCGGGTAGCGAAGGAACGACATATAGAATGCACCGCCATCTGGGCAATATTCAAACACCTGCTGCCTATATACAACCGAAACGCAATCGGCTGAAGTACTTACTGTATTCACTTATACCATTCAGTAAAAGTAAACGTCAGTATCTGTGTCTATCAGCTAAATTACCCCATAGCTATTGAATGGTAGAAGCTCAAAGCTAATGCTCATTACTATAGCTATAATAAAGTACATACTAGATTACTTGTGTACATTTCTTGAATGATTGCTGACGTTATTCAATACAAAAAGAAATTTCAAAAGTATTTAATTTAATTGGACATAATTTTATGGACGTATTAACTTTAATTGGAAACCATAATAGAGAACATTTTTCTCTACATTCTATATAGTTGAGTTAATTTAAACAGATTAAGTGATTGAAATAAAAACAACAAACATTAAAGAAATGTTTAAAGTGTATTAGTTCATAGAAACGTAGTATTTATAAAAATATTTTACATATTTATTAACATTGTAATACAAAAAATCTAATTTTCAACAACTGTTTTTTACTGTCTCTTTTACTCAATCTGAGAATAACTTTGACCGTATTTCATTCATCAAAAAAGATGCCTTTTGTTCTTTAGGTACTGTATACCATATGCTTTCATTAATTGCAACAACTTTATAAGACATTGCTTCTAAGGTATTTACAGTGATTCGGTAGTTACCCGTCAAATTACCAGTATTCCTGAAGAACCAATAATGTGGCATAAGGTTAATGGCAATTCTGAAAAAATTCAAATTTAGTTATTTGTATAATTCTTAACATTTCTAAACAATCTTATTTTGCAATAGTTTATCATATCTTACACTTGGCTTGTCGAAGGAACCTTCAAATCTTCGATGTAATCTAAGGTATCTGTTTCATTTTTATTTGTTTTGGTATTTATAGGAACTGGATTGCCATCTTTGTCCAAAGCAACAACATGATCTAAACAAATAAATTAATTTGTGTAAAGATAAACATCTCTATTTAGCATTATATAGTATATCATTAGTATATGATGAATCCATATTTAAAAACTAATTATTACCAATCACATGGAACAATTTTGTTGTAATGTCACTCTTTACATAAACAGACCCTCCCAATGCATCTTGAAGATAATCCAAAAATACTTCTCTTTTTCTTCCTTTTCTTGGATATGTCCCAAGACTCAACCTTTTTAATGCATTAATTTGTGATTCACTTGGTACAGGTCCATCATAATTTTGTTCTACTTTCAGTTTTTGATAGATTTTACAAAATGTCCAATGCAAGAATTGTTCTTTTGAATAATCGTAATTAGCATCAAAAATTTTAAGTAACATCGAAGTATGATATGACTCCAAACACAATAGATTTAACGCACAAATTGTTAAAGTTTCATGACTATAATTCAATATTGCATTGTTTTTCATAATAAAATCTTCTATTTCTTTCCAAAAAATGCTTTTATGCATGGACATTGCTGCACTAGATATCAAAACTATGAGTTTGCTAATATGTTCATCAAATGTTTCTCTAGATAAAATGGTTTTTTCAAAATAAGTGGCAAATGCATAATTCAACAACTCTACGCTTTCATGTCTAACAGAGCATAAACATTTGAGTGCACTCAATGCACTATTAAAACCTACGTCCACACTTATTAATTTCTGAATCAATTTATCAAAAAGATCAGGATTATAAAATTCTTTTGCTGAAAGAATGCTGAAAGAAAAATATGATTGTTAAAGATATTATTTCAAGTACTGTTGCATAAAAATTGATACTCACTCTGATGATTTAAGTTTTTCAGATAATATGTAGATTATAAAATTGACTTGATTTGCATTAAGTTCTTCAATATTTTTCAATATAACATCCTGAACTCGATGTAATACATTTAACCATCCTTGTGGATGATATTTCATATTACACAATGATTCTAGTATTAAAATACTACTTTTGAGAGGTATCTCACCCTTGTAATTATCTAAACTTTGAATAACATGTTCCAATAATTTAAAACTGTTTTTATTTGCATGATAACTTATAAAAGACAGTGCACTTTCAAGAGATGTGATATTATTTTCATCCAAATCTATTGACAGTTTCACTACAAACTTTTTTTCTAATGCTTTTTGTAACCCTTTGATCAATGGTGATTGTGGCATTCTTCTAATTGTTAAAGATAATGTGCCAAAATCAATCAGTGACATGTCATTTAAATTATTACAAATATATTTAAGAATCAGTTGAATAGTATCAACTGAAATTGGGATTTTCATTCTTGCGAAGAGATTTAAAATTTCTATTGCTTCTGAATTTGTCAACTGATCAATTTTTGAATCAATTATAGAACATACTTCTTTAAAAAAGGCATGTTGATTCCATAGACCAGTTTTTTTGTCACTTATATCAGATGTTTCTCTTTTATAAGATTTCACTAAACTATGCAATGCAGTAATAATATGTGGGCCTTTTATGACATTTTTATTAGCTTCCAAAGTAACTAAAACTTTTGACGGATATCGAGACTTTAATTCTGACAATAATTGATCTACATTAGGATTTTCAAGTGGTAATGAAGTTGTGTTATCTAAAATTTAAAAAAATAAATCAATTAAAAAAGTGACAAGACGAAACTGGTTTAAACAACCTACCTTTTATTTTCTCAATATGGGTTACATGATAGGCAAAAACTCGTTGAGTTGAAATATTGGATCGTCTTAATGATGTAGACAGTCCAAAAAGTCTTTTTGCAAACATTTCTTCTCTTGAAAATTTCAGAGAAGAGGTTAAGTAGCTTGTATCCTTGATAAAAAAATGTGAATATTTACAGAAGCAATAGCAATCTCACTTATATTTGTAAATTAAACTACTTCTTCTGTATATTTTCTATTATCTTTTATGGCAATTATATAGTATAAACATAATACATTTAAATATCCTTAGATCAGTATTCGTAGGTTAAGTAATTATATTGTTCCAATGCATGCCGTACCGCGCCGCACTCTATGCAGCGCACATGTGTGTGTGTGTAAGTATGTGTGCGTGTGTGTGCATGTGTGTGTGTGTATGTGTGTGTGTGTATATATATATGTGTATATATAATAGTAGGTATGTAAAGCGGTCTGCGGTGAGTTCAGAAAACAATCAAGCAGACGACAACTAGGAAAAGGGGGAAGATTCAAATCCTTGGCAATCAGTAAACAAATAAAAAAATTATAAATTTTGCTTGTAATTATAATGTTAAAATATAAATACATTCGAAATTATGATTTGTAAATTTAAAAATAGATCCATAGAAAATGGTAAGACTTATAAAATAGGTTTAATAAAATAGGCATGCACATGAGAAATGTATTAAAATTATTCTCCATGTCTATATAGGTACGTATGTACACATAAATTTACATATGATTTCTTTAGAATTGTTAAATTAAGTACATAATACTCTAAAAATTTTCTTCATTAAAATTTCAAGACTATGTCCTCTGGTAATCCAAATTTGTGAATATTCGGGAAAATATACTTTCTAAACTGGTTGTCTAGGGACTCAACAGATCGATTATTTAAGTACTACAAAATAAAAAAAATATGAACATTTTAAAATGTTCCTCTTAGCAAAATATCTTTACATATCAAATTAAGAAACTTACGCCTTCAGCTTGCATTTGACGCCATATGTCTCGAGTTCTGCAATCATTAATTTTATCCCGCGTGATTAAGTAAGCAATCATCTGCCTCTTCTCGTTCATACTGTAGTCATGTCTATAAAAAAACAAAACGAGTTTATTAAGAAAGTGTTAAACTTATTGAATTATTTAAAGAAAAACAATAAAACAATCATTTACCCCCGACGCCTTTTTCCTTTCTCATACAGTCTTTCGTTGACAGTTTTTGATTGATTGGGTGGTGGCAAACATGTCCACCACTTTTTACTAAATGAAAAATTAACACATTAATATCAATTGATATTATTAACAAATATTCACAAAAAAAACTTATTTAATTATTATTACGTTTGGATTTCTAGAGAAGTTTCAATGTTCTGAGAAATATTTTCTTGCTCCATTGGGTTATCATTTATTTCTACCATTCTCCACTTATTATTTCCATCATAAATCACCCTCTTTCGTCTTTTTTTTTTAGTAGCACTGAAAAGTAATAAAATATAAGTATCAAATCTCAGAATCTTTTTTTTTTTTAATTTAAAAATATACAGACTTTTTCTCATCCTCATTGATTGGAACTGTAAATGACACTGATGACTTATTTCTTTTTGGTGACAGAGTTTCAGCTAAATAGCTGAAATCAGCTTTCCTTTTTCTTTGAATTATATCCTTTCCCTCACCAACAGAATTGATTTCTTCATTAACGCATCTAAAAAAAGTTAAAACCATGCATAAGAAATAGAATCTAAAAATATTGCAAGTCACTGTATAATAAAATGAACAAAAATTTACTTTGGCAACTCCTCTTGACAAACGTTGACAGATTCATTTTTATCTTTGGAGTTTTTGCAAAATTTGGAATTTTTGTCATTATCATGATCATTATAATCACTCCAACATCTTTCGCAGCGCACATTATCTTGATAATATCTATTACAAGAAATTGCAAATAAATTACTTTAAGATTAAGAAGCAATTTTACTATTAAAACATTGAATGAAAGTTATAAATATTTAGTACCTGTGACATGAATTTGTTCTTAAAACATATTTGCTGATTAAGCAGCAAGGACTTTCAAGTTGCTGCAACTTTTTTGACCTATACCTAGGCATACAATGAAAGAATAGTACATATATTAATATTTATTATAATTTAGTTTCATTCTTACAAATTATTTAAATAAAAAACGCATAAAATGTAGTTCGTGCAATGACTGAGAAACAAGAAAATAAATGAGTGAGAAACAAAAAGTGTATAAATACCTATATTTTTCAATATCAAGTAGTTCCTTAGCCAATATAGAATCCAAAATAAAATTAATACTAAACAAATCGGTCCTTTTCTGATTTTCTAATCTATCAAAATACGACTCGTCGCATAGCGTGTAAAGAGCATCAGTACACACAGTACCACTTAGCTTCTGAAAAATGGTATTTAAAATGCCCAATCAATTACCTGTTGTGTATACACAAATGTTTATTAAATAGGTATATAAGTATACTAAAAAGTATACAAACCGTGACAACGTTCTCAAATTTCGTTTGTAACGACGGCTTTAGTCCTTCAAACTTGAAGGAGTATCCTTGAAGGAAATAGCGGTGCCTTTCGTAAAAGTTCTCTTTTTCTCCAAAATTCATGGTTTTATAGCTTGCATTTTATAATTTACAAGTGCACCTCTATACTTAGTCTTGCACATACCACTAATAACTTACCGAAGAATGTTTTTATTTTAAAGAGGTTATGTTATGTATACGAACACATACAAAAGGGTATATATTATGTTATATATGGTTATGACAACTAGTATATGATATGGCGTACCGCGATACAGCGATACCGGCATTATCACTGAGTGTGAGTTGTAATTAGTGTGATCACGCTTTGATCGGCGCGAGTAGTAGCTAGATATATATAAACAGAGCCGCACTTCGCGCTTCTTTTTCATTATCTTGCACTGTAGATGGAGTTACAATCGTCAAATTCAAGTGAGCGCGGGAAAGTACGAATAAGATTTATTTGCCGTATAGGTAACCACTCGACTTATCGACAATAGTGCGACGACTATTATTATAATACTGATCTATATGAGATATACAGTAATTTCATGCAGTATAAGCCCTTCAATTGTGATATACTATAATATAATCATAATGACTAAAAACGGATTTGTGGAAAACTACAATTTTGATAAGGTGATTTGGTAACCTATTAACGCATACGAATACGATAATTATATTATCGGGTGTCGATGTGTGTATGTACATCATATAAAATAGCTGATTTTAGCACAAAAAGAATTTTTTACAACAGTACCTATAATAATTGTTTATAGGATATTTTTTGCTCTATTATATTATGCAATTGCAGACAACATATTATATATAGTTATATTTATTGATTGGACTCTAACAATTAATTACTGTCGAAAAAATTGCCTATATAATAACATACGCTTGTTTATGCATTCACTAGACTTATAATGTTGAAATAGTTCGGTAACTCCTTCTATTGTGTAATGACGTACGAAGTTTGGATGTTAGTATATTTTTAATTAGAACTCGATCACCAATCGATCACAAGTCGATCTTGACCCGGTCAGGCTGTTCCCATTTGTCATTACTCTTTACTCTGTATATACTTTTAAATTACAGAGACGGCTACTTAAAAAAAGATTAATAATAATTTAATTTAATTATAATTACATAATGCGAATAATATCAATTCGATCAATTTGAAATTTTATTATTTAACCACTATAAAATGAGCTTTTGAAATCTCTTTTTAGAGTTTAGGTAGATTATTATAATTTATTGGTTACCAGTGTAACTCTAAGTATGTGTATAGAGAAAAATGTGCGGATGAGGCATCAAGTCCGTACTTATATTATTGCTATATTTCAAATTATATACTGATAAACAAAAATCATTTTTTAATCGTATATACCTGCTATGACCTAGTAGAGTTACCTATATTCATAGTTTAAAATGTTGCTGTTGGCATATTATGTATATATGTTGGTCATCAACAGCCACTTAAAGGCGTTATCAACAAACAAAAAAGGACATCTCAATTAAAGCTATACTGAAGTATAGAAGTTAAGATAATTCGAGCCCGAGATTCGGCAAGGAAAATTCCTTGACTAGCCGAAGTGTCACATACCCGGCGAGCCTTGCGCTCAACGCCTTTGCCAAAGATCGCTCGCAGCCGATGAAAGAAGCCGTTTGACCTATAAGCTGCTGATCTGTGGCGTCTCGAAACGCGCCGATCACCACCGCCAATAACGTCGCCGATCCCTTGCAGCTCACCCGTACCCAAAAGAACCGATCAGTCGCCCGCAATTATTCGCGGCGTCTAATTGCCTTTCCCCTTTGTTTCACATTTCCCATAATTTATGAGATCTTCAACCCTTCCTGTCCTACCCTATACTTAGACATCCTGTATACATATATAGTTTATTCTAGTGAGTTGCATAATTTTTCCTATAGAAGATTGATTGTCATTAATGGTTACGTAATTTAAATTTTGTGAGATTCGGTGGTGTGCTGTAGATCGAGAATAAATTTTTATTCTACCCGGCTTTATTCAGGGTCAACTTATTATACGTATACTGTCAAAGTAAGTATATGCATTTCATGTTTATTTAAATAATTACAACGCACTATTAATAAATTGTTTTATCAATATCATTATTATTTATCGATTAATTCAGTTAACGATACATACATACGCACTTACACAAACCTCGCGCAATAGTATATTCATGAGCTAGCTAACATTTTACTTATACATTTTTTCAAGGAAATCATCGTTAACTCTTAACCATGGCGGCACAGCCAACAGCAGAAATCAAGCAGGTTCGTTCAAATTAGTCGCCGATTTGTAAAATATTTATTTAAAAAATATTTTGTCATTTATAAAATAAATAACAAAACTTTATTGTTTTGTAATAAAATATTTACTATATGTACGGTATATTTATAGATGGACAAGGTTCTAGATCTTTACAAGCACATGAGTCAAAATCCAAGTTTAAAATCTGCCAGAATTATTTCTATAGCTAGAAATGGAATTTCTATACAAAGTGTTTGGGAACAAAGAAATTTAGAAAGAAACATAAAGCAAAAGTTTACTCAAGATTTCAGTTTAGATGCGGATTTGCAACCTCTTGTAGAGAGCTTTCCAGTAGATGTTACTTCGGAGTAAATATTAATTTCTTAGATTTCCATAGTTTCATATGTATTTCAGATATAATTACTATAAAAAAACTATTTGATTTTCCCTTTTAAGGCTTTTATCAACTTCATCCGAAAATGAGAAATTAAAAGCCATATTGCGAGAAGTCATGGTTGATGGAAAGCCAAAGCAGTACATTGAAATTTGGGACAGGCAGCATCTTGTCAAAAACTATGACTTGGCTGCTTACGATGCACATGGAGAAATTTACACTGATAGTAAGAACATTTTTCATTTTATCACAGATATATAATAAATCACATCAAATACATTGATTATTTAATATCTCTTATAAATCATCTTTCTTTAGATATGTTTAGCTCGTTTCAATTTTCGCCCGACAATACAAAATTAATGTACATCGCCGAGAAGAAGTTGCGAAAAACTGAACCTTATTATAAACAAAAACCAAAGTATAAACTTTCTACTCAAGAAAATGAAGAAGAAGCTGAACGGGTAAGAAACGATATTACATACTGCAGTGTTGTACTTATCATACGTGCAATTATGTACCATTTACTTATATATAAATACCAACAATGTTTAAAAAAACTGTTACCATATTTAGGGTACTCAGCATGTTTACAAGCCTGACTGGGGGGAACAGTTGGAAGGTCGACATCGATCCGTAATCATACTTCTGAATCTTGAAGATGACACTTTTTTCCCTCTGCCATTTATTCCACATGATTATTTTCCAGCTGAAGTTATTTGGACTCCGAACGGTGAATGTATAGTAGGCGTCGCATATAAACTATACAAAAGATATCTTGGTCGATTCGGTTGTAGTAACAGAGAATCTTACATTTTTCTATTAAAAGGAACAGAATTCCGTAAGCTACACCAATCTTTTTTTAGTTTTAGTTTTTGTAACATCTATTCAAAAATTCACATCAATATTTTAACTATCGTTGTTATTCTTATAAAGGTAAGCTAACTGGACCAGGACAAGCTTGTAAAACACCTCAATTCAGTCCAGATGGAAAGCACCTTATTTGGCTAGAAAGAGACATTGGCAAACCTCACCATAATGTACAAAGGCTTATGCGTATAAAATGGGACGTTGTCGAAACAGTGAGTTTATTTGGATTTAGTATAGCGTAATTAATTATGATAATTCTGTAATATCCTGAATCGTGTAACAATAATTAACATTCGTATTATTTTCAGCCTGACATGGTTGTTGACCTTGTAAAGACAAACATCACTATTGCCAATGATAAGAAATTTTACGGTTTTTATGGTCAAACTATTCCCAAACGTTGTTGGAGTAATGACTCTCAATACCTCTTTCTCAGCACACCACAAAGATCAGAAATCAAATCATACGTAGTTAATTTAGGTAAGTCGGTAATGAGCTCGTGTCATCAACCATCAGCTTTATATCTCAAATACTTGTCAATAACTAAAACAGATTTTGAACAATCTCTCTAAAGAATGTACATCTATTTACAGAAACGAAAGTAGTAACTGAAATAGAAAATAATGATGGAAGCAGCTTGAACATTCTAGATGTGAGAAAGAATCGTGTAGTTTTTACGAGATTCTCCATGATCTTACCACCGCAGTTAGTTGTTGGAAAATTCGATCCTACGTCGGAAAATATTGGAAACCTTCATTTGTATAACTGCACTAAACCGCTCGATATTCCTAATGGAGAAAATCTTATATATGAACATACTGAATTTGAGTATAAAACAAACGAACCTGTCAGTAAGTTTATCAAGATTTACTTATTTTAGGCAGTATATTTAAAAAAATATTAATTGTTTTTTATTATTACTAAAAAATTATTGAAACTCATAGGAGATTTCAATTTCACTTACTTTGGAGAAAAAGCTGCACCAGAAAAATCAATGCCTTTACTTGTTGTACCCCACGGAGGACCTCATTACTCGTTCTGCAACCAATTTAACATGGATCATGCAATTTTTGCACTTTTAGGTACCAAATGCGATGATTTATAATTTATAATATAGGTATAAATAAAAAATATATATATAAATTTATTCCATTTTTTAGGTTTCGGAATTTTACAAATTAATTTCCGAGGATCTACTGGTATGGGCGGGGACAACATTGAGTTTCTCAGTGGAAGGATTGGAGAAACTGATGTGCTTGACTGTGTAACAGCGATAAATTTAGCTTTGGATAAATATCCACAAATTGATCCGACAAAAGTTACATTATATGGTTTATGTCATGGTGCTTTCCTCTGTGCTCATTTAAGTGGGCAGCATTCGGTGAGTTTGACAAATAAATGTAAATTGATAGTTGTGAGAGAAATATAAAATATGTAAAATTAAAAATTATTTAAAACGTTTATGTTATAGAATTTGTTTAGAGCGGTTGTGATGAGGGCCCCTGTAATCGATATACCATCAATGTTTACGTCAACTGATATTCCAGACTGGTAATATAATTTTATTAAGTTATATATACAAGCAATTATTACAAATGTATATAAGTAAAATTTTAATTTTATCAATGTATTCTTATATTTGTAATAGGTGTCCTGCTAATACTGGTTGTCAATTCCTTGAATCTTTGCCACCTGCAACTTCCGAAACAAAATATACCGAAATCGTTCTCAAAATGTTTGATCGTTCACCTGTACGCCATGCAGATAAGGTTAAAGCTCCTACTATGATTGCAGTAGGCACTAAAGATTTGAGAAGCCCTGCTTCTCAGGGAAAACTGTGGTACAATCGTCTCATAGCAAATGATGTTATAACGAAGTAAGTATAAGCTTGTAAAAAACATCGATAACCACTAATACATATAAGTTAAATATCTGCGAGTGCTCAATCAGATAAAAAGTAAAAATAAAATAGTTTGTAGACATAAGAAATAATTAATTAATGTTGATACCAATTATTATTATACAGATTATACGTCTATGAAGATAATCATATGTTAGCCAAAGATTTTGTTGAAATTGACTTTGTTATTAATGCCGCTCTTTGGCTATTGGAGCATACCAGTGATATACCTATCGCAACCGCAAAGCCCGCTGTAGTAGCTGAAGAAGTGCCAAAGCCTGGGTCGAAAAAAGCTGAAGAATAAATGTTAAAACAACAATGTTAACTCGATCAAACCCTCATTATATTTTCATTTCCATCTTGTTTATAAAAATATTAATAAATATGTAGCGGAATTGAATTTGTACAATATCTATGTACATACTAATAAATCTGTCTACACGCTAAAATCATATTTATTACAAAAAATAACAAACCTCGTAAAATTATAATATCTTATTTATACAGAAATTTTAGCACGTATGTTTTGATTTATTTCTTATTTTTAAGAAGACATTCATTCCATATTTATCGAGCAAAACTCCCTATTCCGTATTCAAATGTAAAAGCACCATATGATTCACGTACTCATGATAAAGAACGTCCCTTTTTTAATATAATAAATATTACATATTACCTAAGAAAAATATTTATGAGATTATTGTAATTCAAGTTTTTGATGTCAAATTTTAATTTTTAAGCTGGAGAGACTGAGGAATATCGGATTTCATATTTACTTATCTGATAGCCTTTATCAAAATCATGTTTGTTTCTATCTGACTTCACTTATTTTTGATCACCAATTTCCAAAAGAAGTTGATTTAAACTGAATCATGGCCTTGACTAAGGTACGTTGACAAATTGAATCTAATTTGCCTATGCAATAATGACAAATTAATTTTGTTATATTATATCTACTCAGTTTCCGAAAATAATTTAAGTATTCTAATTATAGGTTGATAAAATTTTGGACGTATACAAAGAATTATCTAAAAATCCAATTTTAACATCCGCTGAAATAACTCCCACAGTTAAACATGGGATAAAAGTAGAAAGTGTTTGGTTACAAAGAAATTTAGAAAGACGCAAGAAGCAAACATTTATTCGAGATTTTAGTTTTGATTCAGAGCTAGAATTACTTGCAGAAAGCTTTCCTTCAGATATAACATCTGAGTAAGACAAAATAAGTTAATTGTACATTTTAATATTATATTTAAAATGATATTATACATTTTGCATTGTAGGGTTATTAAGATCTCTTCTAATGACAATACAATAAAAGCAATCTTAAGAGATGTTACGGCTGATGGAAAATCCAAACAATTTATAGAAATTTGGGATAAGAAGCATCTTATAAAATCGTATGACTTATCTGCATTTGATGTTCATGGAGACGTATATTCAGAACGTAATTAACTTTTATACGTGAACTTTACCTTCGAAATTCTTTAACATATTTGATATGTAAAGCAAGTTTTACGATTTTACAGCTACGTTTAGTGCCTTTCAATTATCACCTGACAACAAGCGATTGCTCTATGTAGCTGAAAAGAAATTAAAGAAAAGTGAACCTTTCTATAAGCAAAAATCCAAAGATAAAAGTAAAAACTGCGAGAATGAAGAGGAACCAACACGCGTAAGATCATGTTTCGTATACAATACTCGCAATATCAAATTTATGGTGAATTAATTTTTATGTACTATAAAAAATCATAGGGTGCCGAGTATATTTTCAAACCTGAATGGGGTGAACAATTAGTGGGCAAGCATCGTAGTGTGGTCGTTATTCTGGACATCAATGAAGATACTATAGTACCTTTAGATTCCATTCCAGATGATTATTTTCCAGGACAAGTAATTTGGGCTCCAAATGGCGTTGACATAGTAGGCGTTGCTTATAAGCTATATCCCAGATATCTTGGTCTAAAGTTCTGTACCAACAGAGAATCATATATCTTTCATCTGAAGGACAACACTTTTCGTAATGGATATTTGATATTTGATTTATAATTGTTGCTATAATAATAGTTTTAACTTAGTTGATTATATAATTTATGTACTAAATAGGTAAATTGACTGCTCAGAGCAATTCTTGTCGATCACCACGGTTTAGCCCTGATGGAAATTATCTAGTATGGCTAGAACGAACTATTAGCCCAGCTCACCATCATGTTCAAAGACTTATGTATTTAAAATGGAACACTTTAGAAACTGTAAGCAAGATTTTATAAATCACTACCACGATGCATAAAACTGCTTGCTGTACAATTTTCCTTTACCAAACCCATTAACTGAAATATATTTTAGCCCACCATACTCGTAGATACTGTAAACGATGTGATGATTATTTCAAAAAACAAAAAATTCTATGGACTTTATAATCAAAGTCTTACAAAGCGTTGCTGGAGCGATGATTCAAAATATGTCTTCTTTAGTACACCTCAACGATCAACAATAAAATCGTACATGATTGATTTGGGTAATTTAAAAAATATGTTAATATCTGGAATTTGTTAGTCAGTATACTTGAAACCATCCAATAAAATGATATTTTTCTACTTCTTGCACAGATACAAAATTAATAACTGAAATAGACAATCCTGATGATACCAGCTTGACTATTTTGGATGTAAATAAGAATCACATAGCCTTTGCAAAATTTACCCCTATACAACCATCACAATTAGTTATTGGAAAATTTGACTCTCATGCAACAGATGTAGGCAAGCTTCTTCTAAAAAATTGTACAAGTCCTCTTACAGATATTAATAAATACAATCTTATGTATGAAAATGTGGAATTCGTGTATGATAATAATGATACCGTTAGTAAGTATACCATAATAGTCTTTATAACACTGATTGAAAAAAAATTATTCTTGTAATATAAATTTTCTGTATATTATCTACAATTAGCTACAAATTTATTTCTTTTTCAGAGGATTTCAATTTCACTTACTTAGGAAAACAAGAATCAGAAAAGTCCATGCCTTTGATTGCCATAGCACATGGAGGACCTCATAGTGTGTTCAGTAATGAATTTAATTTGAGTCATGCCGTTTTTGCGAGTCTTGGTACGTTTAATATTGTATATTTTTATTTTTAAGTATTTGTAACATGCAACCGCTTCTTGATTGCGTCTATTTTTTAAGGTTTTGGAGTTTTGCTAATAAATTATCGCGGCTCTACTGGTATGGGTGGAAATAATATTGAATACATTCTTGGAAGAGTTGGAGAATCCGATGTTCTCGATTGCGTAACAGCAATAAACACAGCAATGAAGAAATATCCATGGTTAGATCCACGACGAGTTAGTTTATGCGGTGGATCACATGGTGGATTTATAAACGCGCATTTGAGTGGGCAATATCCGGTATTTTAAGCAAAATATAATTATATGACCTATATATAATATGTGTTAATAAAATTGATTTATATAAT
This sequence comes from Pteromalus puparum, assembly GCA_012977825.3. NCBI lineage: Eukaryota > Metazoa > Arthropoda > Insecta > Hymenoptera > Pteromalidae > Pteromalus > Pteromalus puparum. The sequence continues at coordinate 3,967,609 of CM053171.1, read as the reverse complement.
GTTTGCTAACTCGCAGGATATGTTCAAGTCAGTGGTGATAAGGAACCCCGTTATAGATTTAGCTGCAATGTTTACTATAACTGATATTCCTGATTGGTAAATATTGTTAGATTTTTTTCAATAATTTATTAATGTAACTAAAAAGAAAATAGCAACTGCCTAATAACTTGGTCCATAAAAAGCAGTGAATAAACTAAAAGGAATCAAAAGTGCACAGAATTAAAAATAAAAGTAAAAAACGACATATAAATGACCTTTATTATGTCTTAAATTTCAGTAGACGTAGTGCCTTAACTGTGGATGAGAGGATCAAATTCCGACATTGGTTCAAGTACTACTATGCATTCAAATACTCTCTTATGTTAATCAAACTACTATGGTTATGTAAAATATAAAATTATCAGAAAAACTTTACAAATCTAAAATAGTACTTGCGTATATCAAAAGCAAAAACTATGCCCTTTCTGACCAAGTACTGCAATTTAGTTATCCCAATATGGGTATACTAACTGTTAACTTTTTTCAGATCATGAAATATTACTATTTATAATATTCTGAAGTTCGCTTTTAAGTTTTCATTCGTTATACTAATGCACTAATATTTTAAGATAGATATAAACCGCAACTAAAAAGTGATCGTTTATTGACACGACATATCACATTTCTCTGCCACATAAAAAATATAGTACATAAATGTCAAAATGGTGATGTAAATATTTCAAGAGCATATAATGATCTGTCCTACAGCAAACATTTTTTGCCGATCGGACAAAAAAACGATCACTTTATAAACCCCTTCATATATATAAATATTAGGGACGTTGAAAGTGTGCATGCATTACAAAAAAAAAAAATATTATTTTTTTCAGGTGCCCTGGTGAAACTGGCAATTCTGCTATTGCAACATTACCAGAAACTAGTTCATCATCTGACTATTCTGAATTACTTCAAAAATTGTTGAATCATTCGCCGATACTGCACGCAGATAAAGTCAAAGCACCAACCTTAATTGCTTTGGGATCAAATGATCTTAGAGTTCCACCGTCCCAAGGAAAATTATGGTACTACCGTTTATCAGCTAACAATATTCCTGCAAAGTAAGTTATAAATAGCTTATATATAATTTACACTTTTATTTTATAGAGAAAGTCAAAATTATTTATAAAATCAGAAAATTTTGATGTAGAAATAAAAAATCATACATATAATAGAAATAAAAATGGCAATTCATTGTTTCAGGGTGTATGTGTACGACGACAATCACTCTTTATCAAAAGATGAGGTGGAAATAGATTTTGTCATCAATACAGTGCTTTGGATATCGGAACATGATGGATAAAATCAACAGAATTCAAATGATCAAGCATGTATAAAAAAAACTATAATTGTATACATTTGTTATAAATAAAATAATGAATTTTTTCTGTCAAAAGAATTGTTTTATTATACAAAATTACACAAACCCATATGCAAGTTTTTTAATCAATAGACGAATTAATGATATATTATAGTATAATTTGAAATTGATGCCAAACGCTATACGCCTAGCATTGTTGTTATATTTATAAAATTTAATAACAAATAATTTAAGAACTGTTACTGATAAAACCCAAAACCGCATGACCACAATAGCTTTATTTTCGATTTGGTCGCCATCTATAGGAATAATAAATACTTAATTTAAGAACTATTACTGATAAAACCTAAAACCGCATGACCACAATAGCTTTATTTTCGATTTGGTCGCCATATGTAGAAGATAATTTTTTTATATAATTTAAAACTTGAGCCGTGACTCAAATCATAATGTCGAAAAAATTTCAAGAGCTAACTAAACATATTATTTACATGTGCTTATCTTAATATATTAATTCATAATTTTTTTTTTTTTTTTTTTTTCAAGATCGCCAAATTAAGAAAGCGAAACGCAGTATTATCTACCAGATAGTTCTTATCTAGTCATTATTAACTTGTTAACGTCACTTGGAGTTTGGATAACTATCGAGACAACAATAAGAAGTGGTATAGCTGCAACTTCATAATTATCATGTCATCAACACAGGTAATAATTGTGGTCTACTTATTTTATCAAATCAGTTATTCATAAATTTGACAAATAAAAAATAAAGCAAGCACCAAATACTCCAACAAATTAGCTATATCCTAAAAAACAAAACAAAAGCACAAACGCTACACATAGATTCAGTATTAAAACAATCCAATTTATATAGTAGATCTAATTTTTGTGTAAAAATTTTAGATATAAGCAACTTATATTTTTATACGATAAACTTGCGCTTATCATCTTTATTATATTTTTAAATCAAACTACATATGATTCAATAAAAAATTTAGTTTAAGATGATTATAAAAGCATACTATTCTATTTTCAGATAAACAAAGTACTAGAGGTCTACAAAAAATTGTATCGAATCCCAAGTATAGCATCTGCTAAAATTATACCCACAGCCAAAAATGAAATTAAAGTACAAAGCATTTGGTCCGAAAGAAATTTGGAAAGGCAAACGAAACAAAAATTTTTTCAGGAGTTTAGTCTCAATGCAGATAAAAGCTTTCCAATCGACATCTCAACTGAGTGAGTGATTTAAATGTTAGTTAAGTGAAGTTAACAAAATTGATATTCTTTTAATATTCTGCCACAGACTTTTGTCAGCCACTTCTGATGATGAAAATTTGAAGGCAGTGTTAAGAGACGTTAACGTCGATGGAAAATCAAAGCAATTCATAGAAATCTGGGACAATCAACATGTTAGCAAATCATATGATATTTCTGCACTTGATTTACACGGAGACATTTACGCAGAACGTAAGAAATTTTTATTAAAAAATAAAACTTTCCATAATATGCACAAAGTTTGAATTTTCACATTTTTTATTTAGCCACCTTTAGTGCATTTTCTTGGTCGCCTGACAATAGAAAATTATTGTATGTTGCTGAAAAGAAATTAACGAAATCTGAACCTTTTTATAAGCAAAAATCAAAACCTAAAACTGATAAACCTACTGAAGAAGAAGAGCCCACTAGGGTAATGTTTATAGATTGCCTACATTCTTTTCTACCAGCAAATAAATTAATAAATTAATAAACCCTTAAAGGTTTTCAACTAGAAATTAACATTAGTAATATTATCTTTTTTGTATATCCATAGGGTACAGAGTACGTATACAAACCAGACTGGGGGGAACAATTAGTCGGCAAGCATAAGTCAGTTGTTGTTATTTTGAATGTAGAAGATGATAGTATTGTGCCAATAAACGCCATTCCAGAAGATTATTTTCCCGCGCAAGTCATTTGGGCACCAAATGGTGAGGATATAATTGGAGTTGCTTATAAACTAAAAACAAGATACCTTGGTTTATATGCTTGCACTAATAGGGAATCCTACATCTTTCACTTGAAAGGAACAGAATTTCGTAAGAATATTATTTTCTTATTGACAATAGAAGTATAAGTACAAATAATCAATGATATGATTAAATAACTTTTTTATAAAGGCAAATTAACGACTGAAGGCCATCACTGTATATCGCCACGACTAAGCCCAGATGGAAAACATCTTATTTGGCTCGAACGAAACCTTAGTCCTGCGCATCACAATGTCCAGAGGCTTATGCACTTGAAATGGGAAAGTTCCGAAAATGTAAGTTTGTGATAATGATAATTTCCGCCTTTACTATACTGAAATAATTATAAAAACCACAACAATGTTTATATAGGCAGAAGTATTGATCGATATAGTAAAAAAAAAAGTGGAAATAGCTAACAATAAAAAGTTTTATGGTCTTTATAATCAAAGTCTTCCTAAACGTTGCTGGAGTGATGATTCGAATTACGCATTTCTCAGTACGCCTCAAAGATCTAATATTCGGTCGTACATAGTTAATTTAGGTAATTATGGAAGTCTATATTTTATTTCGAAAGTTCGTACGTAGTAAAGTAATTTAATTTTCAATGTTTAATAGAAACAAAGGTAATTACCGAAATAGATAACAGAGATGGCAGCAGTTTAGTTGTTGCAGATGTTAAACAGAATTATATTGCTTTTATAAAACAATCCCTCATTAGTCCTCATCAATTAGTTATTGGAAAATTTATACCTGAAGCGGAAAACATTGGAGATATTACTTTGAATCAATTATCGAAGCCATTGGAAGTAGTGGACAAAGATATTATGTATGAACATACAGAATTTGTTTACGATAACGATGAACCAGTCAGTAAGTAAAGATTTTTCTTTTCGAAAATTTTGATGGTCAAAATAATACTGTGAGCGCTTTTATATTCTTTACAAAAATTTTCATTTGCAGAGGATTTCAATTTTACATATCTTGGAAAGAAAAATGGACCTAATCAATCAGTACCCTTGATCGCTGTAGGTCATGGTGGACCCCATGTTTCCTATTGTAATATGTTCCACGTTGATTACGCGCTATACGCAACTCTAGGTACGTTTAATTTAAAATACTTGCTGACAAATATTATAAAATTGTATGGATAAGCAATTAAAACAATAAAATATAATTTAGGTTTTGGAATCTTACAAATAAATTATCGTGGTTCGACTGGTTTGGGTGGCGATAATGTTGATTACCTTCTTGGTAAGGTGGGCGAAGTTGATGTTATCGACTGTATGACAGCAATCAATTTATCTTTAGAAAAATACCCATGGATAGATCCAAAAAGAGTCAACGCTTATGGCGGATCCCATGGTGGATTCTTAGCAGCTCATCTTAGTGGGCAATATCCGGTAAGATTTTTCTGGTACTCCAATTAAACGATTATTTATATAATTTTATATTCCATCATATACTTGATTAACTTGACAAAATATTGCTATCAATTAATCCATTTGATTACAGGATAAATTCAAATCGGTAATATTGTTAAATGCTGTAATTGACCTTGCCTCAATGTTTACAATAACAGACATTCCCGATTGGTAATTATAATTATTTTTATCGGCATTTTCAAGTAGTTTAAGCGAATATTGGTCAGAAAAGTATCACTTTTTAAATGTTTTATTAATTCTTTCCTAACTGCACAAAGGTGTCGCGCTGAATCTGGTTATTCTTTCCTGGGAGAACTTCCACAAGAAAACGATGGAGACTATAATGATATAATGACAAAAATGCTAAAGCACTCGCCTATTATTCACGTGGATCGCGTAAAAGCACCTACACTGATAGCACTTGGATCGAAAGATTTACGTGTTCCAGCATCCCAAGGTAAAATGTGGTACCACAGACTCACAGCTAACAAAGTGGAAACTAAGTAAGTTATTTCACTTAAAAAATAATTTTATAAATAAAAATAAAAATTTATTCGATAATATCAAATTAAAAATTTTCAGATTGTTTATGTACGAAGATAACCATTCATTGAGAAAAGATGAAGTTGAAATTGACAACGTCATTAATACAGCTCTTTGGTTATTAGAGCACAATGATCAATGATATATACAACATTGAAATACAAACCGAAGATTTTGTATAAAGTTACAATGGCATTGTTCAATTTGAAGTAACATTTTGAATGTATATGGATAAATACAGGCAATAAATATTAAACGTTTTAATGTTCATATATGTAGTTACTTTAATATAAATCTCATATATATATATAAATGTATATATATGTACAAAAATATGTATTAAACGAGAGCGCAAGATACGCTGTATAAAATGTATATACAAAATATTGATTATTTATACTTATATTGACGTATAGTATATACCATAAAATTTAGCTTAAAATTTTTATGTGTGTATCAAAACTCCACTACTTACAGAAATTCGTCTTTTATATTTGTGTTTATATAATTAGTCTTTTCATTTTGATATAATTAGTCTTAATATTGACTACACAAGCACATTCGTCAAATACCCGCGTGAAAATATTATATGAGATCGCATATGAGATCTCATATATCTGAAATTCGTAATGAGATCTCATATAGATCTCATTAAAATCTCATCGACATCTCTTTACGAATTTGAATTTTTAACACGGGTAGGCAATGTTAATTCTAAATAATGAAACACATTTCAATATTTTTATCATTGCGAATATTGCTATAATCGTTTTCTATAATATAAGAATTATTGTCTTTGATTTAATATACTACATACTGTAAATCACAATCAATTTACCTTTTTACATAATTATACAAAATATAATTAAGTTTTGGCCATCTAGAAAGACTTAATTATTTACTTTTATATTGCCAAATAATCAGCAATTTTCAAATTGCTCATATAAAAGGTTATCAAAATCCTGCACAGATTTTACAATTAAACTTATGATTGAACTCAATGTAGTTTATTTAAAGTATTTTAATCATTTTTCGATGCTGATTTAATACGTGAATGATGTATAATCTTTGCTAAGTTGTTTAAAAATGATCAAAATAATAGAATGGTAATTTTTTTACTTTTTTGGCATGAATTCTAATTCTTTGTAAAATAACATGTTTAAATGACGGATTCTAGATACGTTAAACATTTGTAAAATTTAACAAGTATAGTTTGTTAAGGAGATTCGATAACAAATTATCTAATTAAAACATTAGATAATTCATAGTTGTAATGTGATAATAATGAATGAAATTTTGATTCATGTATTAACAGCATTACTTTGAGTTGGAAATAAAGAATCGTAACTTGGTGGTAAATCCTTGTCATGAAGAGATGCAGGCACAGCTACCTCCAGCATTGGGGCTGTAGACACGTAGGGTGGGTTTGGAGCACTTTGTTCACCACGTTCCATTGGCAATCCAGAAGTACTGCCACTCATAGTATTGGATGGTCCTGCACAATCTGGTGACCAGCAAAGTTTCTTGTGTTTTCGACAAATATACAGGCAGAGTGTAAATATAATCAAACATAAAAATATAGTTGTCACTGCGCTAATTGTCACTTTTGTTCCAGTTCCATCACTTTCTATCCGATTCATTATGTTTGTACAGTTTTTCTCATCAGAGCAATACAGACTATGACAATTTGTATAATGATCACAGATGTATTTTAAATTAATACATGTATTAGTCATATGTTCTATAGAAAATTCTTCTCTAACTATTTCTGTGATTTTGTAATCTGAAATTAATACAAACATGATAATCTGGGATAATTTTAGAGCTCTGATTGTTCATTAATAATGTTTTGAAATTTACCTTTGCATGGAGTATATGCTATAACTAAATCAAGTTTTTCTCCTGAACGCAGTGGTTGTTTTGATATAAATATTTCAGTTGTTATTTTTCCTTGTGCACTGAATTCTTCAACCATTGCCGGTATAAAATCTAGACCATTTTGATTATCTGTATTTTGTTCGTCATATGGAATGTAACGTTTCAAACCACTGGTGAAATCAACTTTGCCGCAGTATTTCTTCGCTGGTCTGTCATTATCTGTTGTAAACTAAAATAAAGAAATAAATGAATCATCCATTCATTTGTAAACAAAAATATCGAGTCATCAATAAATACCATAATGTAGTCCAAACACTCGGTTCCATTGCGTCGAAGAGACATACTTTGCACAACTGCAAAAAGTGCATCACCCTTGGTCGCTTTAACTCTGAACTTGCAGTGTTTATTATACTTGACGTACCAAGTATCAAAGACATGCGAAGGTTCAATCAGAATAGCGGAATCTCGTTTTGTCCTAGTCCTGAGGTCTTCCACAACTTGTACTTTATCGGTTGAAGGATTGCAAATAGCTGCATTGTCCAAATTAACTACAGGTGTAAACACAAACAAAGAGAATAAACATTTGAAGGAATAAAAGGAACCCGCGTATAATTTCACGCGATTTATGTACTGCATACGTTGAAAGCATTATTGCGTTTAACTCACTAGAAATATAGTTCTTCCGAGATTCCATGAGATCCCCGATGGTACTCGTGAAAAACAGCAAAAGAAGATAAATGCAGTTCGCCTTGCAGTGTTCCGCCATCTTGAATCAACTGTCATAAAGCCATGTAGAAAGATTCCCGTATAGACAACAACTCTATAGCCACAAGACTGCACCGCAAACCGCAACTGAGAACTGAACGCAGCTTATTCGTCACTCCGGATAAATAACTATATTGAAGAGAATCGCAAAACGCCGAGTTAGTCAGCGCAACACGTAATACACGGATCAGCGTTCGATGTCGGTGTGCTTGCTCCTCTCCTCTAATTCCCTCTCACCTCCGTCGTCATCTCGCGAGTGAGAATTTTTCCGGAGAATCGGAATCGGTGACGTCCTCCTGGAAACCAGCGACACGTCATTTGTCAAAATATATCTAATACGTCGCTCGCGTCTATACATGCATCGATACACGCGAAGTATAAAGAGATTCTCGTGGGAGGCGTGCTGAAACCTGTTTGTTTTGTACTCTCAGCGAATGTGTACTGACAGGAGGAGGAGAGGACTGCAGGGATTGACCGTCAGCTATTTGCAAACTGCGCCTGCGCACTTCGAGATCAAAACAATGCACCTGATGCTGCCACCGTATACTCGACTGTGCGCGCACTATGTGGTAGTAATATATCTGCATGTGCTATGGAGCAGCGCATGAATGAGAGCTAATAGCGGATTTTACAACCAAGTTGGAGCTAACAAAGGACTTGCGTGCGCTCGGGTAAAATGGAGTACAGGTATGGAGTTTCTACGGAATGAGGATTCTATTTATCATAAAATATTTAATATTTTTCGAACCAATTGCAGAATTGATAACTATCCGAACACTAAAAATATCGCACTAGATTTCGGCGAAGTAGAGGTGGGAGTAACAAAAATTAAATCAATTAAAATTGTCAATCAGAGCAGCGTAAGTACAACTAATAATAGATTCTCCGATGCTAATGCGGCCATAACCCGAGAGCTCTATATACAACATAATTTAATTTGAACCGTTAGTGTTAATTTATATGTATACTCTAGAAATTCACACACGTGTTTTATTTTCTAGAATAAACAATCCTACGTGGTTCAGAAGGATTCATTAAGTAATCCGTTAGACTGTGTCTTCAATGCAGTGGAATACACGTGGACACTGATGCCCTGCGAGTCTTACGTGTGCGACATCAGTTACAGGCCTATTTTACCAAACAGAAAATACACGGATTACTTTTTCGTTACCGACACGAACAATTGCTGCTACAAGATAGTAGTTCAAGGATCCAGTTTAGGTGCGAATATTCTTTGCGTAAAAATAATAGGATTTATAATAATAACGTATATCGAGATGAGCTGATTATATAAAAAGATATATACTTTATAGGCTCCCAAGTTACCTCTTCGGCGACAAGATTGATAATGGTTTGCGAAAATTTGCAATGCAGAAAGCAAAAATGCTTCAAACTGACTAACCATGCAAAAGTCGGTGCTAAATTTATGTTCGACATCGACATCGCTCAATGTCCGTTTAAAATTAACGAAGTGAGCGGCGTTATAAAAGCTTCGTCGAGTAAATGCTTCACGGTTTCGTTCGAGCCTACCAGTGTTGGGATTTTCAAGTATCGTCTGTCGTGTCTTGTGCTTCATCAGGTTCGTATAAGGATCATCTTTAAAATTCGTTTTGCAGACCTCAAACTTACCACAAGTGTGTATTATCAACACCGTGAATTTTTTCGTCATTTTAGACACCACTTATTCTTGAGCTTTATGGTAGTCAACACTGTAACCCAAGCCAAGACTACATCAAAGCTTTTCACTCCAAAATCGAAATGATCGAAGAACTAGACATCTCGGATAATTTTACAAACTATTTGCGCGACACGACGGACGTAGTCAAAAGCAATCCGCCGTCGATTTCGTTAACTTGGAACTTCATAAATTTCGGCCAAATGCAAACCGGTTCAGAAAATTACGGAAAAAGGACTCCACAAACTGTATGTTTGACTAATCACAATGTATTCAATCTACTTGTCATCTGGGAAAGAGGTATACCGATCATGTTTGCGATTCGACCTACTTTGTGCACCATCCACTATACCGTGTTCTTTCAGATGTTTCAAAAACATTCTACATTCGACCACAAGAAGCTAAAGTGCGCGGTAATCAATCGATAATTTTCGAAATTCGATTCGATCCTGTGGAAGAAAACACTTTTTATTCGAGAGAGCTGATAGCGCGAGCTTTTCGTTTACCTTGCTGTAAAACCAATTCTAACGATATCAAAGCGATACAAATGAACACTGTTCCTGATTACGTTTCTCTTCGCCTGATCGGTATATCAATACGACTTATTGAAATTATAAGAATCAATCTATGTTTTCGCGTGTTAAAAGAAAATATTAAGGTCACACTTACAGCTATGGATTAAACGATTGCATACCGCAGTACGAAATCCCGGAGACTGTGATAATGCCAGCTTGCATTCCTGCTATGCCAGTTTACACGACGTTTATCATAAAAAATTTTGGTCAGCAGCCTCTGATGTTTTGTTTTGTTCCACCGGACACTAGTCACTATAGCATCAAGCCAATGATGGGACTTATTGGACAGTGAGATATGAATTTTCTTTACTCGTATATGAATAAAAGGCTTATTACAACGTATCATCAGAAATTTACAAAAATTATGATTCAAATACTTATTTTACAAAAATGTCGCTTTTGTAGAATTATGTACTTAAAGAAAAAATCTACTTCATTTCAATTCTGAAACAAATTGAATATATATTATAATATCAACAATAATGCCAACGGTTCCTAAAGAGATTAAAACTCTTTCACAGCAATCAGGAGCACCAAGTGATAGCAGTGCAACTGTTTCCCGAAGCCCAAGGTGATCGTGCCTACGTCGAACGCTGGGCAGTCCGGTTAAACAGCAACCCCGAATACGAGATCTACATCGATTTCCAGGGCTTCGCCGAGCAAGCAAACCTCGTCTTCGGTGACGACAATGTCGTAAACCTCGATCCAGTGCACATCGGCTGCCGACACACGCAGTCGGTACCAGTACGCAACCCAACGCGACACAATGTGCAGTGAGATATTTTGCGATATATACTTCTTGATAAGATATGGAATCGCGATTACTAAATGAAATCAAGGTGGAATTCACGCATAAATATTGACGATTCAGATTTACAATGTGCTTGCGTAACCACGTACCGGTAAACACGAAAGTGCGCAAATACAATTAAGTCCTGTTTACAGAATAATAAATAAGTATGTATATCGCGGTATGAGTTTGCAAATATGATTCGGGAGCGAGGTTATCGCTTATCGGTGGATAAGTTATACTGCACAAAGACAGAAAAATACTTTGTAGCTTGCGATAATACCAGAGAATAATTTTTTACTCTGAAATGTGTCTGTTATAGATTTGAATATTCAACCAGTGACTTTCCAAAAGAACTTGGCGTTCAAGAGATGAGTGGAATTATATATCCAAATGAAACGGTGTTTCACGATTGGACTTTTGCGCCAGATCAATTGGGCGATTCAAACTTTGAAATCCCTTGCCGATTACGTACCGATATGAGCAGCAGAAGTACCGTCGTAAAAATTGATGTAACTGCAAAATGCGCTGAGGGATCCCTTATAGTAATTTTACAAATTGAGCTAACAGTATACAGTAAATGTGGCAATATCCTTATTACAAAAGAGCTTTCTATTTCTCCAAGGCGATTCCTGAAGAGTTGAATTTTAGTGAACGAGCTTACAATGAAGTGTGCGAGTCGGAATTAAAAATTTTCAACTTTAGCCCAGTCACAATAAACTTTTCACTGATTTGTCGGCCTTTAAAACCCTTAGAAATCATGAATGAGCCAGAAAATGATATTCAGATTTTACCGCTGTGCGGTGCGATTAGTCCAGGAAAAGGAGAAAAAATTAAAATTATATTAACTCCAACGCAGCCAGGTTTTTATGAACTGAGTGTTCAGTACCGCGTTAGGTCACACCCAACGGCGGATACTGCGATTTCACTAATTGAGCCCAGAAATCTTTGTACACTGCACTGCATGTGCTATTTACCCACGATACAAGTGAGCGAGTTTTTTTATTTTTTTGGAAAAAAATGTTTTGTGCTAAATTTAAGATAAATTATCGCAGGTGCAGGATTTGCTATACCGAGCAGAAACTAACAAACAAGTCAGTAAAGTTTCTCTGTGGAAATCTTTATGTATTGACGAGTAAGTAAAAACTTACTACGTGCAACTATACTTATAATAGTTAACAAACTTTTACATGAATGTAATATTCTTCTTTGCTATAGTCTTAATTTGGCCTTGACAAATCTACTACCATATCAAGAGACATCAGTGGAAATGATAATTCCATTCGTCGATCTACATGAAAACGAAAAGTTTTTAATAAAACTCTTAATAAAAAATACGAAGCCAATAAAATCTACATTGTCTCTCAAAAAACAAAGTACTTGTTTATGCAATGATAAAAGTAGAAAAAGCCGACCGAGAACAAAATCTACTTTGAAAAATGGTTGTTTGTACTGCGTTCACGATAATTCATGTACAATTTTTCCTACCAAAATGACGCTTTCGGTGAGACTTTTATTTAAAAAATCGTCAATGTTATACACTTATAATAGGAGATTCTTATTTGAAATTATATATTATGCAGGCTGGCGAAACGGGCATCCTCACAATAGAAATATCAAGTGATACCTTGCAACCAACTGGAATATTTTGGGATTTAAATATCGGAGAAGAAAGATATATTAATTTAAATATTAAACTTGAAAGTCAAATAATTCTGTCTGGCAATTACTTAAACTTCAAGCAGTTAAATCTTAAACAACGTTGCATGCGATATCAGGTGTTTTCTTTGTTTTATAAATCATTAAAAATAGTTTATAATCATGAAAGTGAAATAATTGCCTGTTCATTATCATAGACAGCTTGGATATACAACGATAAAGAATCCGAAGCTTCTTACACGGTGGATATTAACAATCTTATAATGATAAACAAGAAACATTACGGAATCATTTTCACCTGTTTAAATCCTCAAGGGATTATCAAAGAATACACGCGCCAACCGATAATCTTTGGATTTTGTCCGAATCGATTCGGAATATTTAAAGTAAAGTTTTGTTCGAATTGTTTAAATGTTTTTATCAGTATCAAAGTGGCAATATAAGCAAACCAAAATTTGCGTAAATTTACAGACAAATGTTTTAATAAAAGTCAACGATATTCCATCAATCTTAAACATAGAAGCCGAATCCACGTGCACTGCTCGAGAGATTAATATTGAGCATGAAAATTGTCCACTTTCCGACACATTCACAGCTCCGGAAATAGAAGTATACTTTAACCACGATTGTGTCATAGCTTCCCCAATATTGACGCACGGAAAATTGATTAAAATGATTATGGTTCATAATCATCATCCCCAAGATGTTTTACTATATACATGGAAAAAGTATGCTACTGTTTATTTAAATAATTTATCAAGTTGAGCTGTAAAGAAAATAACAACTTTGTAGTTGCGAAATACCCGAGCTAGTTAAAATCAGTGTAGAGCCAACTTGCGGCTTGATACAGCCTCAATCTCTGCTAACGTTTATGATAGAAATAGAAGTTGGCTCTTACGAATGCTGCTTGGATATTGATTTATTCTGCGATTTTATAAACGTAAGCGAAAGACGTCTTGCAGAGAAAAAGAAGTCGGAAGAGGAAAAAATTTTGCGCCAGCTGAAAAACGAATTCACTATTACGGATAAAGGAATCCTTCCCCCTGTACAATACTACATTTTTCATTTAACATTAATACACATACAATAAATAATACAATTTTGATTTAACAAGTTATTATTTTTTGAATTTCCAGAAGGAACCGATTTTCGAAGAAACAAAGAAACCATCAACGTTCTGCAAAACGTTGAAGTTAAAAATTCATACCTACGATTCCGAATCAGCCGATGACAAAATTGATTTGCATTGCCAATTGAAAAATACGCCGAGCGAAGAAATCGCAAGAAAATTGGCTACTTCTAATAAATGCATTTCTGCAAACGCCGTTGACATGTCAACTCATATTTTTGAGAATATGATATGGCAAGGATCTGCTCTACTAATCAGCTACACTTATTTTTTACTATAAAGAATTAGCGAATTATAATAATTAATAAACTCGAGTATTATTAAAATACATTAGGCGACCTACCCTGCAAAGTGTAAATATAAAATTTTAATTAAATACGTAATTTTTCCAGGGATATTATAAACAGTAGCAGTTTCTCCAAAACGTTAAAAGAAAATTTAAATAATGTTCACGATCTTAAATATTCTCAACTACCAGTCAACATTACAAAACGAAAACATCAAGCAGTCAGAACAGAACTTGTTCCGCCGAAACGACATGTGCAAGACATTTTGCATACCGTAAATATATACTTGCAATTTATCGTATACTCGGGGATATTACTCTTCTACAGTAATTAAAAAATTATTCTATTTTATAGATGATATGCATGGTTATCCATGAAGAATTTAACTTTGATACGGCTCACTTTTCTCACCCTTCTGATATTCGACAAATATCTTACCAAAAAACTTACATGGAAGAACACCATCATAATCGTCGTCATAGTAAAAAAATGTTCATGAACAAAGCCATGCAATAAAGTATGCAAAAAAACATTGAGAAATGAGACACCAATAAAATGTATTTTTTATTCGTTTCTACGCGAAAATTATACTTATTCTATTAGATATCATACTTATATAGCTTATTTGATGCGTGTGGCGATCGAGGCAGACGGGGAACCTCGACTTATAACTGATGCAACAAATTGACCGCTTCAGTATAGATTTTCCTTGTATTTTCCCAGAAGAAACCATAATCTCCAGAGCCTAGCACACTGTGGGGGATGAGGAGAGAACAAAGGACATCTGCTTGAGAACAGGAAAGATCGAGGTAGATCAGCCCAAGACGCGCTTCGATTCACATCTTAGCTTGTGTTGTAGTCCGCAAGACTTAATGGATATATATCAAGGCGATTTGAATTGCGCGCGTATAGCACACTACTATTATACCATATTCACTTTTGTCGTGCTGGGTCATCACAGGTGGAAGCTGCGTGCAACGCACGCTATTTCATCATATTAATTAGTGTACATAATTGAACGATAATAAAAAATGGTAAGTACTATTAGACAATATTTTCATTGTACTACAATCGCGAAGAAAATCCGCTTCGAATTATCGCGTACTGATTGTATAATCACTGAATAACCGTCAACCTAACCTCGCTTCTCTTGCACCTGCAACTGATTTGGAAGCTTTCAAATAATTTAAAATCTATGTATTTTGAAAATATGTGCTAAATTTTGAAGAGGAATTCGTCTGTGAACTAAGAAAACTCTGAATTGGTTATTTAAACCTCTTCAAAACGATGTTGCTGTTTGTTTTAGGGTACAGCTGCTGAAAGGAAAGGTACTTTCAAAGTGCAGTACCTTCAAAAAATTGAAGATGAGGCACACAAAAAGTGGGAAGATGAAAAGATTTTTGAAGAAGATGCTCCATCACATCCAAGAAAGAGTAACGACGAAAAATTCTTTGCTACTTTTCCATTCCCCTATATGAATGGTAGGCTTCATCTGGGACATGCATTTTCGTTATCAAAATGCGAGGTATAAAATCTATTTTGTTTTGAAAAATAATAGCATCATGAGAAATCGTAAATTTTAATATTGTTATTCTAGTTTGCGGTAAGGTACAATCGACAATTGGGAAAGAAAGTTCTTTTCCCTTTTGGTTTCCACTGTACAGGAATGCCAATCAAGGCTTGTGCCGACAAACTTAAACGTGAGATGGAAACATATGGATATCCTCCAGAATTTCCTGCAACTGAAGATGAACCTGTGGAAGAAGAAAAAAATGATGTGGTCATTGTAGATAAAAGCAAAGGAAAGAAGGTTAGTTGTGTGTTATTTTGTTTTTAACACAAACTCTACTTTTCTTTAATTTACCTATAGAGACTGAGATTATCTAATACATTTTGAATATATTTATCCTTACAGAGTAAAGCTGTAGCTAAAACTGGTTCTGCCAAGTATCAGTGGCAAATAATGCAAAGTCTTGGACTGAAAGATGAAGAAATTAAAAATTTTGCTGATGCCGCATATTGGCTTAACTACTTCCCTCCTCTTGCAGTGCAAGATTTGAAAGCATTTGGTTTATTTGTATGTAGCACAACTAATAGCAAAGAAACCAGCATATTTTTAACAATAATTAATTAAAATTGTTACTTATTAGACGGACTGGCGACGTACATTTATAACAACAGATGCCAACCCTTTTTTCGATTCATTTGTAAGATGGCAGTTTCAACATCTTAAAGCAAGAAATCGAGTCAAATATGGTAAAAGGTACACTATTTTTTCACCAAAAGATAATCAACCATGTATGGACCATGATAGGCAGTCAGGTGAAGGAGTGGGCCCACAAGAGTACACTCTAATCAAAATAAAGATGTTAAAGCCATACCCAAAAAAGCTTCAGTAAGTTTTGGAATGCATAGTGAATTCATTCACAGTATTTAAAATATTATTCAGACATCTGACAAAGATTGAAACTTTGTATAATTTTATAGGTCTGTTCCTGATACAACACCTGTATATTTAGTAGCAGCAACTCTTAGGCCAGAAACAATGTATGGGCAGACAAATTGCTGGGTACACCCAGATATACGTTACATTGCTTTCTCAACTGCAAATGGAGAAATTTTCATCTCAACTAAAAGATCAGCAAGTAACATGTCTTGGCAAGGATTTACTAAAGATGAAGGTAAAGTCGATGTTATAGTTGAATTAACTGGAATG
This sequence comes from Pteromalus puparum, assembly GCA_012977825.3. Lineage (NCBI taxonomy): Eukaryota > Metazoa > Arthropoda > Insecta > Hymenoptera > Pteromalidae > Pteromalus > Pteromalus puparum. The sequence continues at coordinate 3,950,802 of CM053171.1, read as the reverse complement.
GTAAGTTGATGTATATTATTATTACCATTGTGTATCAATTATCAATAGTAGATGATACTAATAGTAACAATGTAAATTTATTTTAGGACATCATGGGAGTAACATTGAAATCTCCTAAGACATCTTACGATGTGATCTACACTTTGCCAATGTTGACAATCAAGGAAGACAAAGGTACTGGTATAGTGACATCTGTACCAAGCGATTCTCCTGACGATTATGCTGCACTCGTTGATTTAAAGAAAAAACAACCATTTAGAGAAAAATATGGAATCGCTGATCATATGGTTTTGCCCTATGAACCGGTAAGAAAACAAACAAAATATCTCAATACTAATTGATAAATGAATGCTATGCATGTAATAAAGTTTAATCTACTTTGGTTCTAGGTCTCAATTCTTGAAATTCCAGATTTTGGTAAACTTTCAGCAGTCACGGTATATGAACAACTAAACATACAATCTCAGAACGATTCAGTAAAACTGCAACAGGCTAAAGAAATGGTTTATTTAAAAGGGTTTTACGATGGCGTCTTATTAGTCGGTCCATATAAAAATAAAAAAATACAAGACGTTAAAAAGAATATAAGAGATGAGATGGTGAACGACAATGAAGCTGTCATCTATTATGAGCCTGAAAAAACAATCATTTCGCGTTCTGGAGATGAATGTGTAGTTGCTCTATGTAATCAATGGTACTTAAATTATGGAGAGCCTGAGTGGAAAGGTTTGGCAGAGAAAGCCTTAGAAAATTTAGAGACTTTCCATGACGAAGTAAGGAAGAATTTCCAAGCATGTCTTGATTGGCTGCATGAACATGCTTGTTCAAGAACTTATGGACTTGGTTAGTAATTTTCAAAAGTAGTGAATTTCAATTAACTGTTTAAAAGACTGTCAATTGTTAAGGTAAAATTTTACATTTTTTTTATAGGCACTAAATTACCTTGGGATGAACAATGGCTGATTGAATCATTATCAGATTCAACTATTTATATGGCATATTACACAATTGCTCATTTGATTCAAGGAAATAGTTTTAGGGGCGATAAACCCAACACTCTCAATATAAAGTATTAATTAATTCTTCATTATTTTGGAAACTTATTGATTATAACCATATCGAAAGTATTCTAATGATTTGATAAATTCTTTTTTTTTAGAGCTAAAGATATGACTCCTGAAGTGTGGGATTATATTTTCTTCAAAGACAGTAAATTACCTTCTCCAAAAACTTGCAAAATACCAAAACAGTCTCTGGAAATCATGCGGAGGGAATTCCAATATTGGTATCCTGTGGATCTTCGAGTATCTGGAAAAGATCTAGTCCAAAACCATCTGACATATTATATTTATAATCACACTGCCATGTGGCCAAAGCAGCCAGAATTATGGCCAAAAGGAATCCGAGCCAATGGTCATTTGCTTTTGAATTCAGCTAAGGTAATAAGTAAATTCATTTTTCATAAATTATCTTAGTTCTAATCAATGAATTATTAACTAACTCTCTCTTTACTTAATGCTAGATGTCAAAGTCTGAAGGTAACTTCTTGACCCTATCTGAAGCTGTGAAAAAGTATTCTGCTGATGGCACGCGTCTTTGCTTAGCTGATTCCGGAGATTCAGTAGAAGATGCGAATTTCGTAGAGCGTACTGCCGACGCTGGAATTCTTCGACTTTACACTTTTATTGAATGGGTCAAAGAAATAGTTACGACTTCGTCAGGTTCTTTCCGTCAAGGAAAGCCTACTACTTTTAATGATCAAGTATTTGATAGGTATTTAAAATTTGTACAAAATTTATATGAGGATTTATTTCACTAGTATAATATTTAGTATAGAACAAATTAAAATAACTGATTTTTTATCTACAGTGAAATAAATCTAAAAATACAGGAGACTGGTGATAACTATTCCAAAATGCTTTACAAAGAAGCATTAAGGACTGGATTCTTTGAATTACAATCGACGAAAGATAAGTACTTACAATTGAGTTCCTTAGAAACCGTCAACTTGGATCTCCTAATGCGATTCATAGAGATACAAACAATTTTACTCTCGCCGATTTGCCCACACGTTGCAGAACACGTATGGGAATTGATTGGAAAGGTAAATTTATTTTTATTTTTTATTCATTATTATTTAGTTTTATTAGAATCATTCCGGAAATTGTTTTTGAAAGCCCTAGATTTACAAAAATATGTCTCAAAATTTCAGAAAGGCAGTGTTTTGAATGCTGGTTGGCCTAAAGTGGGTAAAATTGATGAAATACTAATAAAGTCATCGCAATATCTTATGGATGCCGCGCATTCATTCAGAGTACGTTTGATCAATCATTCAACGGTCAAAACGAAAAAACAGCAAAAAGGTCCACCAGCTTCGATAGAAAAACCGACAAGCGGTACTATTTATGTAGCAAAAACTTGGCCTACTTGGCAAAGTTCAGTTCTTACAAGTATGAAAGAAATGTACACAGTGAGTAATAATAAGTGTAATAATTAATACAATTATACGTTTTAACTGAATAATTTCTTAAATAAGTGTATGTTTTGCATAGAAAAATGGCAATAATCTTCCAGAAAACAAAGTCATTGCAGCTGAACTAGCAAAGAAAGCTGATTTGAAGAAATACACAAAAAGAGTTATGCCTTTTGTACAAATGACAAGAGAGAAAATGGAATCAGTTGGAGTTGGTGCTCTTAATTTAACTTTAGATTTTAGCGAATTTGATGTTTTAACAGGCAGCAAGGATTATTTGCGTAATACTCTTGACGTAAGTATCACCGAGAACAAAATATCATAAAAAATTAAAAGATTCACATGGAAAATTCCATTATTGTAGCTAGAAGATTTAGAGATCAAGTATGCAAGTGATGCAGATGACAAAACGAAAGAGGAGTGTTGTCCTGGAGCACCATATATCACTTTTTCTGTAAAGCCAGGATTGGCAGTACGATTTGTCAACCCACAAAATTGCAATGGCTTGTTTGAAACATCAATCAAGATAAGTCATGGCGATACAACGAAGCAAGTTATTACAAGACTTGCAAAAGAAAGGAATATTAAAGGTGCATTGAAATTTCATAATGAGATATCTGAGAATCTTTTTCATAAAGCTAATATAAAATATATTATTCTTTCAGACTCCTCCACAGTTACTCTGTATCGCCATGAGGATCCAGTTCTAGGTCCCCGTGTAATCCCTAGTGGAAATATTTTTTCAAGTAAAGAAAAAGTATCAGATGATGCAGTATTTTCTGTAGACTTGGAAAAAGAAATAGTAAGGGTTCAACTTGGGAACAAGACCTATGACATAGGTGGAGAAATTATATATTGTGTTGGAATATAGTCGATGCTCTAAGCTGGAAAAGAATCTGTATTTTTGAAAGATGCATGCTCCAAGAGCTATGAAATATTGTATTATTTATACATTTAACTGCAATTTTGTTAAATATATTTATCATAATAAATAATAGAAAAATCAAACTTCTGCATTTTTAATTCTTTATATACTTGAAGAATTATTAAGCTTGGTATGAATGTAAAAATGATAAACAAACAAAGTATATGAAACATAAAAAGTTTATTATCTATTATTATTTGTCACATAAGGATCAGGGATTCGTCGAAATACTGCTAAAAATTTATCACCCTTGTTTCTGGTAACCTTTTGTCCTTCCTCAGTACTTTCATACAATTTTTCAATAATGGGATCTGTAGTCTGCAAATATTTATCATATATTTTAGTATCTTACTTAAAAATTTATGTTAAGAATATTAAAAATTTACCAATTCTTCTTCTGGAATACGTTCAAACAAAGGATGTTCTGTCAAATGTTGCACCATCCATTCATGTAAATCTTTGACATCAGTCATAGTATAAACAATAGCCTAGAAATATATTTCAATTAAATGATTTTAAACTGATTTTTTTTATTAGAAAGTTCAAGCATAAACCATTTCTAGTTTAAAAATCTTGTTGCTTTGATCAAATAATATATTTTGCTCAAATTACAGAAATATTTAGTAATTATGTTTCTAGAGATTTTATAATTTAACTTTGCTAACAAGATACTTACATTTTCAGCCAAAATATATGCGTATTCTGCTAAAAGACATTTGTTAATGATACGCCACTTGTGTTTAGCTTTCTTAAAATGTGGATCAGGATACAAGAAAAACATTTTTTTCAATTGACCTTTATGAAAATAGTTAGGCAAATACTTCATTGCGTTGGTTCTAACACAAGCAATGTTTCCATATTGGCCAGGGTGCTGAGATCTTAGAGCTTCTATTCTATCCATAACATAGTCAGAAACTTTTACTCTTATTTCCATTCCAACAATTAAATTATCAGGAAACATGGGTGAAAGTGTAACTAAAAATTAAAGATGTGTAAGTATAAGAACAATATCTTGAGTATTGCAATGTTCATAAAAAATGTAAACCTACCAAGCAGTCCACCATAGCCACAGCCAACATCGGCAAATTCTACAGGTTTGCTTAATTTTTTAATATCACTGCTTGTATCAGATTTATCAACAAAGTCTGAATACAATGTACTCCAATCCATTGCATCAGGCTTTACAGGACTGTAAAAATAATACAATTACAATACTATTTCTACGATATAATTCTTATAGTATATTATTTCATAAAGCTATAACTTACTATTCAATGCAGTGATCTGCTATAGGATTGGAGTGAGCTCTTTGTCGATAGAACTTTTTTTGGGGTAGAGCTTTTGCCATCTTCATTTAATGTATTTAACACTATGAAAATAATTATTTTTTGAATAAGAATCTTATGGACTAGGTATGTGTATTATCAGAAATTCATTAATTTCATAAAAGGCAGATTGATACGATCAAGTGTAAAATTGTTCTCATTTGAGATTTTGGTAATTTTTCTGTGAAAAGGCTTTAGAAACATAACTTTTATTCACACAGAAATTCTTGATAAAAAACATGGCAATAAATGGCTTAAATAAACAACCGTTAAAAAATAACTAACCTTTCATGAAACCACAGTAGAATACCCAGCAATCCACAGTTACTCGGAGTAAAAAGCACGCGACTTAAACCAATACTTATGTTACACTTTTTCTCTCAGAATTCGAGCAAAAACATAACTATAAGATATATAACAAGAGAAACGACTGACACGTGTTGTGTGCACACGCTGCATCGAGCGAAGCGGACGATTTGCCACCTCTCTCTTGCGAGCTACCTTGCACTAGGCACACATACTACCCGAACCCGAAGCCAAGTACACGCGCACCAGTACAGGCTAAAAAGAGACAGCTATGCCGTACGTAACAACAGATGAGATTCACCGGCGGTAGAAAAGGGACAGAGAACACGCGGTCGAGCCTAAAACGGCAAGTCTCGCATACTTAGCTGCGTGGGACACGATGCGCGAACTGCCAGCCACTGGCATCAAATCAGCTGATCACGACAGCTGAGCCCCCTGCCGGTCAAATTCCGCGTATACACGCGCAGACAGCGAGGAAAAACTTCTTCTCGCTTCTCTTGGCCAAGAGACACGCAGAGCTAACGGACAAAGTAGTGCAGGCGACCCCAAAAGTAGTCAGAAACAGTGACTGGTATCTGGTAGCTATGCTGCACTAAACGAATATCGCGCGCGTCATCATATTGCACTGTGTGTGTTGTTTCCTTCCTTCGTCCCTCTCCCATCGCTCGTTGTGTGCATTTTTGATTCGGTCTCCCTTCCTTTCCTTCCTCAGTTCCTCCTCGTCTCTGTGCCTCCACGAGGCGTGCGTGTGCTTTTCTACTGCTGCACTTTCTTTCTCGTTCTGCAGCAGCAGCAGCAGCAGAGTAGTTGGCCTCAGGCAGCGAGAGTATTATAGAAGAAAGGAAAAGTGCATAGTGTCGTTATTTGGTGAAGTGATTGTGTGTGTGGTGATAAAAAAAATAACGTCGAGGCACTCTTCTGGGTAATAATAGTTATAGCTTTCTCTCCGAAAAAGCAAGAGAGGGAGAGAGATGTGACTGCGGAGGCTCCATTCGCGCACAAGCATCTTTGTTTCGTCGATCGTCGTCGAGGTTTTTTCTATACGCTCCATAACATTGTTGTGCACCTCCCTGTCGAGGACATCAGGACAAAAGTACACCCTGTGCGTGACAGTCGTCCTACTGCTTTTTGGAGGGAGAGAAAGAAGAGAGCCGCCCTTGAAACCGACCAGGTTATGCCATCAGGGAAGAACTGCCACTGTTACTGCTGTACTACTGTGCTGTCGAGGAAAACGAGCTTCTGCCGTTAGGTGAGTCGACCAGAGGTTAACGTTGTATAGCTATTTTGTCATAAATGCAATATCTTTTTCAACATTTATTTTTACTTCCATACATAAAGTGTATTATTATGGTTTCGTTACACTTTGTTTTGTTGGCGAACGATCGTCAACGTTCTTTTGTCCTGTATGTAATTGTTTGGTTTTTGTACATACATCATTGTTCAAAGTTCAACGTCTCCGAGCGTTTTTTTTGTGTATTTTTCGTGTTTATTTTTTGTGCCTTGAGAGCCAATTCTCTTAATTAGTCTACAGTGAGTTGGACTTTCGGACGGTTGGAGACTAGTTTTTGTGAGGTTATTGTATTCATTTTCACATGGTGGTGATGGTGCATATATATGGGTACAATTCCGAGGTGAGCGATGGTCTCTAATATAATAACCTGCCACAATAATTATACTTTTTGCTCCATGCTGCGAGCGCGGGTGTTTTGAATTTTCAAATCATCGTTTAATCGTGCACGTTTTTAAATGAAAAAGCATGTACTATTTATTTTTACAACACACTTCATGCTGCCGTATAAATCGAGGTATTTTACCTTTTTGGACGCGTAGACCTACAACCCTTCGATCTCTAAGTACTGATTTCGTTTAGTTGCGAAATAAGTATAATCGATTTCAATACGTGTATAGGCGCTAATATTTTTTAAATAATAATATACCCAGAAAATATCGATTGCCACTATTAAAACGAATGTTGGAGTCGGTTTGAAGTGGTATTACTGTAGAGTAATTTATAATTCCTATTACGTATATGTATATATAAAAGGGGTACCTATAAATCCCGAACGCATTGAACAGGCGTAAAATTATTGTTTTGAGTATAAATTGGCACATAGAGTTTTATATAGCCATTCATGATATTTCAACGTCAAGCCTCGAAAGATTTTCTTATTTTTAGAATTTATTTTGCGTAACAAAATTTTAATATAAACACGCAGAACTTGTTCATAAAATACCCATTGATCAAGAAAAATAAATTAAATAAAATCTTTAAAAAAATGCAATAAATATTTCGGCGGGTGTCGCAATGTATAACTATATAACCATATTTAAATGTATTCAATTGTACAAATGCGCGTTAAAAAAAAATACTTCATAATTCTCGGGTTTATTCCACAATCATCTCATTTGATTACCAAATGCTTATTATCTCAGCAATTTGTTTAACTAATTTCGTGGAATCATTACCAAGCTACTCTTGTGATCATGACAATTCGATGCAATTTTCAAAGTAAATATTTTCGTTTATTTTCGCGTTTATTCGACTTTTGAAGATTTATTTATAGAATAAAGTGTCTTAAAATAAACAAATAAACGATAACATAAATGTTTTAGTTGGAACGAACAGTAATGAAATCGTAAGTTATTTAGGCGATTTATGTAATAATACAATATAATAATACATTGACCTCTGAGATCAAGCAAGAAGGGGAAATGTGTAGAATGGAACTTTTTAAATTCATGTTAGAGCGGAATCGTGAAGATATAAGGATAGGCAACGATTAACTTAAAATAATATACGCTTCGTTATTCACGCAAGTATTTTTAGTCAACAATACACAAAGTTTCTGGAAAGTACTTGTTACTTGTTGAAGCATCTCGATCAACATTTGAATAAATAAAGTGTGCAATTGCGTTAGATTTCTTCCGCTGCAAACACAAATTTTGGGGATAGACGTGACCGGAAGTGAGTCAACTTCGGCTTTTGCCAAAATTCAAATTAGATTATAGTAGAATCTATTTTGAAAATTAAAAAAAGATTCATTCATTGCTCTCTTGTTAATATATATTTGTCTTGTTGACTTAGGACGTCACTTATTAATTAGTACAATTCTTTTCCCAAACCGCGAGCATCATTGTTTATTTACAAAATGCATCAGTAGTCGTAAAGCTACTTCTATCATCTTTTTAGATTATTTATAAACAGGCACTAATTATCTAACTGATTGGCGGTCTAGTTACAGATAACAGAATGAAAACAACGCTAATTTAAAAAATATAATATGAATTGATTATAGTGCAAAATATTTTGCAAAATTACATCATTAGATAATATTTTAGTTAATCCAAATTCGATTAATAACCATAATGTATTTTAAGCCATTTATTTACTCTTGCAGACTGCAGAAAATTGCATAGCACTAAATCAATCCAATCTAAAAAACAAATGTTAATCAGAAGTAATAGAAACTTTCAGTTTACTGCTAGATTGCACAAGAAATGTTTTGATAACACACAGTGCAAATCTCATACAACGCTATTCTAAAATATCGCTTCCCCATCAACGGCATAATTCAATATTTCAGAGTGTAATATAGTTCAGAGAAATATCTAAGTGCACGTATAATTGGATCGCACAGACGATTTTGTCCGCTCGCCTAGAAAAATCGACCTCGTGGAAGGTCGCGACCTTAAAACACCTCACAGAATTCAACTTTAATCTAAGGAATCTCTTTAATTTAAGGAATCGCAATCGCCCGCGCGAACTGTACAGAGAGCTTTATTTCGCGCATTTGTTCGAAACAAAAGAGAAGGCGCGCGCGCAGAGGGAAAAAAGTCGAGAGGATTTCTCGGCGAGTATACGTAAAATCCGAGCTTAACCTTGAACCAAATGTGCGCGCGCGTCTAAACCGCATCATCGACTCCGACGACGCGCGGTTTATCAATTTTCGAGATGAATTTTCAGTCAGTTTTCGCGTCGCATGCCAGCAGACGCCTGTCGACGCTGTAATATTATATGTGTCGCCATTTCGTCTCTGATTTTCGTATTTCATGCTGACTACATGCGCGCGATGACTGTTCGGAAAGTCATTTCCATCCGCTCGCGCTTGGTATTCGTGTTATTTCGATAAAACCATGCGCCTCGGGGAGAGATATTGTACGATGACGAAGCTTTCAAAGGATTCGCACTATGTTTACTAGCAAAATTTATGATGGCTTTGTCATTCATTTTAATTATAATAAATAAAAAAATTTAAGAGAACATTTTTACGATTGTTGAAGTATTGACTCATTATTTGTGCATTCAACAAATACAAATTCTAAAATTAATAATGATTATAATGATGAGACAACAATCAGTCATCTTTTAACGTATTATAATATATTAGTTTGATGTTTTCAAAACAATGTCAAAACTTTTAGCACCAAGGTCAGCCTTTGGCTAATAAAACTTTACAATAACAAGAAATAAGAAGTTCATTGGACTTAGCAGTCGTCATAAAGATAACTATATGCATCCAATAAACGCATATGCTGTGATAAATGAAATATTCTCACGCATAATATTTTTCTCAAATGCATCCGAATGCCTTTGTTACGAAAAAGCGTTCGGTGCCATAAATCAGGCCATAAAAACCGAAAGTCGTAAACCGTTCTGATTTTCAGGTATAGTATATCTGTCAAAGAAGACAATAGTCGACTGTAATAGCCGCTTGTCGAACCATAATCAAGCATCATCGTGTGTCCGCATAGAAAATCCGCTCGGCTCGAGTAAACATTACGAACTTTCCTCTGTCAATATATATAGAGCCATAAGCTTGGTTGCTTTCTTAGTCACTTTCGGGCTCGTTAGCTCTTCGGAACGTGTACCTCGGCATAGTAGTGATATAAAAGCATTCGTTCTACCAAAACAGACCTGTGCCTCTGGCTACGTCCTCGTGTTGCACACTTTATCCGAGACCCGACGCGAACGACGATCGATCGAACGGATACTTGTACATATACACGTGCGCGCCGATTATGCACCACGAGTGTAACAACAGTCGCCAAGAGGGGGAGAAATAATAAGAGAAAAGAGAGAGGGGTTTCTGCACGTGTACGACGGCTCGAGAGCTGCAATAGCTTGTCGTCGATTGGAATATTGTAAATAGATATACATCGCGAAGGAGTAAATTTGCGTGGGCGCGCAATTATGCAGAATCCATGGTACTACCAAGATCCGAGGACATGGCTGACATTCGATTCGGAGTCGAACACGGTAATTACCCTGTATGATGCGAAATAACTTTTTATCTTATTACTGTCTGTTATTCTCTTTTGTTTGCGCTCGTAATCTGGAGCAAATGCGCTTTTCCAATGATCTTGAGTATATTCCGAGGCGTGATGAAGATTGCTTCGCTGTAATAACGGGAAGTCCATCACTTTCAGTATGTATGCTTTATTAATGATTCATTGAGCGAGCTGTTCATTATGATGATCTCTCCTCTATTATTACTCTTAAGGAGAGTGTGCCATTTTTCCTAGTATCGATACGTTCTATCGATTACATAGAATTATAAATGTGCTAACATGAAACTTATGCGTGTGCGTATAAAACAATTGTAGTTTTGTATAGATATATTATCAAGCATGAAAGATTTTTCTTAAAACTTTTAATTTATCTAATGGAAATAAGAAAAATTGCGTTAAACACGGTAAATAATATTAAACTTTTAATTGATAGATACAAACAATACTTGTTTGTTGTAAAAGTTTCTTTATCATTGATAAAATGGGACATGGTTGATACCAGGGTCGTTTATCATAAAATGCAACAATTTTTATAGAAATAGGATTAAACTAAAACTTTAAGAGTTAAATACTTTAAAATACTGCTAATAATAGCCAAATAGCCGATACACACACGCTAAATCCTGGAATGCCTGATTGGTAACTTTGATAAGCAACAGATATCTAATAGATCGCCTTATTTGGCACTAACATTCCTCACTTCGCGAGCGTTTTCACGCATATTAGATACGTACACAACAGCCAGAGTGTGAAATATTCAAAATAAAGGATTGGCTAAAAAAATCACACACGCCATACACAGCGTCATCAATCTTGAGCAAATTCACGTGGTCGAAGGTTCGGCCAACACGTGCTTCTTCCGCGTGTATAAGATTCGCTTCGCAGGCATGGATCGTCACTTTCGTATGTGCGTCACATAACTTGCGAGAGTGGCTTTGTCACTGAAACGGGACTTTTTCTCCGTGACCTGCTTTGCTGTTCTCGTATCATCGAGCCTTCAAGATTCCCTCTTTTCTATTATATTATTTTTGCACGCCGACACCTTTCTCCCGATATTATAACTCCTTTACTTATCGCAGCTCTCCTTTCTCTTTCCATTTTCTCGTGAGTTGAACGATACTACCAGCTCTATTTCGTGGTATTCTAAGTCTGTGTTTTTACTTTGCAAATAAAATGTGTGGTTTGTGGTTAAACAGATATTTTGATTTGGTCGAACCGTTTATTAGAGAAGCAAAATGTGATATCACTGGAGTAATAATGTTTAGTTTTTATTTTTCTTTTAAAAGTCTTGCCACCTTATGTTATTTATAATGACCTGTACAGAGACAATATTATTTTTAGCAAAAAAAAGTATGAGTAAGCTAACCTCTCAAAACACCTGTTTATGCATGCTGATTGTAAAATATGTATATTTTTACAATTTCTGTGAAGAAAAAAACATCGGGTTTTAACCAGTACGAATACCTTGTCTGTATTTGCTAATATTTTAGCGATACGTATTCTTGGAAAAAACGTGAAATAAGTTACTCTTCCGCTTAAAATATTTTCAAGAATTGAAGCTCAACGTACACATGACGCGCATTGATAATAAATATTATTTGCTATACAAGGTTACATTGTATAAACATTATTCTGCATTATATTTAACGCACACATAAAACCGCCCAGTAAAATACAAGCGATTCCTTTTTACGAAAGTAAACATTAATGATAAAGATTAGCATAAAAATGGTACATGAGAAAGTACTTTTAAACAGAAAAGTTTTACAACTAAAATATGCTGTTGAAATTTCTAGGGTCTACTGTGCTAATTCACAGCCGTATTCACAGGTACGCTGGTAGCGCCAAATGCCGAGAGTGCGTTTGTACTTTCGTCGGGCACAGCCGCTGTCCCAAGTTGGGACAAAAGATACACTTTTGAAATTCAATGCAAAATATATTTTTTGGAAAGATACGAAAAAATAATAGTTGGAAATGGAGTTATACAAAATTAATAATGTTTTGACTATCATATGTACAACAAAAATCATTTTGTCGATTGAAAATGTATAAAAATATATGTAATTTGAGGTTATGATCACTACAGTTGGTTTACGAATTAGCCGCTGGAGTGACTGTTGTCTCAATTTTGGTGCAACTGCTGCCCTAAATTCAGAGGCAACAGTTGCACATAGTATTCTCTTCTACGTTAAAACAAATACTTTTGAATTGTACATTCATCAACGCTATAATTGAGCTTTTCATGCATTGTGATGTAAGCCTTAGTGATTCTGTCGCCTATTATGTTTGCTTCAATCTGTGAGGTATATTCTTATACCCAACACCAAATTCAGGTGATGTCATACAGCAATCAGAATCATCCGACACTAAAACGTGTTGAACAGTAATACATATATCCACGAATATACCAGTTAGCTAATCCCGCGCGACAAGGCACTTAACGACATTTTCATTAGCGTCAAACTCCGGAAAAACGCCACCGGTCACTGCCTCGCTCTCCAGCGACACTCTATCTTTTTTTCCTCCCATGCTGTATAAGCTGGAATTGCGTATCGAAAAACACACAAGCGCAAAACGCGCCGGTATATATAATACAGCAACAGACTGGCGCAGCAGCGCAAGTGTGTCACTGGGCTGGTACTTTTGTCCTCTTCTCCACTCGCCAGCGCGCTCTCCGACGCGGCTCTTTTATCCTTGGCTTGAAGCGTGAGGCGCGCTTAGTCCGCGCAAAACCTCTTCCGCGGCGGTATGTCTACGGCGGCTCTCTCGTCGATCGGTCTGCAAGAGCTTCGAAACAGATAACGAAGACACTCGACACTTTTATTGTTCGCAATAAAAGTAGCACTCGAACGTCGCGTACACATACACGTACACAAAGACGTTTGTTGTAATTCGTACACGCGAAGAGATATTCTTTTTTATTGCCTGTACTCGAGTGTTGCGAAGGAGTCGCCGCTACTCTGCGCGATGATGGCATACGCGTGGCCGGCGATCGGCTGGTATAGCCAGTGTTGATGCTCCGATTAGAGGAGCAGCCCGCCGCGCTCACGCTTTTACTGTTCTGCTCCGTTATCGAGTGTCGTGCACGAGCAGCAAGTTGCGATCGGAGTCGAATTTCACAAGCGCTCGGCAAGCGTTGGGCTCTCTTTCGCTTAATCGGCACTTTTTTTCATTCTTCTTTCGCTACTCTGTACTCTTTCTCCTTTGTCTTCTTCTTCATCTGCTCTTCGTAACATAATCGGTTCGTATAGTGCTCAGTGTGACCAGTGTGTGAAAAACTGCTTATTCTGCATACGTCAGTGGATTGTGAATATGTCTGTGTAATATACAACGAGTTGTATAATTTGAGTCGAGATTTATTTTGTGAATTCATTGGTGAGAGCCATCGCACGATCAGGAATCCAATCGATTACGGCTCACATCGCTGACTCAAACTCGAAACCGGAAAATCCAAGCTGAGCGACTCGCTAAACGCTCGCGTGTGCTCGTAATTGTTCAAGGCGCGCGCATAACTAATGAACGGACAGGAAGCCCACCAGCTGAATCGTAAAATTCCACACACCAAGCGCAGCTCTAAAGCTCAAGCATCGTCTCCAAGATAAAAAGCCATATTCATGTCTGTGCCAGTGTTCCCAGTTATTTGGGAAGATATCAGCTCTTCTTTTACTCAGTCGAACAAGACAGTTTATTCTAGCTGCTGTAGTAACAGCAAGGTCAAGGCCACGTGCGTGGGAATAGCCTGGAAATGTCGCACTTGACGGGAAAGAAGACGAGTGGAGACAGAGGTCGCGGATTTGGTAGGAGCAGAAATTATCGGCAGTTTACTTTGCTCGGAAATGGCCGACAAAACATCTCGATCGTCCGGCTCGCCGAGCATCGTCTACATGAGGTACATACGTATATAACACTTATAGTACGTCGATTTCTACTTTTTTGCTGTCTTTTTTTTTAACGAATGTGCAACTGCAAGAGTAAAAACAATAGATCGTTATAAACTCGAAACTAAGGAATTTTACTGTATAGTATAAAGAAATTTTATTGATTTAACAGCTGATGTTTGGTTAAAATTATCTCTTTGTTCACAATGCACATGCCATTGATTTTTTTCAGCCGCGTAAGAAAAGTTTTATATTTATGAAAATAACTCGATGCTGAAGTTCCCCGAGTCTTTTTTATCGTCGACACAATTCGTCAAGGTTTATTACATAAACATTATTAAGTTAACATTAAAAAATTCCACAAAATACCGTTTTCAATCGTAAACTATTATTGATATGCTTTTATTTCACAAAAAGTACATCATCAAATAGACGAGTTTATAGAAATATTTTACGATATTTGTCACATCCAGTTTTATCTAGAAACGTGTTGAGCTTCCCTTACAGATCTATAGATAGATGCAGATAAGAAGGTATATGGATGATCCTCTAAACACTCAGTATTTCACAAGATAGGCTAAAGTAGTCTAAATATCGAATTTTTCGTATTTAAACTGTGATTTTGAATATTTGTATCCACAAATAAAATATTTGCGTGAAATACAACTGAAGTCAATTTTAAGCTTGATATGTCTATACAAGCGATAATATATCTTGATATTCTATATACAATCAATTAAAAGTAAGTTGATTAACTGTTTTTCATTGATTTATGGCATATCAACCGTTACAAGATCAACATTAACAAATTTTCATGACTTTTCTTACACCATCAAATTAGTCGCATGATAAAACTTTAAATCTATTAGGTAACAAACAATTGCGATCTTTTAGAATAGAAGACGGAAATGCAGTCATGATATTTATAGCTTCAAATAAATTTCGATATTTATTGCTTCTGCTCAGTGTACCATTAAATGTCTTAAGTTATTGTATAATAAGTTAAAAGTTTTTCTCTTACTACGACATCGGTTAAAGTACACGCTAGTATCATCATGGTGCTTGGTTCAAAAAACGAATTGTGGAATCACTTAAAATAAATAGATTTTGAATAAATCCAGTTAATAATTACTATTTTTGCTTCTCACCGTTCTAATTTTCACGAAATATACCGAAACCAGGTATCGCTCCCAAAACATGATTAGTAGTCATCATTCGGGTGTCGACTATAACTGTCATTTAATGTCAGATGATTCAATTCAAATTCTATACAATTTGGATTAATAATCATCAATTCTTATATTTATATATGAAAAACAAAAATTTGTTTGTTAATTATGAAAGCTAACTCACGCTTATCAAAGCCCATAAATAATGCTAAATCTATTATATACATACGAATTTAAATAAAAGTACAACACTATACTATGTCTTTTTAATAGTTCCCAAATCACGCAATTGCATCGTACGTATATTGTATAGTTCAGGCGGATTTTCATTTTGCAATTTACTGTTGTTATCAGACTTCACGTCGCGTTACGATTGGTTCAGTCATTCGATGTACATTTTTCCGCCTGTTGCAAACTCTTCTGTACTTATGTGTGCGCGCGCGCGTGCGTGTGTAAAGTATAAGCACGCAGCTCAATGATTTGTCGGATTGCGTCCTTGCGAAATTCATCGCTCGCTCGCAGCGCGCGTTCGGCGCTTTCCTGTATTACTTATCTATTGTATATAGTGTTGCACTTCTTTAGGCGCTTATTTAAGTCAAGCGCGGTCCTAGCTTCAATATTCGAAGAGCTAATGACCTATTCGTGAATTTAATTTCTGTCCTACTCTAAAAAAGATGGTAAACATTCTATTCGTTCTCTGTTTGGTTATTGTTTTCGCGCGCGATCTCTGCTTATGTTTGCATTCTTAACCTCAAAAACGGAAAAATTAAGAATGTATAAAAACTATAGTTCATTTCGTAATTTTGTACGTTTTTATCATGTTACATATGCGAGAGTATTATACGTATACAGGTTGAGCTCCAATGCTGGTAATGTAACTATTACGATAACGAGCATACATAATCGTATATCCGTCGAATGTTTTTTTTTTTTTTTTGCATAATGTGCAACTCAATAAAGTTTGATTTGCTATATTACTATAATTTTGAAATTTTGAGAGACTTCTATCATACTATCATCATAGCATATCATCATAGCATCGCTCTATACAAAATATATAATTATATCAATTGACTTACACTTGGGAAAATCGGAAAGTTTTTAATCAAAGATATCTCGCGAATGAAAATCAAGTTGAAAACGTTTTCGGACACTCCCTCAAGTATAAATAATAGCAATATTATTGAATTCATCTCAAATTTGTGTAGGTTTTTTTCTTCAGTCCTT
Source organism: Pteromalus puparum (assembly GCA_012977825.3). Lineage (NCBI taxonomy): Eukaryota > Metazoa > Arthropoda > Insecta > Hymenoptera > Pteromalidae > Pteromalus > Pteromalus puparum. Next base: position 3,934,210 of record CM053171.1, on the reverse strand, counting down.
ACATTGGATGGCTATATGTAAAGCCACGTGTCCATACAAATCCGTGAGACGATTCATAAATTGGTTTTTCGACCTCTATACATATCGCAGATATGCGACTTCAGACACATCAGCGTCGCAGGTAGTGCAGTCATCCTCGCTTTCACGCGCCAGCAATCGCAAAGTTGCTATGACTGAACTATTTTTGTGAGCTCTAGCGCAAGCTCTAGCGATTGCAGACGCGCAAAGTGTTTATTGTATATGGCGCTGTGCCGGGCGAGAAAAGTGTCTTCTATAATGCTGCCACGGACTACCGTCACTCGTAAGATTTATAAGCCTCACGTGCGCCGGTAAGCTGCCGTGAGATCATAGAAGGTTTATTATTATATGCGCGACCGCGTGCGCGAGCCACGATCATTTTTTCATCACTTTTTCACCGGCCCACGACTCTTTTCAAACGGTCTGAGTTTACACAGTATGTTTTGATGCATCTCAATCGAAAGAAGCTTGGCTGCATTTGCTATATTACATTGCTAGTCATCGACAGTTGTAAGAATTTTCTGTGATTTGATTGAGAAAAATTGCAAATTCTTGTACTTTTATATGAAGGTATACAAAAACAATGAAGTATTGTTTTCATTTATTATTTCAAAGCTATAAACTCTGATAATTAATAGCAATTCACGTTATAGTTTATTAGTAATGTTTGAATACTCAATATACCTTAAGAATATTCAAGGTTGAATTAAAACGATTCCATTGATGTACAATTACACGATTATTCAATATGGAATATGCACCGCATCTTATCAGTAGTGTATGTATGTATATGTATATTGGCAACATAACTTTTTGAAATTTTAAAATATGTTATTGAATTCTTTGATCTAAATTGTATTATATCAACCAATGATTCCTGAGTTCTATAAATTTTATTCTTCAAAGTGATAACCACTGAAAAAATTCCATTTTGGTAATTAATCCAAAATTAAATCATCAAGATTCATTAAACATATATGTAGTTAACCACATGAACTAAACGTGTACCTATATTCTAAATTGATTTTTTTTTATCTATTTCCTTGTCTTTCGCAAAATATCATGCACTTTCTTTTATTGTGAATCTATGAGATTTCCATTTGCTTATCTCATTGCAACTCCATATTGCGTCTGGCGATGTTCAAGCTTTATACGTCGTGCGTCAAACGTGAGCCCACCTTATCTCTTTCTATACATACTTTACCTGTAAGCACTAATCAATGTCCACATGTCGTTCTTTGATAACACAATTCCGAGGTTGATATGGACGCAAACCCACCACTTCGTGTCCGGCGCGTAGGAAAAAATCCCAGCAGCAGGGGCTCTGGTCGATGTTATCTTGGCTGCACGCGTTACTCGTCTTCCCGTCGAACGCGACGACTTGGCGATAGCCACGGTCGTGGCCTTCTTATTCTTCCTACGCGGGCGCTAGCCATTTTTCAGCCGATCACTCGGACACAGTTGTGCGATTGATAAGTACTAAGCATACCAAAAGGAAAGCTTGCGAGTGCGCGGAGCAGTTGTTGTGGACAGTTTCATTCACGTGCATTGTAGAACAGTTGTATAAAGACTATTTATTGTGGAAAAGTGTTTATAAACGAATATAAAGGCTGTTGCAAGTGTTATTTTCTGCAGTGGTTTAATATCTTTCAATCGTTGACTCAAACAATTAACATGAATAGCAACGCTATTTAAATTTCATAACACTTTAAAATGATCGAAAAACTAAAACGATTCCTTCGAGAAATCAGATTGTCATTAAAAGTAATTGTTTGACATTAGTATTATGGAATTTTGACGATTTAATTGATGATGTATTTTTTTAGAAAAATTGCTTTTTACACTTTCTATTAGCTTTGTATTTGGATACAATAAATGCAAAGTTGTTATTCTGTAAAGGAATATTTTACTGAGATAAGACTGCGATACTTAAACATGAAATACAATAGAACAAGTTGGTAAATTCATATATAATATACATAATCAGAAAAAAGCAACTCATACTACTTACTCACTAACAATAATTAAAATCGTTTTAATGTATCAATAGAGAATTAATGGCATGGAAGCATATCATGTTATTAAAGATCGTAGAATTAACTTTTTATTATTATATAAATATAATCTGAAAGTTATAATTATACACTACAAATTCATGAAATAGTTTGATATCTAAGAATAAACTTCAAGTGCAAAGTCCAGTAAATTATTAAAACAAAATGAAACGTTTACGAAGATAATAACGCCAAAGAAAACAAATATAAGCAAATCGTATGTGATGAAAGGAGTAAAACAGAAACAGCGTGCCAAGAAAAGTGGGGACTATCAAATGCGCAAGTTCTAGAAAAATTATGAAAAAAACTATCTTGCCGTATGAGTAATCGCCAATTATAAATCGAACTCTGAAGAGTAAATCTTACATTAAGCGATACTATTATTGGGACCACTTTAGTACTTGTATAATGAGTTAGTTCGATAATCATGTCTTGAAATGTTATATCTTTATTAAAAGTTCCACTTTCAGATTAGAGTTGATAAAATACAATCAGTGTGAACAAAGTGCAGTTTTCATATATGCTAAAATTTCACACTTTATTTACCATAAGAAAATCTATACTCACTATTTTGAAACAATTTTTGTTTTAGTTTTCAAATATGAGCAACTTAACATAGTCATCTAAAAACTTACAATATTAAAGACCCAATACGTCAATTATGTACATAGTTGCATAATTTTTCATTTTTATTTGAACTTGCTCTATAGGTTGATACATTTTTTATAATATTTTCTTAAAATACTAACTCACCTTAACTCCATTAAATTTGTAAATTACATCCAAACATTAATTGAAAAAGGGTGGCAAATCAACTTGTATAGTTATATTCTGTGCATGCAAAGATACGTTTTATACGGTTACATTCATAATATATAATTTTCTGTTAATGTATTGCTATTAAATTACTCGTGAAAAGATCTTAATTTATACACTGTTAAATGATATTTTTCAATAATTCTTCAAAATGTTCAAGGATATCTAATAATTTTTACAGAGTCATTAGGGATATCTTAAATTATTCGCACAGGTATTATATAAACATATTGCCAGAATAATTAAAAGGCACACAGCATTACTAGAATAAATAGCAATTTTTCTATTGAAAAAATGTCCATACATCAATTAGATTTTTTAAACTTTTTGTACTTTTCAATAACCTAATTTATTTCTAATTCAGCGATTGTAACAAAGAATGCTATTGAAAAATAATAACAAAAGAACAAAGAAAGTTAAAAAAAAAACCTATTAGGCAAAAAACATGAGGGTTCCTCCGGATATTCAAGTACACATGGCAGATACCGTTAATGAAAAAACGGGACTATTAAGTCCAATAAACTTAAGTGCATCGTCGTCTTCCCTTACCAGTAGCATTAGCAAATCTTATGGTTCCTTAGTCGACAACTGTCAGCAGGCTGTTAAGTCATTTTGGAATCGTAGCAAACAGGTATGAATGATCATGAGTTTAAAAATATTATATCATATTCTTAAATGAATAAAAATATGAAAAGAGGATGTTGGGGCTAAGAACACATTTTTCTCGCATTACGTATATAACTTCTTAAATATAAAGTTTGAACTAAAAATTTAAGTTTCCAAAAGTATTTGGAAATACAAATGTATTAGTTGTACAGAAAACGAAATTGAAGTACGACGGGGAATTTGCTTATGTTTGAGGGATATTTAAAAGTCAAAATATTGTTTATTTTAAAAAATTCAGGAAATTCAAGATTTTCACTTTTGCTTAATTTTTTTCTACTCTGTTTTATTTAAGTAAAATTCGATAAAATCGTTTAACACCTGTATGTTCTGAAATTTATTTTCCGTACTTTAATTTTATTTACTACTGAAGTTACGTGTTCGAAAGGACACTAGTATTTTGCAGATTTTTATTAACTAGACTTTTGGCGCAGTGCGCTGCGCGCACTGTAGTAGAATATTAATTCATTAACTTATTAAATGAAATATAAATGCTTGATTGATATTTTTAATATTTGTTTTCTATTACGGAAATATATCAAACTTTACAATATATGATTGATTCATTTCGCGCTCATGTAAATTTCAAAATTGCCGCGGTTTCGTCACCAACTACCTTTTAAAATTTTAAGGTTATGTCTCAACTCAGTTCGTGTCAACGTTCACATCATGTCACTTTTTGTAACAATGATAATATTTACAATAGAATATTATAAATACACAACTAATAATTATTGATATGTATTATAGTAATATATTACATTCTTTGTATTAGGATCAATTTTAGAAATCAAAAACAAATCAAAAAATTCTAACGACACTTTTGACGCATGCGCACTACACGAGCCAATCATATTGGCGCATTCTTGGCTTCACTTCATCCGGTCATGACTTTTTTATATAGGGAAAAAGACCGTAGCTCGCAAGCCAAGACCTATGCGGGACAAAAGAGTAAGAAAAAGACAGGTGTATTATTATAGGTTATATAATGTCACCATCTATAATACATAAAATAAGATACAAAGTATACATTTATTTATAATTTCATTATTTTTGTAATGTCTGTAATTTTTTCTTGCGTCAATTCTTTTACTTTTTCCATATGATTAAACGTTATCGTATCTAAGTTTACGAAGACCTCGCTACACAGCTGTGAGATAAAGACCAAAGCTTTTTCATCAGCAACTTCGATCCCCTACTCTACAACTTTCCTTCATTACTACGTATGAAAAGCTGTAACTCATTAAATCTTGCTTAGTGCTTTTGCGTCGTTCGTTATGAGGAATGCGTGTTCGTGTTCTACTTTAAAGTCGATTCCGCAAAATTCTTTTAAACGTGATATTTTCAAAAAATATGTCTGTACTTCTAACAATCTGAAATGCAAATAATCATTAATTTTTAATAAATATGAACCACTCAAAATTTAAGAAAAACAAAGTAAATAGATCATCAAATAATGAAATTGGTTGTAAAAGTCAGACAACACCGCGTACAATACATAAACAATGGTCCAAGGTATTTATAGTATTTATTAATTATGGCTTGAAATAAAAATATTTATTATATGAAGCGAATCATTATAGTAACATCATATTTTATAAGCACCATAAAAATGAATTATTTACCTTACAGTAGAAACATAATGATCAACATTTAGGATCTAATTGTACTAGTCAGCAAATATAGAAATTGTTGGGTTAAAAAAAAGGTCACGGTTAGTTATTTGGTCCTAATACTGATGATTTTTACGTAACGTGTAAAATTTTTGATCTATTTAATCTAGAGTTGATTTGACGACAATTTGATTAAGTAGCACAGATGTTTCGATGTCAGCCAAAGCGTTGTAATTGCGATACTGAAAGTTGAGTGTAGGTTGCTGAAGTCATCCGAGTGAGGCGGCACACGCGTTTTTAATTCAGAGCATCGTGATTTATACTATATTTGCCTGCGCGCGTGCGGCAAATAAACACGACTCGATGGTTACAATCGAAACGAGACTGCAATATCTTCTGGTTTATGAAGTGTTCTGTGGATAACTGTCGCAGAAGCCGACGCTTCTTATATTAGTTTGCTCAGCAATCCAATTGGCTTAAGTGCCGCTATGTTGCGCTCTTTAGTCATGAGTCGCAGTAGCTCGTTCGACAGTGGAAAAATTTATTTTAATGCTCACGCGGAAAAAGAGAGCGATGACGACGATGACGATGATGATGACGCGGCCCTCAATACAAAAATTGTGGGAACCATTTCAAATTGTACTCATTTTTATTTGGCAAAACTTGTTGTGTAAACACCTCTTTCGTGAAGGAATGTATTCTTAATGAGTTACGTTAATTGTGCATCTTCAAACTAAATGTGAACATATATTACAAAGGACGATATTAAGAACTGTATATTTCTATTGTTATGATTGCATGTTATTTTTTTAAATAACTTTAAAATCCTTAGATATATTAAAAATATGTACACCAACGTAGTATTATCATTTTCGCAACGCGTCATTTTCGTCATTTGTATATCGTCTCCAAACAATCAAAAAAAGTTAAACACAACGTAGACAACATCAATAAATTATCAAACGGATGATACAATAGCGGTTCAAGAACCGAAAATATTTGCCATGAGAAAATAGCGGATAAACACAAAAAGATTCAGATAAAACGCTAAATCATTTTTCGTGTCTGTGCAATTGAAGAACTTAACAAAAGAATAAAGTACAGGCGGCTAGGGTGCGTGTATTTAGCCAAACGATGATTATATCTCCAAACAAAGTGTTATATGAGTGCACGTAAGCCGTAAAATAAAAAAGGCCCCAACCAAGCATGCAAGAGCATACACCTACTTCATATCTGGCGTCTTTTTTATACAGCGCACGCTCATATGTATACATACATAAGTTACATTGCGCGACTCCCAGGAAGCGATATATATCTCGAGAGCGTCCCGCGACTCTTTTAGCGTATCCCCAGTTCTTCTATGCGGTCGCGATCAGGCAGTCGTTCTTCGGACATCGTGCGTTCGTTTGTCCTGCTATATTTTTAATTTCTTCTGAATGAAAATAAAATTTAGTAGAAAAAGTAAAGATCGCCATGTAGAATAACGCGTATCCCAAAATTATTATCCAATTTTATGGGGAAGTGAACATGTTAAATTCGTGATGAAAAATTATACACAAAGTTTTTGCTAAAGTATAAGAAGAAGTTTTGATGAAATGACGGCACGTAATTTGCTCAAGCTCACCACTCTTTCCAGGGTCCGTATAATTTGATATATTTATTTATTTGGAATTTTTGTTTTTGTCGATTACTATTCTTTTGTTTGAAAGAAAACTTGCGAATTTTACTAATCCTATCGCTTAAATTATCAGTAGCTGATTCTTATCGCTTCAAAAAAAGTATCGATTGTAATATAGATATATTGTCTTCATTTTTGTCTTTATTGATAAAAATAGGTACATTTTAAAGCAATTATAAAATTGCGTATGTGAACTCAATTTATTATTTTATGTGATAGTTTTTAATATAATAATTGGATGGTTGAATTGTATCAAGTGAGGAGTTTTAAGTGATACGTTTCTGAAGACAATAAATAATATAATTTTTTATAGCTGAGTTTAATTAAATTTTATTAAACAAAAAAAATGCACAACTTTTATATTCTTAAATAAGAATTTAAATAACTTTTATTGTAAAATTATTTTTAACTTTATTAGTAAACCGAAATTCAATTTATCCTCTCTTAAAAAAGTGATGTGAAGCATTTAATTGATGTCCAGTCGCCTGGTACAAGAATTTAGGAACACGAATTAGGAACGCGAATATTATTACATAACCTACAAACGCTTTGAACTGTTAGTATTTAGCAGGCGGCAAAATTTAAAATCATTCTGGAATAAGACATAATTGATGGTATAATAAGAGGTGCGCGAAGCGCACTTAAATTTCCTAGTAATTATAAAAAATCATGAACTTAGTCTATAGCATAAATCACAGTCTACATCAATTCTTTATATTCCAATCATAGTTAAATCCTGAATATTGCATATCAGAATGCTATTACGTATTCACAAAAAAAATCTTACACACACCCACAAAAGAAAACAGCTGCGTACCACATCATCGTTTGATATAAAATTTTAACGCGTCTACAGCTGACGACGTAATCCACAGCCTTGTGAAGTCACAATTAACTCGCTTATCTTTTTGTGTGCGCGCAAACTAGACGATCACGTGCAATGTAACTTTTTTTACTAAACGTTAGAAATAGGAGAATATTAACGTAAAGGGTTTCCATTATAATATGCTACGTATTATTTAAGAGGTGTACAGAGGCAAAATTTAAACTATTTTCAAATGAATAATATATAAGCGTAGGGCGTAAATTTTTACAATTCTTAAAATAAGAAAAAAATTTCGTGGCATTTATATGAATCAATAATATAATACTGCATAGTCTTGTAAGTTTTTTTTTAAACTATTAATTTCTTAATTAATGGCCATAAGCATTATTTTATAGTCAAGAAAATTACTTTATCCTTGAAAAAAATATTAAAAATCGTAAATTGGTAGTCCAATAATTGCAGTAAACGTTTATGACCATATCAATAATTTCCTGGTACAAGCGTTATTAAGTTACCGTTCTTCGTTTTTACTGTATTCTTGAAATATTTCTTGATGTAAAATAGTCACGAAAGTATCGTTTGCACTCAAATTCACCAAAGTTAAAACAGTGTTTTTCTAAATATCTCTTTCAGAGATGTATAGTAGATAAGACGTGATTTTAAACTCATCGTATAATTTATCATCCATCTACTTTGTTCATAAACCTTTTTTTACACGAATTTCCACTCAAAATTTATCGTCATTTTATATCCATATCAAGCCAGTGGGAATAATGCGATGCGGAAAGCACCACTCATATCTCATCGTTTCCAAATCGCATTTGGGATTACCGAGGAAAATGAAGAGGAGGTCAAAGCTGCTCAAGAGTTAGACGAATCACCGCATTCCCAAGACAGTACCATCATATGTTTGCCATCCTTTGTACCTTCGGACGATGCTACACCAACTCTCTTAAAACCAGTGGTAGAACAATGGGAAGAAATCACTGTAAATGTAGAACCTTCAGTTTCAAAGGTACTTGCTTTAGAAAATGTACTCAGCTCAAATGGCGATGTTGTACCGATTCGTCGTCAAACGATGCCGGAAATATCGAGCGAGCAGCTCTCAACGCTCAGTGGCAAATCATCGCTTGCCGCACCTATCGAAACAATCAACACCAGAAGATCCAGCATCACAAATGTGGCAATCTGCTCGAGCATTGGTCCAAGCCTTGCTGGAATCTTCCCCGGTGCGCCAAACGATCTGTTTACGGATAGCCGTATGGCGGAGTCGGAACCAGCACCTCAACTGCTAGCCTCAAGTTTACGAAGGAGCGTCACATTTTCGGCTCTGAATGAATCGTTAACTCTAGAAGAAGCAGTGAAAGATGCTAGGGGTCGAAGGTGGTCCTCGAAATTGCCATTCTTGAGAGCCTTGCAGCATCAAGACTCAAGAGAGTCTTCCACAACTGACAACAGCGAGTTGCAGCTGATCGATACCCAACTACCGCATCGATCGAAACATCACCATCATCATCACCATCACCACCACCACCATCATCACTTGTTGCCGCATCTGCACGTGCCCACTTTCTCGATCACTGGCCCGTCGACCGATGGTAGTAGCGGATCGGGAACTGGACGCAAGTTCAGCTTCGGGATTAGGAGGCATTCCCATACGGTTTGTCTTGGTTTTGTTGGGCAATTCGTCTTGCTGTTTGCTAAAATGATTTTGATGTGTTAATACAGAGGGTGTGAGAAAGTGTGGGTAGGGTTTTATTATCGGATTATATTTTTGCAAAAACAGTAATGACTGTTTATTCATATCAAATAATTTTGTTAACAAGTTTAGTTAAAAGAGATTAAGTGAATACAAATAGTTGAAAAACAAGAAATAGAATGTAATTATGTAGGAAAGGGTAAAAAAGTTGCTTTACTCCTACACTCTTCTTATACACCAATCTTTACCGCATTCACGCTTATGCGAAATTTGTTTTCGTTTTCTTGTAATACGACCGAATAACATAGAATATCTCGAAGACGGAGATCAACACACGCTATTCCCTTTGTTGATCTAAAAAGCCAAATTCTTTGTTTATAATTAATTTTGTAATAAGCAAATCGTTGATTTTTTTATGTTTTAATAATTAAAATTAGCATGCAAATAATATGAAGTACTTTGCATTGTCATGCCATTTCTATTAATACAATGCTTAATTTGAGTATACCCTGATTTTAAAAAAAACTCGTACGCTGCGTTAATCTTTACGACTTTTCAATCCATCTTGTTATCAATGTTTCGAATCCTGTAATATACATATACATTATAAATTTTTATTCATCTTTATTGATTAAAAATAAAGGTGTGATAGTAAGAAATGCCTCTTATTGCCAGTATTTTTAACACTTACTTTCTTACTCACTGAACACGTAAAGCGTTTTATAAATATTATTATATCATTTTTTGTACGCAATATGCTTTGTCGTATTCATGTTCATTGCGGTATTGTGTGCATTGAAACGTACTAAATTTTCTAACTTTTATGTCTGAGGCCTAATTTCCCGTAACCCGAATTATTTTCAACTGCAGCTACTTTTTATCTACCTATTGCATTTAAATAATTTATATTAACACTGCTTGTTTACAAGAATTGTGTTATTCCGATACATAATATATCTTTAACTATATATATTATTTATTATTATACCTATAGAAGATTGCGCTAAAAACTTTAACTTATAATTTTAATCTTATAACTAAGGCGTTAAGTGTTTTTACTTAACAGGTGTTAACATTATGAGTTAATTAGGGTACACTATTACTTATAGATTTTAAAATAATTGACATCACATGGAATAATAATAAGCAGAATGCGCCTGTAAGCATGAAAAGATTATTTGATAAATTCAATAATCAGCTTGATTTTAAACAAATACCTTACTGCACAGAACTTTTATTTAGTCACGCTTACTTTTGCAACTATGTTATAATATTATTGTAATAATTTTCATGTTTACACTTCTGTCTTTCTAAATTACAAGAAGGCGATAAAATGCTAAATTTTTTACAAACTTTTCATAACTATTTTTTCACAAAGTTTTGGCACTAATAATCTGGAGTAGAACATATCGCATTGAATAATAAGCACGATTGAATATTATTAAGTTGTACGCACAACAATTTTTTCACAATTAACGGAATTTCCCGTTGATGCTCTAAGAATTTCTCAAACACGAGCAAGTAAATAAAGAAACCGTCGTGATGTACCTCTATGATTACTCCACTTTCCTATAAGTCGTTATCTCTTTATTTTTTGTACGTCATGAGAAATTTGTAAAATTTTGCTCATTTCTATAAATAAATATAATTATATAAGCATCAGTAGAAAATTGAATATCCCTCTTAAAATATTTCTACGTAAAAATTCTATTGTTTCTTTAAGTGCACAGTAGCCGTTAGATAAGAAAACAAAAATATTTCGACAAACATATACAGATTTTTTTTCTTGTAGTACGAATTTTGCGCACAGCTATACATCGTATATTTTTGACATTTTTTAACACCGTGTCTTATGCATCACTCGCAAATTAAAACAATGAAAATTTAATTGGAACAATCGTAAAATTATTTACTCGAAAAAAAATGTTTCCTCAATATTCGGTCCTCGCGTGTACACATCAATTGCAATTTTCGAATTGCATAAAATAGAAATAAACTCACGTTATTAAAGATCAGCCCCAAGAAACCCATGCACTTTACACCGACAACTTGACGAGTGACTCGGCTTCGACCTCTATATACACAGGGTATCGCCGACGAGCTCGCGATTCCGCGCGCTTCTCTCAGAAGAAGAAGAAGCAGCAACAGCAGCAGAAGAAGAAGAAGCGCGCACATACACTTTAATATATATAGGTGTGCACGCGATCGGTCGCGGCGGGGCGGCGCGCATTCCGGTTTTCCGCGGTATCGCACAGCCGATGCTTTCCTCCATGAGGAGGAGGCATCAGCTTCGCCATAGGAGCCTGTGTATACCATACCCGTATCAGCTGCTGCACACAGCCAGTCCTCTCGGGATCCTCATCCGCTGCAGTCTGCCGCTCGCTCCTGCACTGTGCGGCTCGAACGCGAGTATAGATAGAGAGAAAGAGAGAAGGATTATAAGGAGAGATTCACCTCAAGAGCGGATCTTTGTGTCGCGCCGGAGACGCTACCGTTGTTGTTGCCGCCGCTTCTGCTGCTGCTGCTGCTCTTCTTCTCTGTGACGACGATACTGGATAAAGGGGGCACCATGCAGCTCGCCATTATATCCTGGCTCAATACTGTCGCTTCGACCTACAGCCTCAACGTTTCCCTCACTGTATACATTTTTGACGGTTTTTTTTACTTTGATTTATTTTTATTTAATTTTTATTGTTTGGTATATAGGGGATGCTCGCGACGGTCTTTGAAATTTGAACAATTTACGTGCAAGTGTTTGAGACGCTATTGCTTTACTTTCGAGAAAAAATAATTTTTTTTTCAAATAACAATTAACGCATATATAATCGCAGTATTACGTGATACTCGCAGCGTCGCTTTGATTTAATCTTCGATTCAAGTGTTTTTGATCGACATAATTTCATTTGCGATACTCTGCTGATACTTAGAATCTCTGTTTATATTTATTAAGGATTTTTTTTAAGTAATATATTTGGCCACGTTTTGAATATAATTGTATAACCTCTGAAATTTTATTTTAGTAATTAAATTAATTTTTAGTAATATTAAAATTTTTATGTTGGACGCTAGTGTTTTGTTCATTATACCCATGTCTACCCGTTACGTAGCCCGATGCAGTTGATGTGTACAGCCTCATTCGCGTATCGTTTGTTTACATACAAGTTTGCATCCCAGCCGTCTAAATCTATATGCAGAGTCAAAAATAATATGATTTTTACAATACTTTTTACAATGCTTGCATTTAGCTAAAGCACTAAATTTAAAACTTCTATATCGATACGTCCAAATCAAAACAATAATTGCATAATTTTGGATACGCGGCTGAGAAAAATAAGATTTGGTTAAAGGGAAACGTAGTTGTAGTTTTTCCCTCTAAAATAAAAGAGAGAAGTATATTCTTATTGTAACAGACCTTAATAAATTCCACTATAATATACTCAACGCTTTGCATTTATATTAGGTAGCAGAACTAACCGTAAACAACAAAATAAACCTAACAACAATATCGAACAAAAACCAAACTAACTTATACATATAGATATTAGCAAATTGTAGAGCGTGTGTGTGCGAGTTCCTTATCACTAAACTCAACGTACTCATACTGCATCTATTTTCGTTACTCGCATCACACGTATAAAAAAGCCTGAAAGTCTATAAATAGCCCACGTATAAGTACTCGCGCGCTGACCAGCGGCTATATAATTAGACTTTTTGTGGAAAAATAACTAAGTAATAGCGAAACCCGATGTACAACGTGAGAAAGCACGCGGATACCAGCAATCGAGGACTTTCCTCCTGGTGTCTTAGATTCGCCGGTCTTCTTGTCCGTCGTCGCGCATAAAAGTCACATGAGCGCATCAGCTGCGCGAGGCGTTGAGAAAACAATTTTTTTTTTCGCGCTCGAATAATATTTAACCAACCGGGAATTTGCACGTACGACTGATTCGGTTAATCGTAATTTCTTCTGTGTATATTTAAACACGCGGCCCCGGCGGCGAAAGAAGTATAGAAAGCTCTTAATTACAAGAGACACAGATTTGACGTGGATATCAATCTCGTAATAAAAAAAAAAACGTAATATATATTCGATGCGCAAAAAAAAAAAATTTGCGTAACCTTTTCTCAGCGCACAGTATATAGAGGCGGCAAAAGATGAAAGGAAAAAAAGCTTCAACGACAGCCGAGGAATGCTAGATTGTGTGCGAATGACGGCATTTGTCAATTCGTCACGTTTTTTAATTTTCTTTTTCTTGCGCCTTTTAATTGTTTGGCCCGTTTTATTTTACCTTAGCCCCCCGCGTGTGTTTATTTATTATTAATATATACGCGAGTGTGCGTGATACATATATCATAGAGGAAAAAAAAAATGATCACAAGTTCAAGCTAACGCTCTGCTTTTCTTTTTTTCGCTTGTTTCTGTCTTGCCGTATAGACTCTGCACCGGACCGACTCGATGGTATCGCTTTGCTACCGCACATTAGTCAATTACGTCAGCGATGACAACCTTGCCGGCTTGCAGAACTTTCTCGAGAACAAAAGGGTCCAGGTCGACGATCGCGACGAGGTGAGTCTTATCATTGAGCTTGTAATACTTTGTATTTTTCCATCTGTACCTATCTACCTATACCCCATGTGTGTGCTTTTCAGTGACATAGTTGTATTTCACGTAGCGCGAGTTGACGCAAATTCTCATACACATCGTATTTTGAACTCTCGTCGTGTATGTGACTCATAGATAAAGTTCAGATAAAGCCATTTATGTAATGTGAAATTAAAAACAATTTGAAATACGTGTGAATTAACGATAAGAGAGTCTCGCCGTCTGTGTTTGCACTGACTAATCATATCTTCAAATGTGTCCAAATTATCTAACGCAATTGTGTATCGTGATCCGCGCGAATTTGCATGCATTATGATCGATGTCAATTAATTAGCCAGAATTTAACTAATCTCGTTCACCTTAAAAAAAAAATCACTTCTCTTCACAGAATGGCAGCACAGCTCTCATTCTTTCAGCAAGCAGAGGCAAAATCCACTTTGTCCGGGAGCTTATCAACCACGGAGCAGATGTTAATGCCGAGGACGCAGTAAGAATTTCTTCTTCTTTTTTTTTATTCCTTCGCGTTTCAAAAACCGATTTCAGACTTTTATGTCAGATGTGTCGCACTTGTTCTTACAGGACAATTGGACGGCATTGCTTTTTGCAGCCAAGGAGGGCTTCAACGACGTCTGCATTGAACTTCTCGAACACGGCGCTGCTCTCGAGCATCGCGACGCGGTAAGGATCATTTTTTTAATTCGTTGAGAATTTGAACCGATGCGCGGGAAAAAAGTGACAACTATACGAGCTTGCGATTGTCAAGTAGAAGCAACTGTATAGAGCTGTGTTTGCTCGAAGAGCTACTTGCAGTAAAACTATACCGAAGTCATGAGTGAAAGTCACTTCGCATCTCGCAAAGTAAATAATGAACTTGGTTGGGCTTGAAAATGTGAAAAACTGCAGCTTTTTTTTCAGTGTCATAATATTATACGCTGCATCTTTTGAATTTATTATACGCATTTGTTGTCTTTGTTGTGGTGTATAATATGATAACGTAATCAATGCTTGTATACAGGGAGGATGGACGGCTCTCATGTGGGCGACATATAAGGGTAGAACCTCAACGGTGTCGTTACTGTTGGCCCGAAACGCGGACGTCAACGCTCACGGAAACTATCACATATCCTCGTTGCTGTGGGCGGCCGGTCGAGGCTACACTGAAATAGTTAAGGAACTGCTTGCATATGGCGCTAAGGTCAACGTTGGAGATAAGGTGAGATTCATTTCAAGGTTTCGCGCAATTTCATACTTTGAAGAGAGAAAAAAGATTTAAATTCACATTTCAGTATGGCACAACCGCTATCATATGGGCATCTCGAAAAGGCAGCCTGGAAATCGTCGACGCTCTCCTCAAGGCCGGCTCGACGGTCGACACTGCTGGCATGGTAAGTAGCATCACCAATAAACCTCGTTAAAATAATAAACAAATTACATTTCAACGATTCTTCACGCAGTACTCGTGGACACCCTTGCTGGTGGCAACATTGGGCAACCACGTGGAGGTCGTCCTACTGCTCCTGGAGCACAAACCGAACGTCAACGCGGTGGACAAGGATGGCTGTACTGCTTTGTCGATCGCCTGTCGGGAAGGTTACTTCGAGATCGCCAACGCTTTGCTTAACGCCGGTGCCTACATCAACATCCAGGACAAGTCCGGCGATACGAACCTTATCCACGCCGTCAAGGGCGGACACAGAGGCGTCGTTGAGGCTCTTCTCAAGAAGTATGCCGACGTCGACATTCCAGGCAAGGTAGGTGTACAATTTCCAGCCTCTGAATTTTCCAAGACTACAACGCTCGGCGTTCTGACTTCAGGACAGAAAAACGGCCACGTACATAGCCGTAGAGAAAGGCAACGTGTCGATACTGAAGGTCCTCTTAACGGCGAATCCGGACCTCGAGATCGCGACAAAGGACGGAGACACGCCACTGTTGCGAGCTGTACGTTCCCGCAATGCCGAGATCGTCCAGCTGCTTCTGGACAAGAAGGCCAAGGTATCGGCGACAGACAAAAAGGGTGATACTGTACTGCATGTGGCGATGCGAGCCAGGTCCAAAGGCATCGTCGAGATACTGCTCAGGAACCCGAAGAACAGCCAGCTGCTCTACAGACCCAACAAGCAAGGCGAGACTCCCTACAACATCGACATCAATCATCCCAAGACTATACTCGGACAGATCTTTGGTGCTCGTCAGTATTGCTCGTTGCTTTTTTTGATTCCACGACTGATGCTTTGCATTCTGAGTTTTGAGACTATCGTTGCTTTGTTGTAGGTCGATTGAATACCAACGAGGATAACGAGAACATGCTCGGTTACGATCTCTACAGTAGCGCACTTGCGGACATACTGAGCGAACCTTCGCTCTCCACCCCCATAACCGTTGGTCTCTATGCCAAGTGGGGCTCGGGGAAATCTTTTTTATTGAATAAACTTAGAGGTTGGTGTGCAGAAATTAAAATAGAATTCTAACTCGTTGACGATTGCGCTCTTACAATAAAGGTTTGTTTTATTTGCAGAGGAAATGAAAAATTTCGCCCGTCAATGGATCGATCCGTCTTTCCAGTTTTCCTCCTTGTTATTTCTCGTTGTAACTCACGCTTCGCTGCTGATCGGAGTTACCATAGGTCTCATCTGCCAATCGTGGATAACTGGACTCATTTCCGGAGCGAGCATAGTTGTTATCATATATGTCTTCCTACTGTTGGTCTGGTACGCCAACAAACAGTGAGTAACTCAGCGAGACTATAGAAAGACTAAATCGCGTAGGTATAACAGATTAGTTTAATCGCTGTCTTGCTTTTTTTTTAAAGGTACGACTGGTACTGGCCGTACAACTTCACCGTGGCGCTGACCACGAAACTCAACTCCCTGAAACTGCTATTACAAGTGACCTTCTGCCACCCGCCTGGTAATCAGACTCACGATGGTATCACCATACAGCCGATCAAGTTCTACTTCACGGACCAGACACGCGTCGGCACAACGACGGCTGGCGAGAATGCTGTTGTCCAGATGGTTGGCTCGCTCTATGACTCGATCGAGAACGAGTTTGGCTCCGTCTCGACGCGTCTCTATCGGGCCTTCAGGCCCAAGCCCGTAAAGACCACGGCATCCTGGAAGTGGAGACATCTCTGCTGTCTGCCCTACGTCGCCATTTTCGAGTTTTGTTTTTGCAGTCTGCTTGTAGGCATTACCATACTCACGGTCTATCTCATCGATTCTTCTCAGAACAAAGAAACGTGAGTGACGCTTGTCTAGTTTTATTTTCTAGCCAGAGGAGAGCTGGAATAATCAAGTGATTTATTTCTTTTTAAAGGCCAGTTATCGAGCGCGTCACCGCGTGGATAATAATGATCAGCATCGCTGTGTTGTTGGCCGTTAGTGTAATAGCAAATTTGTACACGTGGAGTAGGACCCTTCAATCCCTTATATTCTCACAGCGAAGGCAACTTAGGCGTCGCATCGCCAAGCTAGAAACTTTGAAAAGCGAAGGCTTTTTACAAACCCTGAGGAGTGAAGTCAATCTAATGACCGAGATGGTAAGGATTATTTTCTTTACGACCACAGCTTATATTTTAATGACGTTGCGAATTAATTATTTATCTTATAATTCGACAGGTTAAGTGCCTAGATAGTTTTACAGCTCAAAAGAGTAGATTAGTAGTAATTGTTGACGGTCTTGACAGCTGTGAGCAGGACAAAGTGTTACTGGTGCTCGACGCTATCCAAGCCTTGTTCAGTGATAACGGGTGCCCCTTCGTTGTTATTTTAGCGATTGATCCTCATATTATATCCAAGGTAAAATTTTAATTTTCTTTGAAAACAATTATACTTCCACTATTTCAATATTTAATCTTGTCTGTTGCTCTAATTTTAAGGCTGTGGAAGTGAACAGTCGGAGACTCTTCACGGAGTCCAACATCGGCGGTCACGATTACCTCCGTAACATGGTGCACTTGCCCTTCTATTTGCAAAACAGCGGTTTGCGCAAAGTAAAGATAGCCCAGCAAACGGCTCTGCATAGCAATAAAAAGACAACGTGGAACGAGGCAGAAGAAAGCGTCAATTACGCAACGACTAATCCACTGACTCGCTCTGTCTCGAATCGTCGGCTGAGCACGGAATCCGGTGTCATGAATAGCAATGAAAAGCTGAAGCCACCGAGCCGCAAGGGCAGTCGGAAGCTGAGACTAAGCGAATCAATAGCTAGTAGTATAGGCAGTAATTTAAATAGGCTTGGAGGAGCTCAGGATCTAAATAAGATGCTGTTGACCGACGACTACTTCAGCGACGTTAATCCGCGTAGTATGCGCCGATTGATGAACGTAGTTTACGTTACAGGTAATTTCATTTTATTAAACGTGTTTTTTTTCAATCTAATAAAGACTTATTGTGCTTAGTGGGTACTTTGCTTATTTATTGAAAATTATGATCGACGGTCAAAGACATAAATACGAAACAAGTTTTATAATGTATGCCGTGCGCAATAGGTGTATTTCGCGGTTACTCGAAGATACATTTAAATTATTATTTTTCTAAACAAATAGCAAGTTTCATAAGCCTTGATTACGAATTTCATTTTTTATTACAGGAAGATTATTAAAAGCATTCCAAATCGATTTTAACTGGTATCACTTAGCTAGTTGGATTAATATCACTGAACAATGGCCATTTAGAACTTCGTGGATGATTTTGTATTATGATACAAGCGAGGATAATCTCGATGATTCCATGTCGTTAAAAAGTCTCTACGATAAGTAAGTTATTCGATTGTACTTGGCATCAAATATTTTTACTTCTTGAATGCAGTAATTTCAATAATAATCTATTTACAGAGTACGCCCACAAATTCCAATTTTCAAAGACGTCCAGCCTCTGCTCGAGATGGATCGAGACGAGCGTAAGCTTGACGTCTTTTTGACGTTTCATCGATCGAGCTTACTAGTAAGCGACATGAAAATATTTTTACCATTCACAATAAATCTGGACCCCTACATCAAGAAGAAGATTAAGGAAGAGCAACAGACCATGGACGAGGAATCGAATCATCCTAGCATGTACAAATGGAACAATTCAATGTCGTCAATGGGTGGTCCAAGTGTCGCGGAGTCTGGGTGGATTAATCGAAGTGGAGCTGTCAGCAGACACTCGAGAATGCAAAAACAAAATACTTCGCATCTACCACCAGGTTCAACACCAGGTTTACCGCAATTACCGCCAATACCAAATATGTGGCCACCGAATGCAAGGCCTCTCTATGATTGGCAAATGCCTCATTGGCCCAGCTTACAACCACCGATGGAGCCGATACAGAAACCGCTTTCTGCAGTCACTAACTTGCCGGTTAGTTACCTTGAGCAATCATGTATTGACTACATTTTTTATTTATTAATGGATTAATGAATCATCCAAACGTCTATTCTTACAATATGTTATAGCTGGACATTCTGGACATGAAGCTTTCGACGCTTGCAGTTGATGGATTGTGCGATTTGCTTGATAAAATTCAAGATCTCAATCAAAACCAAATACCACACTACAAAGAAATTATTAAAGATAATAACATTAGTGGTAGAGTACTACTTCATTGTGACTTACAGGAATTGAAAAACGTGAGTAAAAAAATATATTGCAATATATTCATGTATTTATAAAAATAAGTCAATTTAATTAAAATTTATTCGTTGATTTAGGTACTTAAAATGTCGTTTGGAGATTGGGAATTGTTCAGAATGGTAGTTGTGTCATTAAGAGAACAAGAACTAACTACTTTTACAACTCAGGAAGAAGGACCTCGTAGCGTCAGATTTATTGTTGGGCCAGAAGAAAATATTCGAAAATGTACGTTTTCATCGATTTATAAATTTCGAACTATGCGTTCCACTCTAACACTCTTTTGGTTTTTATAGCGGAACATACAACTCAAAATAATCCCATCAGAGTTCCGACAATTGTTGAAAAAGATAAGAGTTTATCCAGAACTGACGGCCCTCCAAGAAGAGATCAAGCTAAGCAATCTATTATGGAAAAGCAGGTGAGCACCAAAAGATAATTACATTTTATCTTAGAATAACGGAAAGAATAGTCGTAAAAATTTGATATCCGAATAAA
Source organism: Pteromalus puparum (assembly GCA_012977825.3). Taxonomy (NCBI): domain Eukaryota; kingdom Metazoa; phylum Arthropoda; class Insecta; order Hymenoptera; family Pteromalidae; genus Pteromalus; species Pteromalus puparum. The sequence goes on along the minus strand of CM053171.1, from coordinate 3,914,130 downwards.
ATAATGAATTTTGAGTTCATATTAAAAATTATGTATAAAATTATTTTTACTGATAATCTTATATTTTGAAACAATGCCAAACTTTTAATAGTATTTTATGATGCCTATAAAATTACAAATGAAATCTGTTTTACTTAAATTAACCGTATTATTATAATAATTAATTTACCAAATTCACTGATCACAAGTTCTACTTATCTCACGCACGCACGGACATTCTAAAATAAAAATCGCTAATTACAGCTACAGGTAAGAACGTGTGCACTTATTTGCACTTCTTTTTACTCGATGTGCATTTTCGTAGACCCCTCCGTTTAAACCGATGTTTTTGAATGCCTTACATAACAAAAAATGGATGGAAGAAAGACAGTATGTACAATTGTTATAATGAGAAACGATTTACAGGTGACACTGGAAGAGCAGATGATTTGTGGTGCTCTGCAGACGCTAAACGAAGAGGCATGCGAGGACGTGCTGGATGTGCCAGTCTCGCCAGCAATTGTCCCTGCAGACTCACTGCCAGGTGAGCCCAGTTCTCTTCCGCTTACAGTGCCCTTGGTCATAGTCCAAGAGCCACCGAGGTCCGACCAAAGCCCTGACTCCGTTAACGAGTTCGCCACGAATCTTTAGATTCGCAATTAACAGAAACAGTCGAAAAAGCACCCGTAACACACGACATACTCGAGAGACATACGTGTTTTGTTCCGTGCAAGTGCTGCCATTAAATATACAATCTATAATAGGACGTTGGCTTTATACACAATCGCTTCGAATGAATTATACGCGCAGTTTTAAAGGAGAATCCTATTCTCAAATGTTCTTTATAACGCTGCTGTTTGCCATATGTGAATGTCAATAGTTTTTTAAGGATTTGAAAGGTATACAATTGAATTACGAGTTTATCGTATTGTCCGAGCCAATCAAAGTTTTGATGCGCGATAATTCGCAGAGGTATGTCCGCAACATATAACTTGGAATACCTAGTAATATGTATACATTGCATGTATATACAGCATTTACATCGTGTCTAGTATAAAAAAAAATTGGCACTACATAGTTCTTGTTATAATTATAAAAATCCAAGAGATGTATATCTATATTTTTTTAAACTCAATACCTTCTTGTGTCTTACCTATACGCAGTTGCTGGCGTGAAAGAATTAAGACTGTAATTACACTTTCTATTAAATAATTTGAAAAAAATGATTTTTTTTCAAATAAATAAAAAACTATTGATAGGCACAAATGTATTTTGCGTAAAAATAATAGTGCCATTTTGTGAAAATAATAACTACTTGTGTAGCATTGATAAAACTATTATCAGTTGGGTTCATAAATCTATGTATTCCGAATATTACAAATCCTGTGGTTAATCGTTGCTATTATGCTTAATAATAACTTCGTATTATAGCATTTTATAGTTTAGTACAATAGATGAATAATTTATACATATAATCAAACATATATGTAAGCTTGCCTGAGCATATTATTGTTAAAGTTATTAATTTCTTATAAGCAAAAAATGTTATGCGATAAAGTTTATCAAGATGAGTAAAGAAAAAGAAAACGTTGTTGATATAATGTTCACTTTGTAATAGTGAAGTATCAGGAATCTCTATTGTCCTGGTTGAACATTGAGAAAATACTTTGTACATATGAGCGTTAGTTTTTACGCCCTGTGTATGTATAAAATACTGAAGATAAATGTTTAAGCTTAAGATGGAATGCCACACTAACTGATGCTTCATAGGGAATTTGTATAGCGATTTTAAAAATTAAATCTTGTAAATGTCAAGATACTTTGTTAAATTTGTTTGGTTTTCAAAACAAAATAATAACGCGTATAAAAAGTTATACAAGATTCAAATTTAATATTGATTTTGTAACATAGTATGCAAATTCCCTACAGTATTTGCGTGCGTTAAAGTGAAAAAAGTGCAACTGACGTCTTGGATTGTTCCTAAGATGGCCATTAAAATACCTAAGTAGACAGTACAAGCTTGATAAAAGCACTACGTTCATTCGAGGAACTGTGATATAAAAGTTAAGCGGCAACAAAAAGCCTATATGTCTTAAAGAAAAAAAGAAGCTATCTGTTCCTTTTATTGATCTCTGCACCGCTGAGACCATACAAAAATGGTGCTATTTAATTATAGATTTTACAGAGTGATTGTGTGGTTTTTTTTTATTGTTAAATGCTGTGACTACAAATAATAAAGTCTTGGCACGTTTTTTGAACTGCTGGTTTATATTAATGATTTCGATTGACGTATTTTTCCTCGTCGATTATGATATTACTATAGTGCGATTTGTAACGCGAATACGCGGTCGTGCAAGATCGCAAATAAAACGAAGTATTATATTATAACTATTAACAGAAATGGCAATAAAACATTACTTGAAAAAATTAAAACAGCTGCTCGAGTTTCTTACTGTACTCTTTAGTATACTAATTAAAATCAACTTCATTACACTCCAGTGATCCGAGATGCGACGGATGTCAGGGCAGGTCTTGAAGGCAACGGACTTGTAGCATAATTAGCGTAGTCAATAGCGTAGTTCTTTTTTTTTCTACTGTTCAACGAAATCTCTCTTCATCTTTTTTTATTATTATCTATTAAAATAACGCTTTTGCTAGCATGATGAAACTTAACTATCTTCTTTTATGTAACTTGGTTTCGAATATTTTATAAATCCGTAAATTTGCCAGCAGCACACTCCTTTAGAGTCGGCCTATACTCACTGCACACTATACTAAAAATCTAGAGCTGTTCTATATGTAAACTAATCAAATCCCTCTTGCTCTTGAATTCTTTTTCTCTCACTCGCCACTTATGTCCATGGTAAAAAAAATAATGTAAAATACTATACAAATTAACTCGAGATAACAACCTCCCTCACTCACTCTCCATCTGTTCGTTTGAAAACACTTAGCATGCAGTGTCGCTTTGCACGAGTATATCTCGAGACTGGAATCTAAAAAAGTAATGCACATCCCGAAAAATCACAGCATCAGAGAATACAACAGTGCAGACGGTTCATTTACAGGTGAACGGGCGAGATCGAGAGCATCGAGCGTCTGCCAAGACACGGACTACGTCATCCTGCAATCCAACCCGCTGCTGCACTGGGTGCCAGTATCCGACGACCCGGGCGACGACGGCACCAGTTCGGACAGCTCGCTCGACTCCATGACGCTGCCACCTATCCACCGTACGAGTTCCCAGCGCAGCATCAGCTCGCGGTGCAGCATCGCTTCGAGCTGCTCCGTCAATCACTACCGGAGTCCAGCCGCAGCTGCGCTGCACCAGAAGAGCGCAGCGGCCAAGCAGGCAAGGAGACCATCCTCGCTGTTAGTCTCACCACCAGCTTCGCCCCGGCCCACTTCTAGGTCCAAATCTACCGACGACTACGGCTCGGACACTTTAGCCACCAGCTCCAAGCGGTCACTTGGGCCACGGCGCAGCACCTCTTCCCTCAGCGAGGAGATCACCATCTCCATCCCGGTGCCCAATACCGCCGCCAGCGGTCTCGGCAAACTCAGCAAATTAAAAGAGCGACTCCTTAACAAGTCCCCGCAGCAGCCACAGCAACTACAGCAGGGAGAGACGGCCGTTGTAGAGGACAGCGACGGCGAGTCGACGCCTCTCGTCTCGGAACTGTCCAGCCCGTCGCACTCCAACTCGGACAGTGTGTTTAAAGGAGCGAGTCCCGAAGACGAGAGCAGCGACTCGCTCTCACCCATAGACTCCACGAACATTAAGAATTTACACCGGGGCGGCAACCACTCGAGCACCGAGGTCATTGAGCACTACGTCGATTCGGTCGGCCTCGTCGTGCACGAGTCCACCTCTTCGTCCTTTGGTAGCCGCTCGTTGTCCAGGCAGAACGCCCAGGACTGGGAGAACCCCGAAACCCCGGTCTGATGAGGGACCAGTGATTTTGTGCTAGAAGCATTTAACGAAAACAACCTTGTATATGCACACGTGTACCTAGGAGTTTCAGCAGGCACCCGGTGCACTCTGAATGTTCCAGGAATTGCCCGAGTATGTTTCTGTTGAAGTTTTGTCTTAAATTTCTCGATATTTTTATACGTTTTATTCAATGCACCTTGACAAATTTGTCTTGACGTTTATCGACATTCCTGGGACATTCCTTTAATGTCAGGAGGGTGCTCTTTTATCACTGAGAGAACTTATTTTTTCTTATTCGTGAGAATATGAAACGAGATTCTGTGGAAAGCATTTATATTAATTCTAAAATTTAAAAACTCTCTATGATGAAAAGGTGTGCATTTGACTATCTCTCTCTGTTTCGCTTTACTTAGATCTTTAGCTCCATGACAAAATTGCGTTTGCGTAAAAATTGTTCTTAATCGAAAGACCATATTATTGTTTTATAGAGTGAATCGAACAAACGTTTTTAGCTGTGTACACTTCCTACTATTGCTTTCTCCAGAATTCTCTGATCAATATTTTCATACTGTACATTGAAAAGCTTCTCTCCAGATGCAAATAGAAAAATAAGCTTTAAACTGTCCAGTAGAGTATTCGATGAGAGACCGTTGATCAGTAGTGGTGCATGACTTGAACAACGGTGAATCGAAGCTTTATCGAGTGAAACTAGAGCCGAGTGAACAATTCAATTTTTAGGTGCGCAAATGGCAAATCGTTGTCTTAACGCTGCGAACTGCAAAAATGCATTGTGATTTGGTCGTTGTTACGGTTTGTAGATACTGATTATTTTAGGTTTACGATAAAAGACGGCAGTATTACTTAGTCAACAGTTTGTGCCTTAATTAACTAATACAATTGATTTGCTGGATATTTTTTATTTACTTTTTCGATTGGCTTATTCTTTCTATTTTACAAAAAAACAAAATAAAACACTTTTGATAATTTATTCTTGTAAACATTAGGCTACTTAATAAGGTCGATCAGCTCATTGATCATTAATCATGTAAGTGTTGCAAAGGAAGAAACTATTTTTGGTATTTTATCAAATTTGTGGAAATGGTTAATTGTGTTTCGGAATGTATGTATTTAATTTAACGAACTATACATATTTCTCATTGAGAAACTGTAATCCTATTTTTACTGCATCGAACAAAAATGAATTTGTATTATTAGTAATAATATATACATTAGTAATAAAGATATTTTTTGAAAGTTAGTCAAGTAATGCAAACTATTCATAAAAATTGTATAAAAATATGTAAGGTAATAAATAATTTGAAATATAAAAAATCCCATCTCTCTGTCATTTACTCGCATTGCGTGCTCTTCCATCTGCACTGACAATAAGTTATACATCATTTGAAAATTCCCGCTAAAACTAAGAAAACCGCCACGCGTGGCGCTGCTGTCGGTGAAAATTTTTGAAGGATTCTAAAAAACGGCGGTTACCCTTTCGACTCGACGATCTTTTTTACTGAGGAGCGCTTTGGACACTAACACGGACACTTGATCTACGTGAATAAATTCGTACAGTAAAAATGTCAAACGTATCAAGACAACCGATATGTTCTCTCCAACCGGGGATGCAAAATACAGTGATTATCGGCGTTATAATCCGAAGTCAAAATTCCAAAATAATCGATCCAACCAGAGCAAGATGTAAGTTTTTTTTTTGCTGAATTACTTATTGCACTTAATTATTTATTCGGTACCTATATTTTACTTTGCTTTTATACTCTCGTACATCCCTGATTAAATAATGAACTACGATCGAGAATGATGTCTCATAAAAAAGTTTGAAATAAAAATAACCTGTAATTGCAACCTGTACAGCCTAAAGACGTTATTGATCGTTGAAGCTGCGGTTGAAATAAAATACAAATTTTAGATAACACGGGATCGAGAGCTGTATGGAATTTTACTTTGAGAGATTCGATCGAAGACTTCATAAACGCTACAGTTTGGGGAGCCGTCGACTACATCAACAAGTTGTTCACCACCTTTACCATAGGAAGCGTCGGTGAGATTTTAGTTTCTCTTTACTTCTATGGACGTCATAAGAATAACAAAATGTTTCATCTAATAATTTGCTTTGCACAGTTGAAGTAATCAATGCTAAGATAACAGATCGAAAACCCGACGATCCAAATGAAGTTTACGTTCCTTTCGTTACGAGCCCTCTGACGTTGACTTTGAACCAAAGCTCGTCTTTGATGCAAATGCACAGTAGCCCAGGCGTCCCACGTTATCGCGAATTATTGCGATTGCCGACTAAAAATCCAGAAGGCGCATATAATTTGGCTTACATTTTGGAGAATGCAAACGTACTAAAAAACGAATACGTCGATGTCATTGTAGCTGTAACTTTTGTGAGCATTTTTTTATTTCATATTATTTAATTATATATAAGCGTTTTTTTAATTATTATGATAGGCTGAAGCCAAAATTTGCATGTTCAATGAATTTTTGCAGGTGAGTCAAACACGGGAAATAGTCACTCGTTTAGGAGAACTCGCAAAAATTCGCGATTTCGAGATTGGTGACGCTTCGACAGATCAAACGATCTCTTTGACACTGTGGGACAGTGAATGGATAAGACTTGCTGATAAATGGGAACCAAAACAGACAATTCTTTTTTTAGCAGACGCTCAAATTACTCACAATGATCGCGTGAAAAAGTCAGCTCTAACTATAGGTATATTATTGTTTATTACTTTGTCATAAAAATGTTGATTCTAATATAAATGTTGACGTTTAATTAGAAATTGCGTATTTTCAGTAAGAAAAACAGTAATTACGGAAAATCCTAATATCAAAGAAGCTGAGGATTTAAGAGTAGCTTTTCAGAGTAAACCAGATTTAGGCTCAATGTCTCCCTTTGCCATTCCGAATCGTAATTATTTTTTGTATATATTTTTATAAATATTAAATTCATCAAAAAAAAAAAAAAATATTTATTCATACCGTATGCATTTCAGCAAATTCTATAACAAAACAAATGACTATCCGCGACATAACAAATAGATTGAATCGAGTTATTGCTACTCCTTCTGATGACAGATTACAACTGTTGGTACTTGTCTCTGCAATGGTCGACGATATGAATATCGACAGCAACGACCCAACATTAATCAGTTCTCGATGGTACGTATGAAGTAAAACTATATTGTATAATATAATGACCCCTAAATTTATTTTATATTTTTCCACGAATTTATATTTATTGAAAACTACATTTTTTTCAAATTCTATTTTCAGTGCTAAATGTAAGAGAATCGTAGCTACTGGAGACGATTCCTGCATGAATCTGGAATGTCCTTTTGGAAGCGGAATCAAGAGCCCAATGAACGTCATGAGTCTTAACGTTTTAGTCAATTTAAAAGACGACACAGGCTATTTGGTTGGATGCCGATTGAGAGACGCTGCTGCTGAAGCGGCTTTTTCATGCAACGCTGAATCACTGAGAGTGAGTTTTCCTTCTTTTGAAAATTCTAAACTACGAATGTTGATCTAGAATTTAAAAACAAATACTTTTTAGGAGATGCCTATGCAAGTGCGTGGCAGACTAAAAGAAAGGTATTGTAAAAAAATTTGTAACGTGCGCATGCAGATTGTCGGCCCGTCGACTTCATACCAAAAGCCAATCTACAATATTCTCGCTATAGAAGTAGCGGAGGCTCATGAACAGTTTGAACCGCTTAATGTTGATGAGCTGAATCTAGATTATGATTAGAGCTAAAGTTGATTTTAATCAATAATTAAATATTTGTTATTATGATTAACTCTTATAAGACAATTGATAAGAGGCCCAAATTGAATTTCATATATTTTAATTGTTAGTGAAATGATGAAAATTTTAATGTCGTTGATTAAATGATAACTATACGTACCACTGTTTAATTTTGTATAACAATTTAATTCAGGTAAAATAAATCAAGTTATGTTCTTCTACTTCATAAAATATCATTTCTAAATGTATACATATGGTGATATATCACCATTTTTTGGGCGAGTTTTCTTCCGGAAAATCGGAGAATCCCATCATGAACTCAAGTGCACTTATGTAAAAGTATAAATTTCCAATGATTTTGGCCACCCAACCATTGTCTCTTTTTAAAAAATCGTGAAAATGTTTATCGTATATGTACAGTGGCCCTACGTAAACAAAAACATTAAAATTCAATCCATATTTGTTTTTTGATACCATATTGCACGTTACTTAAGTAAGTAGTTCGCCGAATGCGAAATGATACCATATATTATACAGTGTATCTTTGCCACGTAGAAGAATTACGTTTCATCCTAAATAGGTAAATTAAAAAATCTCTACCGTAAGTTGTAATGACCAGGGAGTTATGGACTCTCGAAACGATCGCGATCCAATCGAACACCCCGTCATTGCTTTTTGAAATCCCCAGCCAAAAAGAAAATTTTCTGTAAAATCGATGTGTGCCATAGTGTGCCATACTGTTTCACTTGTCCGAATTTGACCACTTTAGCATACTTTGGCACACTTTGGCACATTTTGGCACACTTTATCACACTTTGGCACACTTTGGCACAAGTAATTTTTTCCACTAGGGGTCGGTTTCAATCGTGAATTCTCCTCAAAAACTGCACAGCCGTGCATTTCCCGATTAGATTATTTGCAAATCATCTCGCGCGTTGATGGGCAAGTCGATATTACAGACTCCAGGTCGCGTATGTGCGAGCGAGAGAGACAATGCATCGCGCTATTTTCCCATGGCGAAGAACGCGAGCAAGCGACCGATAAGCCGCGACACGAATTTTCACGGTACACGTCACGCGCTCGCGCCGCTCTCCGCACTTGTTAATGGATTTATTTGATTAGAGTCGAGTGCGTACGGAGGAAAAGTTCGTCCGCGCAAGCAGAGGTATATCTACTTATAGCCTGTATGCGGATACGAGATTCGTGAGATTTTTATAATAGAGGAGAGAAAGAGAAGCGGATTTGATGCAACGCGCGCGCGCGCACACACTCCGTGTTATTATTCAAAACAGAGATTTTTTAGATTTTAGATTTTAAATATTTTATTTATGTACATTATGTTGTACAAAATTATTAATGCTAGTAGTAAGTTCTATAGCTGTTCGTTAATGCTAGGGCGGTGAATGAGCGTGAAAAGTAATGAAGGCGAGATGGGTGACGAATGCTATTTGGTGATCTATGTACTCTCTTGTGCGAGGAAGTAGCGCTTAGCTTGCGTTTTGAACTGAGTGATGGATCTATTGTCACGAAGATGGGATGGTAAGGAGTTCCAGAGGTATGAGGCACTGATATGGAATGAGTTCCTCAGTGTCTCCGTGCCGAAGGGGGGGATATCCAGGGCAGTCACCTCACCCCTCACAGGACGGAGTGCGACGTGGAAGTCAAAGAAGGCCAAGATGTACGATGGTGTGGCAGTGTTGAAAAGTTTTCTGAGAAAACAGGCCGCAAAGTACTTCCTACGCCCGGCGGTGGTGAGCCATTGCAATTCACGTCTGTAGGGGGTGATGTGCTCGTCCCTCCTTACACCAAAGATGTAACGTATTCCTGTGTTCACCAGTCTCTGTAGTTTAGTGTCAAGTTCTTGAGTAAGGTCACAGTATACTAGAGAACAGTAGTCTATGATGGGGAACAGCAGTGCTTGCACGAGATGTTTGCGCAGCTCTTGGTTGGTGCTCTTTCTGAAGAAGTATAGCCTATACATTAGTGAATGAGCACGTTTACACAGTTGTGTGACGTGCTCTTTCCAGTTCAATTTAGAATCGAGCACCACTCCAAGACTTCGCACAGACGATTGGTATTCGACCTGGGCCCCCCCTATATTGATAGAGGTGTTAGCGACATTTGGTAAAGCGTTTATGTAGTGGGGGGAGCCCAGGACGATCGCCTGTGTTTTACGAACGTTTAGCTTTAGATGATTTTGTGCAGCCCAACCTGCAATCCTCTCGGCGTTAGTTGACATCTTCGTGGAACAAGAGTCGAGCTCCTCAAGGTGGCATTGGCTGTAGATTTGCAAGTCATCCGCGTAGATGAGATGTGATACATCGGGGTCCAGGCAGAAACTGATGTCATTGATGTACAGGGAGAATAGCAGAGGACCCAGGACAGATCCCTGCGGTACTCCCATGTTGAGAGGGCGAAAGGTGGAAAGCTCGCCGTCATCACCAAAGACTGCCTGTTTTCTGCCTGTGATATATGTGGCGACCCAGCGGATAACTTGCTTAGAGAAACAGAGAGAGGGAGACTATATGAACGGGTGGGTACCGGCGACTTTGAATATAAATGCGAGGATGAATATACTGGGGAAGTTTGATTTGGCGAGATGCTGATAATTGTCTGGCTTGAGAAAAAGAATCGATGAGAATGAGGTATTTTGGGCTAGTGCATATATATAGAGGCGCAAGTCTCTATGCATGAATGCTTGCAAGTGTCACGTCACGTGATGACCCATAGGCAAGGCGACTTTATTTTTCGGCTGGAGCTACGAGAGTTTTTTTATTGTTTTTGCGGGGACAAACGCCCCCTTGTCAAAAATCCGAAGAATAGGCTTTTAGCCGCCCATCATTCGTTTACCCCACTGGTACATGGCCAACATGAGGCGTATTGTGCCTCTAAGTAGGTCTAAAAAGTAATAAGCACAGGTGAGTAACACTCCTATAATAACTAGTATTAGGTTTGGCTCCATGGTTTTGATTTTCGCTGATCTGGAAGTCCCTTATATTAACATTCTGGCAGGAATTCCACTATAGGTTTAGATATACGAGCAGCCACCTAGTGGCGCAAGCTACAATGAGCATCACGCATATGCGCAGCGGTGCCGAATTCAGTAGACTTTTTTGTCGGCAATTTAAAAATTGAAACAAAAGAATAGTAATAGTATATAAACGCTATAACATAGTATGATATAAGTCAAAGGCTTTAGAGAGCCTGTAAATTTTTTGAAAATTATTTTATTTCAGATTTTATAATAGTACACAGAACAATACTAAAAATGTATGTTATCAGACTGCTGTGTCAAAACCATGATAGTATATTGTGTACCAAGGGCGTAAAGTGGGCTTTTTAAGACCAAGTGTGAAGTTTGCAGTGTGCGTAAACTGCTCGAGCGTCGAAACTGCAACGTATAGCTTCGCACGTGCGCTTCTATAGCCAGTACTAGAGAAGGTGTTTTGGCTAGTGAGAATCTCGGCATTATGATACTTTTCTCGATATTTTTGTGACCTTGAGTTTTTGCTATGCTTTTCATAATATGTGGAACTTTTTCGAACTATTCGATTTTATTCTGAATGTATCTACGGGAAAGTTGTCACATAACATTGAGCGTCGGAGCGCACAGATAATAAATCTCGCCTTTATCACTACAAGAATGACTTTACTAAAAAAAGAGCAAAAAATTCGAGTTGTCTTCGTAGCTGGAAGTGACGTTATGATCATCCTTCTTTCCAGGTACATGCAGTTTATAACTACATTCTATAAATCTACGTAGAAATTTTGTTTTTGCTGTCGCTAAAGCGGCTTTTTCATGCAACGCTGAATCACTGAGGTTAAGTTTTTTTTTTAATTCTAAACAACGAACGTTCTAGAATTTAAAACCAAATATTTTTAAGGAGATGCCTATGCAAGTGCGCAACAGACTTTTTTGTAAAAAATGATAACTACATATTATATCAGTATTTAATTTTGTATAACAATTTAATTCAGGTAAAATAAATTAGGTTATTTTCTAATTCTTAAAATATAATTTCTAATTGTACATATCACCATTTTTTTGGCGCTTTTACAAAGTGCATGTTTTCTTCCGGAACATCGGGGAATCCCTTTATGCACTGAGGTGCGCCTATGTAAAAGTATAAACTTCTAATAATTTTGGCCGCCCAACCATTGTCTCTTTTCAAACAATCGTGAAAATGTTCATCGCATATACAGTGGGACCTATACGTAAACGTATAACAAAACATTAAGATTCTATCCGTGTATTTGTTTTTTTTTTATATATAGTTTTATAGTTTTATATATTTTATTTCTTCTTTATTTACTATAATATACTTACTTAGTGTATATAGCTGAGTTTTTAATGTTGTACCGGCTGTCGTGACTACGAATTTTGATAGGACAAAGATCATGAGCTCTGCAGCACCTTGAATTAAATTTTTCATTTTTTTTTTTTAATATCCCTTTGTTTAGTTGAGCATCAATATATAATGAACCAACTATCGCGATTTCAAATACCTGTCAACGTTTCGAATTCCACTCAAATCATGGTAGCTGTCAGCTATATCACCCAAACCACACCATTTTGTTCCTGAATGAAACGATAAACTATGAACGTGGTAGATTCAGACCATCTTATGTAACGCGCTTGATGAATAAATATTTAAATTTCCATACCTGGGTAAATTCCGTTTAAGAGAGGGTTCGGACCATTATGTTCGGGTACTTCTTCATCAGGAAACATCAAAAAATGTCGGCCTCCAGAAGTGTCTTTATTAAATTTATCATCGATTGAATCGCATTCTTCCATAATCGACATAATTATCTTCATATTAACATGTCGCGGCTCGAAATTGAACGATAATGTCAGATTTTGTAGAACTTCTTTAGCTTTCCTTTCTTGACTAAATAATTACAGTAATGTAAAATCACTCGTTTTATTTCAATATTAATTATGTATATATATATATATTTTAATAAGAGTTTTTAAAAAACGCAATTGATTTTGATGTATATTTACATTATTTATTAAATTTGTAATAATTAAAACATCAATTATTTATTTAAAAAAAAAATTAAATTTTGCAGTTCTATAAGGTTTGAACAAAAGCGTTATAATAAAAATAGTGTGTACCAAGGCCCTTGGTACACAATATTATAATACTATTTTATTAACTAAATAATCTAATAAAAGATACTTACTAAACCTCTATAACTTCGCATCGACGTACTTTATTATCAAAATCAGAATCTTTGACTACAATTGTCTGTTCGTAGTAATAAATTTCGCGTTTCTCATCGTTAGCAAGAGAAACAAACTTGGGTATTCCTTTAAAGTCTGATTTAGCTGATCTTATTAATCTACGCGGACTTTCGAGTGTATGTTGTTGACTTAGTTTAAAAAGCAATAGAGAAATTAATATCGTGAAGAAGAACATCTTTCAGTGCGACTGTAATACTTGTGAGCTGAGTGAACGAAGAAAATGAATGTATCTCTATAGACAAGAAATCGGACTTAAATACTTGTAAACTTTGAATAACGAATTGTAATGTTTTACTTCTATGCGTATATACTTATTATTAAATTCCAATTATGATTCAAGGTTTTATCCATTTTAGGAGTGGATCCAATTGAAACAATAACGGATGTAAATCGTGTAATCTTCAACTGTGCAAACTTATTTCTTAACTCTCTTTGATGTCTATATGTACATTCGTTTTCTAAATCAGTAAGTTTCGAGATAGTAAAAATCAGCTGTGGAATTAATAAAATCTTATCTCAAGAATAATACATAGTAATTACTACTCTATTCAGTTTTCTTTAGATACTTGCTTATACATCACAAACGTAACTTCTTCTAAACTTTTAGTTTTTTTAAATAAAATATTACTGTATATAATAAATATAATAATCCATGAAACTCATATAAACCTTATTTCGTTATCAATGATGATATTATTCATTGTATTTACACAAAAAATATATCTATATAATTCATGATTAAGCAAACTTTTGATTTCAGTAAAAGTTGGTGTAAAGTAATTAAATCAGTATTTTATTTCTTTACTAATAACTGGATAACTTTATTGTTATTAAGTATAAGTTTGACTTTTATTCATGAATATTTGATTATTCATGGAAACGCGCGATAATATATAATTATGTATTTCTGATGAGTATTATATTACTAACACAAAACTTTTTGTTGGATATGGAAATTTTGCATAGATAAACGTAGACATTACATTACAATGCATAATCGTATGCAAAATTCTCCGTATAAATCAAATAATTTGCGCAAAAAGTATGACGAAATAGAGCTCTAGACATAAACACAAATAAAGACCTATTGATTGAAGTTTTGCGTACAAGGTTATGCGTATAACATGTGAAATTTCGTATATCAAGGGGCATAAGAACTGGGGATACTTATAAAGGGAAAGCAGAACATATTTTTTTCTACCTAAAAGTTTTGATTGCTCCATCTTGAAGGAGTTCTATTTATTGCCTGATTGTTCAGTTAAAAAAGGGCGCGGTTGCGCCTTAATTTTGAATACGAAGTTGTATTTTAAATTTTAGAAGAATGATAATATATAACTATTGAGTTCAAATTTCATCTCAAAAAAAGAAAATTATATATCAAAATATTGTGACAAACTTGCAATGATCTTTCTAATACTGTCAAACTTTGAACTACTAAGACAGACTCTAATTAATAATAATAAATTATTATTAATTCAAAATCTATGATTTTCATGAGCAAATATACCCGTAACAATTGAAGAAAAGAATATGCGTGCGCTTGCTTTCAAATTTCCCGCTTAACTCCACGCATGCGCTGCATGTGCCGGTTCCCGACTAGAAAATAATCTTACGGCAACATCAGAGCCGGACCCGTCAAAAATACGGGCCTGTTAAGGCATTTACACACGATTTTCAGAAATGTAATGGGGGTAGAATCCGGGCCGGATAAGGCAACCGGATTTTGTGAAAATATAAAAACTGATTTTTTAATTTCTATGGATCATATCAAAGTTTATTGTTTAAAAATACCGAAGCACCATCCGGATGCTGCTTCGAAAAACAGTACATATGTATAGGTTTGGTTGATATTTAAACAGTTTAATATTTTAACCCAAGTCAAACTTAGAGCACCCCGGACCAGGCCCATATGTTCACCCCATTACATGTCTGATCAGGACCGTACATTCGTTCCCGGACCAGGGCCGGATGGTTAAGTCCGGCGCGCCAGCTAATTTCTACTCGGGTTGTGACGTAGCCGTAATCACGTGACCACGTGATTGAATAAGCGCATAATTCAAATTCTTATTAATAAAATAGAGTATATTTCCTGTATACATGAATTTATATACAAAAGCATTTCTGTATTCTTGGTCACTCAGCAGTTAGGAAAATAGAACATAAATTTTATAAATTACCACTTTAGTTCCGAAAACTCGAGAGGTAGATTTACGTATGACTGTGCATTCATTAGAAAGTCGTCGAAAGAAAGATGCCATTGTGCGAGTATCGGCTCTCAAAGAACTGAGACCTGACTTAGGGTGGTCAACACGTGTGCGCGAAGTACGTCGTAGGCCATGGCGCCACAATACAAAGAAGAAGATAATATCAAATTTGTGATCAGCTGTTTTCACAGGAGGTTATGTTCATCATCGAATGTTCGCCGCTAAGCGCAAGTTATAACGACTTCTTTTGTTTTGATTTTTACGAATTCAGTTGATTAAAGCATAGAATAAAGCTTAATTTAAGCGTAATAAATAAAATTATAATGGAGCCTGTTGAAGAAATTGTAGCAGAACCCGTGGAAGAAATTATGGATGAACCTATCAATGAAATTACAGAAAAACCCACCGAAGAAATACTATTAGAAGAAGCCGTCGAAAAAATTACAGAAGAACCTTTTGAAGAAATTGCAGAAGAACTTGTCGAAGAAAAAATAGCAGAAAAACCTGGCAAACAGAAAAAGCCGATCAATGATATGACAGTACAGAATATTCGCGATGAATTACGAGATGCAATATTTTATAGTAGAAAGATGTATCGGGATATAAACATTAACAAATTTCGTGCTGCCCTCGGAGAACTACCCTATAACGTTAATTATACGGTAAAGTTTGTCAAAGATACAGTGGAAAAACTTAAAAAAAAAACGCTCAATGTTCAAGATTATAATGCACTTCAAATGGCTTTATTACAAGTAAGTTATATATTCTCATAGCAAAATAATGCAATACACTCGCATGTATGACAAGAAATAACTTTATTTCAGAGTGAAGAACATATCAATGCATTTTTCAATGTCGCTGATGCAGTCCGAGCATTAGGTAGAGATCTTTCGGGCAGATCAACTCAGGCAAAGTTGGCAGCTGCAAATTGTTGTTGTAATTTATCTCTAGGAAATTCAAAAGCATGCACTGCACTTAGTAAATTTGTTGGTTCATATCTCATAGCTGAATTAGAAAGTGCAAATGAGCCTTTAGTTGTGAGTAAATAAGTTTTTTTCTCTTTCAATTGTATGATGTATATACACAAATTATTATGTTCGTTACAAAAAACTCTCTCATGTTATTTAGGAAGTATGTGCCTGGACAATTGGAAATTTGGCTTGCACAAGTAATGGATTAAAAATTTTACATGCTCAAGCTTGCATAAAATCATTAATTAGTCTTGCACAACAAAGCTCTGATGACCTTCTCCCAGCAGTAAGTTATGCATTATTGCGATACATTTATACAGGGCATGATTCAATAGAGTAAGTTTATTTCGAAAATATTTATATATTAATTAAAATATAAATTTTAAAACAATTATAACACATTATTGCTTATTAGAGAAACAGACATCATACAAGTTGGGAAAATAGTGAGTGCAAGATTCCCAAAAGTCTCTGACAATGATACAATGTGGTTGTTAGCATTACTATCATGTAAAGAAACAAAAAATGTTGATTTTTTGATAAAATGTGCTCCTGCGCTATGTGATTTTCTAATTACGAATTCCAAAGAGGAAATTGAAGATATTACCAAGGTACAATTGCAATTTAGAAAAATATTATAATAAATTCTGATGGTAAAGTTCTTTTTCTTTTCAGTATACAGCTGCTCTAAGAATTATAGCTAATCTTGTAACAGAACCAACAGGACAAGTGGCAAGTCTGTTATTCACAAAGGAGCCCTATGAAAACAGTAATTTTATAGAAGACTTATTATCTAATGAATATTTTCACATTAGAGCTGAAACACTATGGCTTATAGGTAACACATACACAACAAAATTTTAGTTCATTTCATTGATTTAAAATTTAATTTGTTTGATTATATATAACATCTAAAATTTAGGTAATTTGTACAATCACCCCGTGGAATATATTCGGAAGCAAATAAAATTGATTATTGACTTTTTGGATAACTTGATTACAAGCACCATCATCTCTTACAGAGGAAGAAATGTACAGATAACCAAATCTGAAACTCCTACTTTAGTAGAAGTAAGTATTAAAAACAATAAATAGCACCGCACTACCACTCATATCACAAACCATAATTATAAAACAGTTTTCTTATAAAATTAAAAACTTTTTTTTACAGGAACAAATTTCTTTGAATTTTCCTCAGTAGCAGAAGGTTCATCTTCTATGCAGGATGGTTGTGCAATGTTGAAGTATATGTTACCAATGATGCTTGCCGATACATGATTAATACTCTTCAAGCATTCATAAAAAGTATCGTCACAAGTGCAATGAGATCTGCAAAAAAATAGTCAGCAGTGAGTTTTAAAAAACTCTAATGAGCGCATCTTTTACAATTTGGCACACTTACTTGCTGAAGAATGAGTTGTTAACAAGGTTGTATCGTCTTTTGTACGCCCGAATTTTTACCGGACACAGATCGTGAGTCCGACAGCATCTGAAAAATTTCGCGACGTAAAGCAATTGAATTTCAATAATTAATCTTGTCACGTCGCTAAATTATAAAGTAAACATTAATTATTCAGTATTTAAACTTCAATATATGAATTGTATTTAGATGCCGTATAATTTAATACAAACGATTGACGTCAACTATGTTAACCTCTACTAAGGATACAGTAAAGTTCTACGTTATTATGGTATTCGATAAGTGCGTGCCTTCCGACAAATAGTTGGTCTATAAAAGATTTCCGATATTATTGATAATCAATTCAGTTGCGACAACAGTATTAAAAATAAGATATAAATATTGATATTTTTTCAACTATGTACATTCTATTGTTAATTTATTCAAATACTTTTAAAACGAAGCTCGTCATGCAATGTTCAGATCTTTTGTAAATAAAACTACGTTTTAATGTAATTATTATTATGAAGTTAAATAAAATATGTTAATGCTTGCAGTACATTATAAAATTACAAGTTTTACAAGATTAATTGATATAGGTATACCTGTCGATTCTCGTTCTAGATCCTAGATCGTGGTAACTTCTTGCTATGTCTCCAGTTCCACACCATTTGGTACCTACGAATATACAAAAAAAAAAAATGTTGTACTCGACATAAAATTCAGATCTTTTTCGTTGGCATACCTGGAACGATTCCAGCAAGTAAGGGATTGCCTCCTTTCGATTTCTCAGCTATCACAGTGGAAAGGGATAAAGCCCTCGACGGGTTTTCATCTAACTTGTCACATTTGTCCATTAATTTTATAATATCCTTGAATGAAATCCTATGTGGCTTCAACGTCGTGGACAAATTTTTTAGGATTTCTTCGGCTTCGCTCGGCTCACTAAATTGAAAGTTATTTTCATTAATTGTTGCAATTCAGTCAGATCCTATAATATATTGTTCACGTTCTCTTTTATTGTATTTTTAGCAAATGGCAAATAATTGGCATTCGAAAATAATACAACTCGTTGTGTAATGCATCATGCTAAAACGCGACCTTTGGACAGTACTAGCAATTATTCAAATGTAGCCTTGTTTGTTGTAAGATTTTTCTAGCTAGTAAAAAGTTTACTGCTGCGTGCTATAAGTATTGTCACTTGTACACAAATAAAGTAGTATATAATACATGCCCACACCCATAACAGAATAAAGAAATCGCTAAAATAACTTTCGCTAATCGAAAGTCACGCGCATAAATGTATATAATGTACCCAAGCATATAAGCAATCTATACTCACTAGACCTCGATGAGCTCACAATGGACCAGCTTCCTTTCGCCGCGGACATCGACCACAGCCACAATCTGATCGTGGTAGTAGACGGCTCGTCTTTCGCCGGCGGTTTCGTTTAAACCAGGCAGTTTTGGCAAACCTTTAAAGACACTCGCTGCCGTCGTTGTCGTCGTCGTCGTCGTCGTCGTCAAACCCGTCATCGTCGAGAACGAGAACAGCGGCTCCTGCAGACTTGGACTACAGGCTAGCACCAGCAGCAAGATACCGAGCAGCATTTTTATTTTATTCGTCCGTCAGCTATTAAAGTCTCGAGGTGCACTGGTACAGTCGATCGAGGCGACAAAGGCTACTATGATCCAGCGCTAAATTTATGGGAGCTGTAGAGGACAAAGAAAAAAGTATGACTTAATAGATTTTCTGATTCAGGGAGAGCGATCGGGGGGAGAGAGGAAATCGTTTTGGAAAAGACAAGCTCGCGTGATTTTCATTGATACTGTGACGATTGAGTTCGTTTCGAGCGGTGCATTGTCAGCGGTGCCGCTTTGTATCCAGCTGTTTGTGATACTCACGCACGCAAGAGAGTAAGAAAGAGATTCTCTTCGGAGAGCTCTTTGGTTTTACGAGTGACTTTTACGAGTAGCTGCTCTCGTTAAAATATAGTAAATAATCTCAGCGGAGAAAGTGTGGACGTTGTTCGTTTAGATGATAACTGTCGTATTATATCGTATGTATGTTAAACAATAATGTGTATTTTGGAACGTAACGCTGTTATAATTATACACACTGTATTACATATAAGAAAAAACGCGGGTCAACGAAATCAAACCGATACTTGTATTGTTGTTTGAAACTACATATATTTATTACTGCATATAATAGAAAATGAAGCATCATTATGTAAAATTAATATTCATGAATTGCCCAACGAAGAATCTTCTATCACGAAGAGGAATAGGCCATTAAGCAATCTCGATACAGCGCTAAAGATTTTGTAACGTAATTTAAATTTTTAAGATTAGCCATATAGTGACACGAACATTTTCTTCGGGATATGTAATCACAAACCGATTTTTTATCAGCTCACATAGAATCGCATACGAAAAAAAGTTTCCAAAGAATCGTATTCTCGAAACGCAAAGATGCACAGTTAGTTCACGGGTCGCGCAATTATCGCGCATATAACACAAGACTACACAACGCATCTGTCTGCGAGTATATACAAGTAAAGGGGACATCATGCTCACCTCGAGACTGCAGCGGGAATCGGCTCGGAAAATCGTCGGGTTGTTTCTCCTTCGTTTCAGCAATGAGCTGCATCGGCTGGATCCAGTAGCTTTCCCATTTTGCGCACGCGCTTGCGCGACTTTTCTACTATCATCCGATCGTCATTGGTGAAATCGTCTAATTATCATCTCGATCTCACTTTTAACGCCCTCATACAGGATTTTGTTTGCGTTGTTGTTATCTTCTACTCCTGTGTGTATATAGATAGGCAATTATTATTACTCTTTTACTCTTAGCTGGATATTGATGAAATTATAATGATTTTTGTGTGGGAATACGTGATTATTTTTAATGATGTGACACACTTGCGTATACGTAATCATTTGCACGAGTTTAGAAAAAAAAGATATAAAATTATAGTTGTTAGCTGATCAGAGTGTCCTTTAAAATATTCCCACACAAATCCAATTCAGTTGGTAAAATTCAATCAAATATATCGCACTACTCACAACAAACACTTCTCCAACTCGCAGTGAAGAAACCAAAAGCTAAAGTGATCCACTATACACTCGAAGATTCAGTTTAAAAAATCAGTTCGTAAAACGTGCAAGATACCAAAAAAAAAAAAACACAAAGAATTTTCCAAAACTCCTCCTTGTATCTCTCAATATTCGCAGTACGCGCGATTTTCTTCTTTAGAATGCAACGATATGTATAATGCAACAAATGCGATACTGCACGGACTCGCGATAGGTATAATACCACTATGTCCTCAGTACGCGCACAGCGAACCGACTGACTGGCGTATATCAAAGCGACTACTCCTTGAACATAACTATACGAGCTGCTCTTTCTTTCTCCTCCTCCTCCTTCCTCGGCAGCTTTTTAAAGTGTTCTTCGCTCGCATCACACGTGCGGGAGCGTTTTCGAGCCTTTCGCCTAACTGCCCCCCATATGAATATGGTGTGTATTGTATGTATATATATGTGGCGGCGAACCGATTCGCGTGCGCAGATCCCGTACGGTTGCGGTCGCGTGAACCGACTCTGTTTGTGTTACGTTGCGCGCTTATATGTTATTATGCCATTTATTATAAGAGTATTATGTGACGCGATGCGAGGCTTGAAAATGTTTACTTTTTTTAGTGACGCTACGTTGATCTGCGGGTATTATGGAGGATTATACGGGCTAGGTGATATGGCGTGATTTTTTGAGCAAAAAGATTGCGATCTTTGCAAAATTCTTACTAAAATAATTTTGTACACTCTGAACGTTAAAATACCATTTCCACTTTAGAAATCTCTCTCACGCAATCCTGCACTTCTATATACTACAATCGTGTATAAAAAAAGAACCACGAAACGAAGTAAAAATATATCTGCTGAAACGCTGTTGCATAACGCCTTAAAATCGCAAATTGATCGTTATTGCAGCATTAGCTCTGACCCAGACAGTATAGGTATACACATATACAGCACAGCGCAAACTTCTCCTCTCGCAAAAAAAAGGCGCACAGATCTCGACAAATTTCTCCAACGTACGGCTACGTATATGTGTACAGACCCGGAACATTTCTCATCGAAGGAAGCGCTGACATAGAGATAGAGAGAGAAAGAGAAAACGATCGTACGCGCGAGAACCTACTTTTGTATTTACGTGAGAGAGAAGACTGGGCCGAAGAAAGTGGGACGTTTGTCGCTCTGCTCTCCTCGCGATGCGGGTTATCGCGTCGCCGGTTGCGAGACGATGACAAAAAGTACGAGGATGTACAGTGATGATACTTATTCTGAGTGGGTATAGCATACCGATTTTACGGTGTAAAGAGCTGGAGCAAGTGATAATTGCTTTCGTGCCGTGCGTGTCATTTCTCTTTCAGTGAACGAAGCGAAGTGTGTAATTTATCTTGTCTTTATTGCACTTGGTGTATATTACAATAAAAATCGTTTTCTTGTATATTATATTATTCTCGGTATTTTGCTATGACGTTGCAAGCGGATTCAGCAACGTTTCGCGAGAGTGTACAAAAAGATCTATAGGAAAATAGTATCGCAAAAAGTGGGTGTAAAAAAGTTATTCAGCTGGTTCGTAAATAGTAGAGCCGCATCATGTGTTCTTGAAAACTTGTCGTGTATAAAAGGCAAAAAAAAAAAATCGGTAAAAAAATCAAGAGCCGGTAATTTCGATCACCGCAAACCGCACTCGTTCTTAGACGGATGGATTGGATCTCTGGGTAGCCGGTGCCGAGGCGTTATTGTTGTTGACGGCGGCGTTATTCCCATTGCCGGATTTTCCCTGAGGAAAGAGCAGATGGTTCGACGGTGAGTTGAACCGGTTGGTGCTGAGAGTCAAGCTGACCGGCGTCGAGTTCAGGAGCTGCAGCCGTACGGGACACTGGCGATATCCTTGAAGGAGATGACGAAAAGTTGGCGTTTGAGATACAGGATTTTACGGACTTTCAATCTTATATGCTTTTGCGCAAGTATCGTGACGCGAAGAGGAAACTTATTGGAGGAAAATCGAAAGTTGCCGATCTTGACTTGACTTTCGCTTGCACAGAATGACCAGTACCAGCGCGTTAGAAATTATATAGGCACTACACACACTATATGTGTCTTTTTTTTTACCAACAGCTGCAAATATAATAACCAAAAAAGCGTATGTATACCAGCATGATGCGGTCCAGAGCAATGACAGCATATCGGATTGTTCCTCGGCCGGGGACAAAAATCGACGCTATGGTACTCGCCGCAGCGAACACATCTCGGCAGATGACGGCAATTGGCGGCGACGTGCCAGAAGCCCTGGCATCGGTAGCACTGGAGAACATCCTCCGTAGGTGGTTGGTTTGAAACGGCTTCCGTCATCTGGAGATTCTGTGGTCCAGCCCCGGAATTGTTGTTACGCCACCAGCGCTCGGGGATCGCGACGAAGGTGGCGCCGTAGAAGTTTAGACCATCGCGAAGCAGCTGCTCGTATTGGTTCGAGTCGAGGACCTGGAAGTTTTTCAGTTTTTGCGGCGGTATGCAAATGATTGTGTAAGTTTGCAATGTTTGCAGAACTACGTATTTTTTTTTTTTTTTGAGAGTTGACATGTATTTTTAAAAAATTGTATGGATTTAGGAAACGACTGCGAATAACGCTCGACCATTTTGTACTTTAAAGTGTATGGCCAACGAAGATAATTATTTAATTAGGAGCTTTAAAAAAATTATAGTGTTGCAAACTGTGTCATCGCTTGAAAATTCAATTCTCTACGTAGACATACAATCTCGCACCATGATTATATCCAAATGCGTTTAAAAATGCTCGCACGCGCTATATTCCTAATTAGGCTCTATATACCATACAGAATGACAATCCAGATGAATATCTTATACATCAATTATAATAATCATCAAGTTTTTCTCTTACTTACCTCAACGCGCACGTAATGGCGTAATCGTTCAACGTTTCCGGTAGCGATGCCTTGTCTGACTAGCGCTGAATTAACATCCTGAATGGGAATGGCCCAAGGAACATCGCGCAAGAGAACAGCTTGCCGGTAACGAGAGTCTCGATCGGAAAAACGAGCGACCTGAGAGATGTTTTACGAACATGCAATACAATAGCATGAGCGGTCAAAGCAGTTGGCCTAACAAGGCAGTTTTTAGCATTGGTGAAACTCTACTATATCTAGAATCAGCATCTGCCTATGCGCCACCTATTTTCACCTGCTAGAGACAGTTCAAAACAGCTTTGTTTTGGTAATTCATAGCGTTCTCTAGCAACCCACGCGTAGGTATTAGTATTGAGTTTAATTTAGACTCGTAACAGTGTTTTTAAAAGCCAATCCTGGTAACACAAAACGTTATTAAGACGTCATTAAAATGTCTTTAAAAAAAACGACATAACGTCTTTATAAAAAAACGTCTTAAAGACGTCTTTTTAACGTTATTTTGGCCGCAACAAATTTACAATATATACATAACAAACGTCATAAAAACGTCATAAAAACGTCCTCTATTATATCTTATATACGCCTTCTGATATAAAATGTGTTATTGAAGCCAAAATAAGCTTATTTTGGCTTCAATAACACATTTTTAATAGGGGAATTATTATATTCAATAATGCTTTTCATTTGCAGCATCATCAGCACTATATCAGAAGGTGTATATAAGATATAATAACCAACCTGAACAGCGTATCCAAAAATCGCATCAAGATCGCCGCGTTGAAGAAGTTTGTCAGCATCGGCTTCTCGCGCAAATCCAGCGATCAGGCCGCACTGCGTCTCGGAAACGTGCCAAGCTGAAACAGGCTCGATGGCACGTATCGTCTCCTCGAGGCTGATTCGTGGTAAACCATGTTCCTGACCCGGTTGCTGTTCACTACGCGAAACGTACAGCCAACAGGTCAACGCTTGCTCCTGAGTTTTTTTCGGACAAACCGCGGGAGAGTCGGCGATGCTTTCGAGTTTTATATCTGTACGTTTTTTTTTTGGAGGTTTCATTATCATTTTCAATTCTTGTGTATAATTGAAGAAAAGAATTGAACCGCATAAGGTTATACTTATATGCGAACGAGTTAAAAATCGTTTTATAGTGATAAATAACAGCGGTATTATAAAAATATCCCCTCTTACCTTGAAGATTGCCGTTCTCTTGATTTTCCATCATTTGATTACGGTATGAACGATCACCGCAGTATCAGTCTCAGGAGTACATTTTTTTAGCTCTCGCGACTGCTTTACCGAAAAGCCACGATCTTAGCTACGTCGTTACGTGAGGTTGTATATGTGTAAGCTCGATTTGACTTTTGGGCAACTTCAATCGGTAATTTTATATTTCTGCAACTTCGAATATGAAATTCTATGAAATATTTATGCATGCGAAATTGACTAAAGACGTAAATTATGAACAATATCGTTATGAAAGAACTAATCCTATTTTTTTTTAATTTTCGATGGTTTTCTGTTGATTATTGTGAGACCTATATAGATTCAAAAATAAATTTTGACTTTGATGTGCCTAATAGCATCTAAAAAAATTGCTAATTATGACAGGAGAGGGTCAAAATCTGCCATCCAAGCACCCCTGCTCAAGATTTTCAATTCCGAAATTTAGTGTCTCCCGGAAGGAAGAATCGCTCTTAATATGATGGCTCAGACGCCTTCGCTTGCTTTATTTTGTTTTTAACAAATGCACACATGCACACCGAGCCGAAGGCTGTGTCCACAATCAAACGAATTCGGTAACGTATTTGAAAGTGCTGATTTCCGACAATCTGCGAGTACGTTGGGTATAATGTTCCGATACGGCAACAGTAAATCGCCAATTCATTTCGCAACAGCGCAATGTCGGAATTCCATATTTGCGTCTCACAACGGTCAAATACCAGTTTCTGACTACCGGAGCTTTGTTCCGCTGGTTCCGCATCCCAAAACAATGATCAGCTGATTATTCTAAAATAATTAGTATATTAACAAATTAAAGCATAAGGTGAGAGGGAAAGCGGGCGGAAAAGCTTTTCCTCCCGCTGCTCAAGTTTGAAATTTTTGAAATTTTTGAAAATTTCTCATTTTTCTTAGCAAGTCTGAAAAAGCCGTCTTCCTTGTTGCAAACCGTACCTTTTTTCAAGGGCAAGAAAAAAGGCCCTTTTTGGTGGTGTATGTACATATATGGGAAAGGAACGGGAAATTAAGAACTTTACAACTGTTGTGTCATTCTTTTTTCGAAAATTAAAAAAAATTTTTAAATGTTTGAAGTTTCTAAAATTTTTGATAATCTTCAAAATTTTTGATATTTTTTCAAATTTTCAATAACTTTCAAAATTTTCAAGATTTTCAAAATTTTCAATCATTTTCAATAATTTTCAATAATTTTTAAACTTTTGAACAGCGGGAGGAAAAGCTTTTTCGTCCACTTTCTCTCTCACCTTATGCTTTGAATTATTAATAATGTACTAATTATTATAGAAATAATCATCAGCTGATCATTGTTTTGGGATGCGGAACACAGCTCCAGTAGTCAGAAACTGCATTTGACCGTTGTGAGACGTAAACATGGAATTCCGACATTGCGCTGTTGCCAAATGAATTACTACCCGTTAGCGAATTATTCGGCCAATTGTAATTGTGGACACAGCCTCAGCAGCAGCTCCACTCGTCGTCGTCGCGCCACCGCTCGAACGTTCACTGCACACACATATATATATATACCTATATATACACCTACATATCGCAGATACAGTCAAGTCCGTGAGTCGCGACTCGCAAGAGAGAGGGTTAGAGGGAAAGAGACAGAGCGATAACGAGAGAGAACATATGTGCGCAAAGAAATCCGAGTATAGAGTTGAGAAACGTAAAAGAGCAGCAGTCTCATCGCAGCAGCCGTCGCCGTCCGGATTAGTTTATAGTGATATACGCGGAGAGTATGTGAAGCTAAACGGAAAAGAGAAGGAGTGCAAGCGAGACAGAGAACGAGAGAGAGAGAGAGCAAGACGTTCGCGTGTGTGTCATCGCTCTCGACGCTACTTACTGCGTGTGCGACGACGATCGTGTTTCGCGTGTGCAGGTGTTGGGAATCTGTGCAATATACATATATAGGTACAGCTTGTGCAGAGGTAAACGTTGCTGTGCTGTGCCTGTGATATCGTAGACACGTATATAACCTCGTCGTCGTGCAATTCTGCAGAAGCCAGTCGGACCAATCTGGCTTCCGTAGTCGTAGCAGCAGCAGTAGCAGCAGCAACAGCGTGAACGAGACAGTACGGCATTAACCCCTTGCCCGCGGCCCACGAGCTGTCTCGTAGCCGCGGAAAATGGCTGAAGCTCATGACTCCAAGACGACCAGCAGCACCAAGAGCCTCTATGAGCTCAGCGTGTCGGCGGTCTCCGAGCAATTTATCGCCTACAAAAAGTATCTCAACTTTCTGCCAGAGAACGTGCTTTTTGACCTCTACTACCAGGTGATTATCTCGTTTATTGTTGTTGTCCTCTCCGATTCTATGCTCCGTTTCGTTTCGTTTCCCCCTCATTGTCCTCTCTATACAGCTATACCTATACCTATGTATCATCGAGTGATTTAATGCGACTCCTATCGACGACGACGTAGTCCTCTGTACCTCGTTATCGTCTTCTCTCGCTCTCGCTCCTGATACAGCTGCGAGATCGTGCGCAGTGCACTCAACCAGACTGTCATTTTGCGCGTATTCTATATAACTTACAATACTCTGCGCGCGAGCGTGTTGTCAGAGCGATATGCTTGCATATATGGCCAGAGATGCAAAACATAACTTTCCTTCCTTTCAGCTGACTCCTATGTATTGCATTGTCTTTTCCTTATCTCTGATGCTACAACGCTGAATGGCTGCTTCTCCTCCAATTTGAGCTTCTTGCTAGCTTACAAACTATTCCATGTATTTGCTCCGTTGTATAATTGTTAGTTTACAAAGACTCTGAGTGTAGCAGGCAACAGTTGTACGATGCCTATGAATTGCGATTCATTTTAAAAAGAACACTCATTCATGTCTTTTTCCAGACTACTTACTTATATTATTATATCTAAGCCATTTATGAATTTTTTCATTTTTTGCTTCTTTGATATATATAATATCAGTTTATTGGCACACAAAATGTTGTCATCTACTGATAAAATTAATCTAATTAAATGTTCTCCGTAAAGTAGAGGAAAAATAAGTGTTAGACTTTTGTTTTACCCTCTTTAATATCATATTTTTATATGGGGTAGAATCACAAAGCAAAAAGTAAAATGAAAGGCTAGAGATAACTTTGTCCATGACGTATATAATACTGTTTGCAGTAAGCAAGATATAGCCCCACATGCACTTAATTACTAATGTACATAGATGATATATACCTAGTAGGATTGTATAATTCTTCACCCAAAACTCATTGCATTTACATATTTACTGAATGCTTGTTGAAAATATCTTAATCATTAAATATTAATTTTGTTTCAGCTCTACAAAGATAAAAAACTATTGCTCCTTGGAATTGAATTGAGCGATATCAACATACTTTTGCGGATGCTCAAAGTAACAAACAGACGTATTCATTTACTCAAAAGCTTTCAGGTAATCTTTTTTGCGCAAGATAAAGTCTTATCGGAATTTTATATTTTAATATTAGTTAGATAAGTCTACGAATAGTGTTTGCAGACAGTTTATGTAATCGTATAAAATGGGTAATTCTCAATATCTTTATTTAACAGGCTTTGATGGACAATGGTACAAAGGTTGGAAATGAACTAGCCATTAGCTACAACATTTGCTGTCAGAGCAATAAAAATAATTCAAGTGCACAAGAAAAAATTATTAATTTAGGTCTACGTCTTGGGGGATTTCTCAGTGATGCAGGATGGTATTTAGAAAGTGAAAAAGTCTTGTCAGCTTGTAAAGACCTTTGTATATCAGGCCCACAAAATCCTGACACTTGGTGTCGCACATTAGACTGTTGTCACAAGTGAGTTTGATAATTTAATAAAAATCATAAAAACACTTACAAAGTATAATATACATTTTTAATATCAAATTTTATGTGAAATTCTTAATATATATATATTTATAAACACTTTTGAATGTAAATGATGGATGAATAATCAAAGCTTTTTTTTATAGATTGCTTCATGCACAAGCAGCTTACTGTGCTTTTACAGGAGCAGCTGAAACACACCAACTCGCACTACAAACCATCGAAAAACTCAAAAATGCTGGACACACAAATACTAACCACGCTGCTCTTTATGCCGAATTCGGTGTACTTTTCTTCATTCGAAGCGAATATGACCAAGCATACAAGTAATAGTTTTTTTTTATTTTAATTTATCAAAGACCTTATGAATTCTTATTGTTTATTTGTATCTCAGGTGGAGTGTAGAAGCATTAAAACAGTTAACGCCATCTATTCCGGGTCATATTGTTATCAATGTTCTTCGTCAAGCTGCCAAATCTTGCGTAGTCAAGAGAGAATTTCAAAAAGCAGGTTTATTGATCAAACAAGCAGTATACCTTGCTAGAGAAATATTTGATACTGACCATCCTAAATACAGCGATGTTCTCATTGACTATGGTTTTTACCTATTAAATTCTGATAGTATTGTTAATAGTGTATCAATTTATAAGGTAATAATCATTTTTTTATTAAATTTTTGGTTTTTCGATTATCTTTATTCGAAATCTGACATTGACAACTATATAATTTTAGTTTGCCTTGGATATAAGAAAATCGATATTTAGTCAATATAATCTTCACGTTGCAAAAGCTCACGAGGATTTAGCATATGCGCTTTATGTACAGGAATATAGTTCAGGAAAGTTTCATTCAGCAAGGTATGTTGACACGCGATTCTTTTATAATTATAATCTTGAACAACTTATTTTTGCTATGAATCAAAGTTATTTTGGTGTACGCGTAATATTGTTGTCTAATAATAAACTTGTATATAAATATTATAAACCTTTGTTCACAGTCTTCATGCTGATAAAGCTATTGAAATTATGGAAAAGTTACTACCTGCTGAACATTTAATGTTAGCCAGTGCCAAACGGGTTAAAGCCCTTATTTTAGAAGAAATCGCTTTAGATACTGCACCTACACCTGGACCAGAAACAAATTTATTACATAAATCTGAAACTCTCCATTTGTCCGCGCTACAATTAGCTAAGACTGCATTCGGAGAAAGAAATGTACAAACTGCCAAACACTATGGAAATCTAGGAAGATTATATCAAAGCATGCGGAGATTTCCGGTTGGTTCTGATTCTTTGCGTATATAAAATTTTTACTTATCATGTATGGTTTATAATTACAATGATTATCTTTGCAGGAAGCAGAAGAGATGCATCTGAAAGCTATTAGTATAAAGGAAGAGTTATTAGGTCCTGACGATTATGAAGTTGGTTTAAGCATAGGTCATTTGGCGTCACTTTATAATTTTCATATGAATCGATACCGGGACGCAGAGGAATTATATTATCGAAGCATTGCGATAAGTAAGTTGTATTCATCGATACATATTCCAAAGAGAATAATTATATAATTGATTGATGAAATTATACAAATTTTTTTTTTAATTTTTCATAACTAATTATTATATTTTATTGTAGGCCTTAAGTTGTTTGGCAGAGGCTACAGTGGTTTGGAATACGATTATAGAGGTTTACTACATGTTTATACAAAACTCGAAGAAACCGACAAATATTTGGAATACATGGATGCGCTAAATCACTGGAAAGAACTGAGAGATAGACACGCCGAATTAGATGAGCCTCCGATTGATCAAAAATGTCCACAGCCTATAGAAGATATAATAAATGCGTTTTTTGCCATGTGATAATGTGAAAAGGAGATTATTAAAAACGAATTATTGTTTGGAGAGTTTATACTGGGACACATTAGCGAGTCTCGTGATGAAAAAAATTGTAATACTTTCAAGCTAAAGTTAGAACAAGCGAGTTGTGATTGAATGACTGACCTTGTATTCTCTTATGACACTCAAGAGTTTAGTCCTTTGCTCCGAGACATCTCGATATCTCGAGTATTTAATTTTACCTATCTATAAACTTTATATTGCGCACGCATCTTTATTATCGAGTTTGATACTCAATGACGTAAAACCATTTTTATTATTCTCTTGCTTTGGGTTATTCCATATTTCACGTTCATGTAAAAAGAAAAATGTACGTCCAAATTCGAGTGAACAACGCTTTTAAAACAAGCTTTTAAAAAAATAAAGAGATTGCGAACACGGGTTCTTTGAATGATAGTTATGAGGAAATATGAGTCAAGAATTATATCAATAAAAGTAAAGTGCATTATCCACAACTCGTTCATAAACGAAAATATAGCAGGTTTGTCAATCTTACGTGCGAGAAAACCCTGTTTTTTATGATATGCGAAAATTCACATCTTTTTCGGTAAATAATTATTACATAAAATATTTTTTATATATTTATAATATGTTAAATTATAAAGGGATCTTTCTGAAAAAGTATCAATTTCGACGACGATGTATAGGAAAACGTCGCAAAATTTCAGCCTAATGATAATCGAGGTTCCTTTTTTTCTAAAACAATCTGTACAAAATTTTCAATAAGAGCTGGTGTATCCTTTGCCATATTTTTTCAAGGCTGAAATTTTATTTTTCAATTTCCTCCAAATCAAGGATCAGAAATATTCTCTTTATATACTGTGCATAACAGACATTTGTATAAAAAATATTTATTTTGAACTTTAGGTTGCACAAAACAATATTTTTTAAAATTAGAGCTTTTTTGCTTAAAGTTAAGATTTATTATTATTTGAATGTACATATATCGATTACTTTTTAAAGATACGTCTGTAATTTAATACGAATTGCGATAAATTGCAAGGCATTAGCGTTTGTCACATTTGTAAGTGGTTTTTGTTGTTTTGTCGATAAAACCAAACTTTCTTATCTAAATAAATAATATAGTCGAGTCATAGAAATATGCAAAAAATGGTTTGTATTTTTCTTTGTGTTCAGATGAAATACTAAATAGATTTAACTGTAACAACTAGACTGTGATGTGGAATTTTAAATTTTGTATAGCTCATTAAATAAATTCCATAGATTTTCATTCTATGGAGTTTGTAAAGTCTTTATACATCTAATTTTCTATGATTTCCTTTATTATGACCTATTCTCAATATATTTACATCATTTGACTTATTATTTCCCTTTGAAAGTTATGATTCCATAAAAGAAGTAGGTAGAATAAATAATTTCAAACATAAATATACATTTAAAAGCTTTAATCTTTCAAACGACATTAAGCTTTAATTAGTACAGTCTCATATTTACAAGATACTTGACAATTAGTTTTATCACTTGACTCTGTCAGATAATCAGAATAAACCTATTATTTATTTATTTTTTATTATTAATAATATTAAGAAGTCGTCTATTATACTCTTTGTCGTCAAAAATTTTCACAAACTCGATTGATACCTAATTCACTGTACAATCCAAGAATTTTCGAAATAACTATGAAAATATATGAAAAATAGATATTTAAGCTTCTCCTTGGTTGGTTTAAACAGTTCTATTATGCAAAATGATTTATATTTAAACATACAATTTTTTAATAATGTGTTTTTCATATATTTTCATGAAATTCTGTCTTTTAAAATACTTAAAATATTACATTTTTAATATTAAATTATCTTTATTAGTCCACATTAACAGTACTTGGAAAGAAAAAGAAAATGATGCGCAAAGTTTGAAAATAACTTGTTCTTATAAGATTTCTCCAAAATCGTTATCTGGTCTAGTTCATTTGAAAAGATATTGCACTTATTTAGCTAACTAAGTCCAGCACATTGGTTTTTGTGAACGTTTAGGGAGGATCTCGACTGAAATACGGAGCAGTTTCTTGCACCAACAGAGTGTGGCATACATTACATACTTTTGATGGTCTTTGCTTTGGTCCACTTTTCACAACATTATTTAGGCACGACTGACAAAAAATTTGACCACAATGTCGACAATGCATCTGCAGGATATAAAATTAATTAGAAATTGGATATTCACTATTATAAATATTATACTTAAAAAAAAGAAGTTACCTTATCTTTCTTTTTGGCTAATGTGAAAGTTGTGTGACATGTTGGACATTCATCAACATCATCTTCATACTGCCACCTAACTTCTTTTTCCGAATCTCTAATTTTTTGAAGTTGAACCTGAATAGCGATTTATTAGTATCATTTAGCGTTTTTATTTTGAAAAATATAAAAATGTAGATGGATAGTGGTTGTGATGTGCATACCTGCAATGATTGAGTAAGACGAACGAAATCTTTTTGAGTTTGTTCACCTGTATTCAATTCTTGCTGCAGATTTGTTATTTGTTGTTTCAATTCTGCTATAACTAAATCTGTTTTAGATGCACTTTCAACCATACTTTGGAGTTCAGCTTCTTTCTTTTCCTTTTCATGGTTATCTTGTTCTATTTGATCATGCAGCAATTCAAGTTCACACTCTAGCGATCTGCACTTCCTTTCAGCTTCTTCTTTGGCAATGGTAGCCACAATCAACTCTTCGCGAATTTGAAGGATACTGACGTGCAATTCTTCCACATTATTTGGCATATTTATATGCTCGTACTGATAGTGTTCAGAATGTTTACTGTGCTTGCCCATTAAGTATTCATTTTGATTTTGAAGTCTGCAATAAATAAGTTGAAGTCAATTTTTAAGAGAAATTAAAAACCATTTTTGAAATACTTAAATTTTACCGTAAAACTAATAAGGTTTTTTTTCAATTACTTACTGTTCCAAATGTTTTTGTACTTCTTCCCTTTCTTTTGTCAACCGCGATAATTCTTTTGTCACACTTTCTTTTGTTTGGTTGTATTGTTGCTTTAATTCGTCAA
Organism: Pteromalus puparum; assembly: GCA_012977825.3. Classification (NCBI taxonomy): domain Eukaryota; kingdom Metazoa; phylum Arthropoda; class Insecta; order Hymenoptera; family Pteromalidae; genus Pteromalus; species Pteromalus puparum. Next base: position 3,880,663 of record CM053171.1, on the reverse strand, counting down.
TAGTTTGCTTTGCTAATTTTACAGACGAGGTAAGATTCACCACTTCAGCCTTGTGTTCTTCTTTCTTTTCATTCCATTTTTCTTCCATACCTTTACGAAATTCTACTTCTTTAACTAAATCCTGTTTTTGACTTTGTAACATTTGTTCAGATTCTTGCAGTTGCTTTCTGAGATCTTTAGCTTCCATTTGCATTCTTTGGAGTTGAGCTTCGTAATTAGAACACATATCACACATGTTTTCCCAAGTACCAGATTCTTTTGCCTTTAATTGTTTATTATGTATTTGCTCCTCTCTCTCTTTATACTTCTGCAATTCGTCATCCGTCGTCCTTAGTTTTTCTTTTAAAGCTGTAATTTCTTCTTCTAATGGCACAACCAGTGAACGTAATACTTCAGCATCTTCATCAGCCTGAAATTTAAAAAATGTCCATTATACACATTATTTTAGATTCTCTGATAAAATAGTTATAGCTTTTTATCAAATAGATATTAAAAAAATCTTCAGTACTCACATGTCTTTTATTTTTTGATAAACTATCTTCACTTTCAGAACCAAGAGATAATGAATCAGCACCTAACTGAGATGCTACTTTTTTTGCTAATGACTTTGTCATTGTTGACAAAGAGATTTGAGGTCCATCAAGACTTGAACTTTGCATTAGTTGTAACCTCAAATTATTATTTTCCTCTTTGAGTTTACTAATTTTACTCTCATATTCTTTTCTCGTTGTTGATGAATCCTGAACAGTGGATGTAATTATTTGTTGCAATGAAGCTATTTCATCTTCAGCTTTACGCTTTTCCAGATCAATATCATTTTGGGTTTTTATATCAACTATCACCAATTGACTCTTGACTTCATTCAACTCATGCTGTAGTTTTGAATTCTCCTCCTGTAGCTTTGAATTCTCTTCCATTTGTTTCTTTGCATCTTCTACGCATAAAAATATTGATACAGAGTAGTTTAGTAGAGTTTCCACACTAATGATACAAAACAATATTTTTTTTAGTCTCTCTTACCTTCTTTCTGCAAGAATAATTCTTTCATTTTTGCCCTTTGAACATCAAACTCTTCACGCATTTGAATGTTAATGGCTTCCAATCGCTTTACCTTTTCATGTACATCTTCTGTAAAATATTTGTAAATTTTTAAATTGTTGGAAATATGATCTATCAAAATCCATAACTAACGCTCATGAAAAATGAAACATTTTGGAGACCCGCATGTTAAAAAGCTTAGCAGTTTATAACTCATGTTACAAATAAAAACAACTTGAAAAATTCTGAAATATACTCAAAGCAAATATCAATTTACCTGCAGCTTCAGGAGCGTTTGCAGTTTCCTCTTTGGTATCTTGATCTGGCTGAGCTACTGACTCTGTTGACTCCATGTTTGCGTATTAAAAATATCTATACAAGATTTAATCAAAAAGTGATGGCACTATAGTGGATCGTAGGAATCCTGCAACAGTACAAGGCAACAATTGTAACAGCTGAAAACAAAATCTCACCAACTTCCAGAGATAAAGAAACATAAAGTATATAGCTGTTCAAGAGGCAGAATAGATTACCTTTGAATCTGTCGATGCAAAGCAGATACAGGCTTTGTACTCCTGCTGGCTATTCGAGTGCAGTGTTCCTGGAGTTTGGAAAAGCAGTGATCACTCGACGACTCATCGTGTTGGCTTCCTTTCAGGGACACGCAACGACGGCGTAGTCCACGAAGACGTCGGTCAGAGTCATCGCTCCCGGCAGCGGAGGTCTCGCGTACAGGCAGTGGCGGCGACAGGGCTGCTGGGCATCTTCCTCGAGAGCAGCTGCTGCCTCTCTTTCTTTTGTTTCTTCGGTGCACACACGATATAATAAGTATGGCCGAGCACCTTGCGATATTATACAAGGCAAGCAGGAATTAGTAACTAGTTTTGACGAGTGTATACCGCGCACACAGTGTCGGATCGGTCGATGTGTCAAAGGACGCGCGATTCGCGAAAACTCGCTGATGCGACAGTTGGCGCTGACGATGCGGCGAGGCGAGCTATACTTACGCGCGTGAAAAGGATTAACTTGGAGATCAGCAAAACGTGTGAGTCATACGGTGGATAAAATGAAATGGACACCGAGTCGAGAGACGGACATCGCTCTCTCTCGGGGATGGTGCGATTATAACCTCACTTTTCTCAGCGGCATAAAACACGGACTGTACAGTGCACGGCCAATACTACTGATGACGTGATGACACACAGGGTTGCGTTATACCTATATAGGTACAAAGCTCGTAGATCTGCACTATACTATACTGTATGTTGTACCTAACGTGTTGTGCAGCTCTCCTCTTGTCTCAATTCTATCTATCTCTGTCGCACTCGTCTGCGGCCTGGCGATTAAGTACTGTACACGTATGTACGTATTCTATACTTGCGCCACCGTTGCGTGAGTACGATATTAGCCGTCTATATAAGTGCAATACAGCGATCTGCACTATCGGTGATGACCTTCGCTGCGAATTTCCGCATTAAGTGGTCGCAAAGGTGTGCTATGCATACGACTGCTTATTCACAATACCGTATGTAATAAAGAGAAATAAAGCTATACATATCGTGAATTTTTTCATGATAATAAATATACGAAAAATAGAAAATATAGTATATAGTATAGTGATAGCCAACGCGTCGATACATTTTTGGCAAGGTTCCCAGTTTACCAATCGTATATACCTGTCTATTTTTTTTTTTTAAGTGATATTTCGAACTCAAAAGTTAATCGCCTCATCTACGCAAACCTTCCACGTATCCCTATTTTGTGCTAGCCCTATCCATTTCGCGCTATCACGTCCTATTTCAGTTAGGTCCGCTTTTACATTGTCCTGCCACCTGCGTCTAGGTCTATACCTAGAGGTCGCGATGTATTTGGCTTTCCTTTCATTATACGCGCTGCCGTGCGATCATTTCCCATTCTTGTAACGTGCCCTCTGCCCATCTTAGTCTCCGCGAATTAATTATTCTGTTTATATTCGGTGACGCGTAAGTTATGTAGCTCGTCGTTGTGCAGTTTCCTCCACTCCCCGGTTTCCTCATCGTTCTTTGGCCCGTATATTTTTCGCAGAACCTTATTTGACATGCATATCTTATATTTTATCTGCTGAACGGAGCGGTCGATCCGGAGGACCAAAAGGGGAAAAAGTAGAGAATTTTATTATATTTTAAATGCATTTCAGTTGATTTATTTGTAACAGTTGGATGATTGAAAAAACGCAAAATAGTGTTTTTCAAAATCAAAAAATGGCCATAAAAAGAAAAATAGTTAAGAAAATAAAAAAAATAACTGTTTTTCCCGAATTCAGAATCCAAAAATAGGTAAGTATGTAAAATTTGCTTGATATTCATGGAGTAGTTTCAGAAATATGACGGTATACATTGATGTTGATTAAAATATTGGCACAAGCCACAATCATCGAACGTTTTTTCTAATGTTTCGCCTCTTTTTAGAGCATTCTGTACAGTACCACTGTCCAGGTGGACTTGATTTCAAACCAACGCATCCAAAATGGAACCATACTATCTCGCACTGCAGTCATGAAAAAGAAAAAAATAATTAACAACCTATTTTTGTAAGATATTGACTAATCTCAAAACAAGATAAAATAAAGACTCACCTCGTTTTCATTATCGCACGCAACCATATCTCCGTAAGATACCTTTTGACAGTAGCAGTAAACTGGCTCATTAGGGTCAGGAAGAATGTTGAACTCTTCCTCATCGCTCGACACTGAGACTTTTCGCTTTTTAACGTCTGCCACACTAGATTTCCCATTATGACGATTAGTTGACGACTCACTGATGCTGGCGTGGCTATTGGTTGGTTTCGTATCACTAGCACTACTACTTGACTTGCTACTACGAATTTTCCTCTTACTATTTGGTTTTCTCTTATCGTGGTCATGACTGTTGCTTATCTTTTTATTGTTGTAGTGTTGGCTACTGCTTTGCTTCTTACTGCTAGATTCAAAACTAGCGCTTGAGACCTGCTCGCTCTTTTTAGAAGTAAATCGTGATTTTTTGTCTTTAGAAACACTGCTGCTAGATTTTTTTTCCTCGACACTTAGTTGTCTTTCCTCGGTTATGTGCATATTATTCATAAAAGTATTAATTGCAGAATCGCTGTCGTCCGATGCACAAGACGTATTATTTATGTCGATCATCTCAGCATCAACATCTTCACCCACTTCGTTACCTTGACTGTTTCTTCTTTCCTATAGAACAGATTAAAAGTTCAATACATTTAATTAAAGACTATTTAGTCTAGTTTTTAATAAGTTAGTTTTCATTATTTACATGATTATTATATAGCATTACCTTAGCCTTATCTTTTTTATCGTCTTTCTCCTTTTTAACTTTTAATTCTCTGGCCTCCTGTCGTTGTATTTCCTGCGCTTCCTTTTTATCTCGCTCAAGCCTCCTTTCTTCGCTATGATGATCTGATGCATTGCGGATGATCTCCGCCCTCGTTTCGATTTCACCCTTGTAACGCAACAAATAAAAGTGCAAACGATAGGCGCTCTTATCAACTAAATCACACATCTCTCTTGAGATTGTTTCTTTGTCCTCTGCGTAGCGCCTTGTTTTAGCAAACAAACTTTCTATGTACATCATACGTTCAGCTTTCTTCTCCAAAGGAAAGTCTTCTTTGAAATACTCGATTATAAGCATGTCCATACGTTTCGATATCATCTGAATTTTGCCGTCTAAATCGTGAATTTTGGCAAGCCTAGTCTGCACTTCCATTGAGAGGTTCTCCAGACCTATATACAAAATAATTAAGCACATGATCAATTCGTGGCTCTCTATTTGTAAATATTTTCTAGCGAAGAGTAGCACTGTTGAGATTTCCCACAAAGACTAGCACTACTCAGATTCATTTTATTTGAAAATGATTCATTATTTTTTAAAGAAAAACATACATTATTAAGGCAAAGCTAATAAAACTGCTGCCAATTCATTGGCACGTAGCTTCCTCCAATGAAATTTATTGTTCCAATAAATAAAATATTGTTTTAATATACAGTATGTGAATGCTATTTTAAATATTTCCAAATTTAATTACTTTGCTGTAAAAGCACTAGACACCCCTATACGAAGAAGCTAAATTTTTGAGAAAAATCGATTTTACATTTCAGCTCTTTACTTGAGAACTGATTAACAAAATCGTTTAAATTTTTGACAGAAGATAGCGTTTTATATAGTGAATCACCAAATAAAATTTTGAAGCATTTGACTACATTGTTTTAGAGATATGAGGAATCAAAAAAACTCCGAAAAATATTCAAACCTTGATATCTTAAGAACCATAGGGGTTTCAAGGCTACGCAACGAACTTAGCCAAAACACATAAAATATCTACCTTTTCCTAAAATATCTAGGCCTTTTTACGCCCGTAATCGTGGCACAAAAAAACTCATTTTTTACAGTTTTCGATTTATTACTGGAAAAGTAAATAGTCAAATCACTTGAAATTTTAATGGAATATAGTTCGACACGTAACCCATTAACATGATTTTTTCGTGAGATTATGATATTTAGTTTCAAAGATATGAATTAAAAAAAAATCACCTTTTTCATGTTATCTACCGAACGAAGCGGTAGATCCGAGGACCAAACGGGGAAAAGAAGATAATTTTATTATCTTTCAAATACATTTTAGCTGAATCGTTTCTAACAATGGAATTATTGAAAAAAAAAAACGCAAAATAGCGTTTTTCAAAAATCAAAAAATGGCCATAAAAAGAAAAATAGTTGAGAAAATAAAAAAAAAATATTTTTCCCGAATTCAGAATCCAAAAATAGATATGCATGTCAAATTTGATTGATATTGACGGAGTAGTTCCAGAAATATTGCGGTATACATACATACATGAATTCGAACTTCAAACATCTCAAAACATGTTTCTATCAAGTTTAGCGAAACTAAAAATTTTACTATTACAAAGCTTCCTCTAGGAGGAAGCAAAATTATTTATATTATTCTTCTAATTGCCGAACAATTTGATTTCATTTATTTTTTGACCATAGTTTGTCACTTATATAAATAATTATTTTAATTAATTATATCAATATCGAATATAAAATTAATAATAAATAAAAACCAGGTTTATACTTGCCTACATTTACCTTTTAAAAAAGGTATTATTTCACAGATTTCACGAATTTTTAAGGGTAATCAATAATTATAATAAAAACTATCCTTGATAGATATATTACATTAAATTATACTTCCCTAACTTAAAAGAGAATCATTAACATGTTAAAATAGTGAGAATTAATTTATTATTAGTTCGAAAGCAACCGTCAAATAAGATTTGCAAAATAAATAGATATACACGCTAAAATCTATCTCCACAGCAATACAACTAGTATCCACACATACCTCAAAAACTACGGAGTGATAAGCGACACCAAAAATCAACGAGCTTCGACTAATTATGTTACAAATTCCCATGAAACTCTAGGAGACGACGTTCATACTGTCCACTCTGGGAACCAGGTACCTCGGAGGCCGTTGGCGCCGCGATATTCGTGTTCAGCGACCCCCAAAAACCCCCGGGTAACGAGTTTCAACTAATTATGTTACAAATTCCCATAAAATTCTAGGAGACGACGTTCGTACTGACCACCCTAGGCATCAGGTACCTCGGAGAACGTTGCCGTCGTGATATTCGTGTTCAGCGACCCCGAGAACCTCTAAGTAGCGAAACTGGACTCATTTTCATCAATATTATGCACCGAATGCGTCTTTTTATTGTATATATATTTTATTTCTAATTCGATTTGATTTTTCGCGCCACGGAAGTTCCGAGCATGGAAGTTGGGAGAAGAAAAATAAATGAAAAGAAAAATACAACACAAAATTTTGGTCAGCTATAGAATGAAAACGGGTCATTCATTTTTCATGGAACTTTTTTTAAATAAAAGTTCTTTTAATATCTTTGAAAGTAACAGTGATTAGCCTGATAAAACAGCGTATTTCGATAAGATATAAATGTTTGAAAATGTTGTAGAGGTTAGAAAACCCCATTTCAAAGAAATAAGGTTGCGGTGCGCCCGACAGCCCGTAGTACTCTAGTACTTATCCTTGCCATCGGGGGCGCTACCGCGCCCCTTGATTTTAATTTTATTAGCTTTGCCTTAATAATGTATGTTTTTCTTTAAAAAATAATTAATCTTTTCAAATAAAATGAATCTGAGTAGTGCTAGTCTTCGTGGGCAATCTCAACAGTGCTACTCTTCGCTGGAAAATGTTAACAGTGCTAGTCTTCGTAGGATGCGACGAATTATTCCTCCTCGAAATTTTGTAGTACGTAAAAATAACTGCGTTTAACATATATGGTACGGATAAGGCATAAGCATACAGGCCGTGTTAAACAAAAGAACGCCAACTATACGCATTTAGCAATTGCTCTTTTTAACAGTAACGCTACCGATTCAGGAGCCTATATTTTTCCATTGACAAGTAACTCAGCCTGATGCGTATTTTTGTATATAGATTTTACGCTATTTTCGTGCAATAAGTAGCACATTCCTGCAGAACATTTTTCTCTGTTATTCATAAGACACTTAGTATTAAAAATGCAGTACTTACCTCCGGCATAACGATCGAGGTCGGCAGCTGTAGGCAACATTTTCTGTTAGTATAGAAATTATCACGGCAAAAATAATTGCACAGGCTCACTCACAGTTTGTGCGGTGCTATGCTGCACAAGATAACTTGATTGGATGCTTTTCAAGTTGATGCAATAAATCACAGAACGGTGGAGCGTCTATACTCTGTAGAGCAAGTTATAAATATGCAAATGAAAGCAGAAGCTTTCTTCTCTGTATGACAGTTCGAACGTAACTTAGACTAGATTTTCCGAAAGCGCTTGAAGTCTTGCAATGAATTCCTCTGGCGGAAAATGTGCGTACTTTGAGTGCGCGCGCATACTTGAGGCCCACCAAGGGTTGATGGCTCAGTTGTTCGGCTACATCTGAGAATGATTTATAGACGTATATAGTAAGGAGAAGGGGAAACGGGACATCGGGAAATCGGGAGTGCGAGTGAGAAACATAGGGAACGCGCATTAGTGCGATAGAGAAAGACTCTCCCTCCCTTAATTCCTGTTCTTCCCTCACTTTTCCTTTTTTCACGCAAAGGGACATAATCCTTCATTGACCGTCGTTGGGCCTGACCCTTTTTTCGGCGCTTTTCAGGCTGAGTGGGGGACATTGGAAAATTAAGGGAGGGAAAGCTGCCCCGTCTCCCCATCTCCTTACTGTATATATATATATATATATATATATGATAATTTTATAATAATATGATAATTTATCATATATATATATATGATAAACAGCGTAATAGGGATTTATGGCGCCTCAGATAGAGTCAATTTTCTCAGATTCGGACCCATGGAGTATGATTGCTTTAGCACAACTATCAGCAAAGGGACTATATATTCCAGCGAGGTACCATAAACCCCTACCACAAAATATATGATATATGTATTTTACTAAGACACTTTGCTTCAACTGGACTGCAAGAGGCGGGGCTGCAATACACTCCAGGTAAGGGAACATTTTGGTTTGAGCCTTTCTATGTATACATATATATCTGCTTGTGCATACAAATCTTTGAACGATTGTAAAACTCGGCGTGTCTAGACAAGTTTTCACTGACTAAACTCTATATATCTTTGAACGATTCTAAAACTCGGCGTGTCCAGACAAGTTTTCACTGACTAAACTCTCTCTCTCTCTCTCTCTATATATATATATATATATAGAGTATAGTCAGTGAAAACTTGTCTAGACACGCCGAGTTTTACAATCGTTCAAAGATTTGTATGCACAAGCAGATATATATGTTTATTTTTATTTATTTATTTATTTATTTTTTTGATGGATACAATTATTTTGAATCAATTACATATATATAATTATCTCTCTCTCGCTCTCTCTCTCTCTCTCTCAGAGACATCACCCTCCCTTTTTTACCTAACATCTTATTTACTAACACTTTAAAATATTTTATTTAACGTAATCTTTGTATTAATTACATCTAAATGATATCGTTTCCTCACCACCAAGCGGTAGATATCTCGGCGCGTTTTTTTTTGTAAGGAAATGTAACAGTTTTCTTATCTCAATATTTGTCTATTAACTAAGCTGAAGTATTTTTCTATTTTCTTTTACATTTCCTTAAAACAATGTTTTATATCTCACTATTTAATGGGATTTACATATAGAAGTCTTAAAATGGATGATATAAAACTTTGTTTAAAGTGGTATCCCCAATCGCATAATATTTTTTAAACTGAATGAAGTGGATAAGATATACTTTCCACCTGATTTATATTAATGATATATTTCTGTTGCAACAGGATAAAGAAAGCAATATAATGCACAATACTATGCGAAAAGGCCTAATCCACTTTATTTTTACTTTTATTTAAAATTATTTTTCAATTGAAATCTCAATATTTGTCTACACGCCTACAAAATGTAAAACGGACTGTTTTCCCATCATGCTATAGTAAAAACGAAGAAAATGAGAGTTGGTGGATCAAAATCCACTGAGTAGAAGCTGAGATACAGATGTCGACGAACGAACACACACACACACGCACGCACACACACACACACACACACACACACACACACACACACACACACATACATCCATACGGACATTTTCTAAAAACACTATTTTTCGACTAAAAATACATCAAAACACACTTTATACATGTTTTTACACAAACTCGAAAAATCACGACTACAAGGCTTTCTTAGCATCGGTTTTTACTTTTGAATATATATCTCCTTTGAGAGTTTTTGAAATTTAGAGCCAAAATTATGCGTGCGATTCATTTTGTTAGAAACGAATCCTTGTCCCCGTGAAAGTTCGTTTCTGTGCGGAACATTTACTCTAAAATTATATCGCGAGTCCGGTATAGGAGCATTTTTCCGCAGTCCGTACTTACTTGCCATCAGTAGCGTGTTCTTTTTAAGCACATATATCAGTATGGAATCATCCTTTTTATTTTTCTTGGTATCCGCTTTCTTGGACTTCTCCGAGCCGTTGCTGACTTTAGGTTCCGCTAGGTTTACTTCTCTCCTCGCGAACTCCTTTAGCAGTCCTGACAACGCCTCGTTGCCACTATTTTTGACCAAATCGAATACCGTGAAAAATCGAGTCCTTGCTTCTTTGACTAGGGCTCCGTGACTTAAAAGCAAAAACGCTATTTCTATGGAGTTTATCTCCACGGCTAAAAACAGCGGAGTCTTTAATTCTTCTGTCTTCCTGTTTGGGTTAACCATAGCTCCGTGTTTCAATAACAGCTGGACCATCCTGTAAGATTTATTTTGTATGGCTACATGAAGAAGCATCATATTATCTTCAGAAAGCACGTTCACTTCAACTTTCTGTTGAAGTAGCTTTTCTGCAGTCACAAAGTCGTCTTTTTCAACAGCCTCGTGCAACGATCCGCCTACCTCCTTTGATTTTTTTTGGGGCGATATCGCAATTGTCTCGTCGGCGTCATTACTACTGGATTTACGCCAAGGCGCTGCCTGTATGAAAGATATTTCAAATTTTCTCATACACAGGAAACGAAGCATGATGATATAGATTATAGATTAAATTAAATATAATATAATAATATAATATAATAAAATATAATAAAATAAAATAAGATAATAGATATAAATTAAATGAAATATAATATAATAATATAATATAATAAAATATAATAAAATAAAATAAGATAATAGATATAAATTAAATTAAATATAATATAATAATATAATATAATAAAATATAATAAAATAAAATAAGATAATAGATATAAATTAAATGAAATATAATATAATAATATAATATAATAAAATATAATATAATAAAATATAATAAAATAAAATAAGATAATAGATATAGATTAAATAAAATTATAAAAATAGCAAAAATCTAAAGAAAATGTTTGTGTACTGTGTACGACCTGAAATCCTTCGAGCTGCACTCTTCAGTGGTTGGCTTGAAAATGATTGATATTCGTAGATCGGTATCCTCTTCTACTGTCGGTGTAAAGGATCCTTGGTACCGCCCCTACCCCCACCCAGAAGTTGAACCGCCCTAGTAGTGCGGCACCGGGTAGATCGAGTGGATCTTTCTCGGAAATTCTCGGTAGATGTACAACAAAGTCATTAGTGCGGAAGGTCAGCGTAGTTTTAGAAAAGAGTACACGCACATCTAACAATTTATTGTGGTAGTACAATAGTAGGTACAATTTTACTTCACAAATCTTCTGAGTACAAACAAACTCGATCTACCTGGTGCCGCACTACTAGGGCGGTTCAACTTCTGGGTGGGGGTAGGGGCGGTACCAAGGATCCTTTACACCGACAGTAGAAGAGGATACCGATCTACGAATATCAATCATTTTCAAGCCAACCACTGAAGAGTGCAGCTCGAAGGATTTCAGGTCGTACACAGTACACAAACATTTTCTTTAGATTTTTGCTATTTTTATAATTTTATTTGATCTATATCTATCATCTTATTTTATTTTATTATATTTTATTATATTATATTATTATATTATATTTCATTTAATTTATATCTATTATCTTATTTTATTTTATTATATTTTATTATATTATATTATTATATTATATTTAATTTAATCTATAATCTATATCATCATGCTTCGTTTCCTGTGTATGAGAAAATTTGAAATATCTTTCATACAGGCAGCGCCTTGGCGTAAATCCAGTAGTAATGACGCCGACGAGACAATTGCGATATCGCCCCAAAAAAAATCAAAGGAGGTAGGCGGATCGTTGCACGAGGGACAGTTCTTTATCAGCTCCAGAATCATCTTCGTTTTGTAGCGCGTCAATGCACTATAATGCAAGGACAGTGTAACACTCTCAGCGATAGAGCATTACAATATACAACCACCGTAATAGCATGATTTCCTGCAATAACACAAGGATACTCAGTGAATTAAAGTCATATTGCAGTGCTCGACGAATCTTCATCGGGCTGCAAGAGGCGAGGCTGAATACCTCCAGGTAAGGGGAACCTTTATGGTTTGGCCTTTCTATGATCTTACATATATTTATCGTGCTGTGCATTACAAATCCTTTGAAACGATGTAAAACTCGAGCGTGTCTAGACAAGTTTCACTGGACTAAAACTCTATATATCTTTGAAACGATTCTAAAACTCGGCGTGTCAGACAAGTTTTTCACTGAACTAAAACTCTCTCTCTCTCTCTCTCTTTATATATATATATAATAGTTATATATATATAGAGTATCAGTCGTGTCTGAAAACTTGTCTAGACACCGGGTTTTCAATCGTTCAAGATTTAGTATGCACAAGCAGATATATATGTTTATTTTTATTTTTTATTTATTTATGTTTTTGATGATATCAATATTTTGAATCCCAATTACATTATATATATCTATCTCTCTCTCGCTCTCTCTCTCTCTTCTCTCCAGAGACATCACCCTTCCCTTTTTTACCTAACATCTTATTTACTCACACTTTAAATATTTTATTTAACGTTGATAATTTTGTATTATAGTTACATCTAACATGAGTAATCGTCTTCCTCACCACGCCGAGCGGTTAGGATATCTCGGCGCGTTTTTTTTTTTGTAAGGAAAATGTAAACAGTATGTCTTCATCTCAATATCCCTTGTCATTAACTAAGCTGACAGTATTTTTCTTTTTCTTTTACATTCCCTTAAACAATGTTTTATATCTCCACTATTTAATGGGATTACATTATTAGAAGTCTTAAATGGGATGATATAAAACTTTGTTTAAAGTGCGTTGGTATCCCCCCAATCGCCTATTTGTAAAACGAATGAATGGATAGAGGAATTACCTTTCACCCTGATTCATATTACATTGTCATATATTTCTGTCTGCAACAGGATAAAGAAAGCACCTATATGCACAATTACTATGCGAAAGGCCTAATCCACTTTATTTACTTTCTTATTTAAAATTATTTTTCAAATTGAAATCTCAATATTTGTGCTACAGCCTACAAAATGTAAAACGGACTGTTTTCCCATCATGCTTATAGTTAAAACGAAGAAAACTGAGCAGAGCTTGGTGGATCAAAAATTCCACTGAGTAAAGTGGAGATACAGATGTCGCACGAACGAACACCACCACCACACCGCCCCACGCAGCACACACAGCACCACACACACCACACACACACACCACACACACACACAACATACATCCATTACGGATTTCTAAAAACACTACTTTTTCGACTAAAAATACATCAAAAACACACTTATAATAACATGTTTTTACACAAACTCGTAAAAATCACCGACTACAAGGCTTTCTTAGCATCGGTTTTACTTCTTTGAATATATATCTTCCTTTGAGAGTTTTTGAAATTTAGAGCCAAAATTATGCGTGCGCATCATTTTGTTAGAAACGATCCTTGTCCGCGGCGCCTGAAAGTTCGTTTCCTCGTTGCGGACAGTGTTTACTCTAAAATTATACTCGCGAGTCCGGTATAGGAGCATTTTCCGCAGTCTCGTACTTACTTGCCATCTAGTACGCGTGTTCTTTTTACAGACATATATCAGTATGGAATCATCCTATAATTTTTCTTGGTATCGCTTTCTGTGGACTTCTCCGAGCCGTTGCTGCTTAGGTTCCGCCTAGGTTTACTTCTCTCCTCGGCGAACTCACTTTTAGCATTCTTGCTGCTACTGATGCTGGTTGGCGTTTCGAGAGGCTTCAGTTATCTGGAGACGACTTTGAAACCAGGTTCACGCTCTTTGGTGGCGATGGCTGGCGTTGCTGAAGGCTTCAATCAGCTGAGGAGGACCTTGGAACCATGTTCACACTCACTGGTGGTACTGGCTGGCGTTGCTGGAGGCTTCGAACATCTGAGGACGACCATGGAACCAAGTTCACGCTCTCTGGTGCTACTGGGTGGGGTTGCTGGAGGCTTCAGTCATCTGAGGATGACCTTGGAACCAGATTCACGCTGTTTGTTGGACAGGTTAGCGTTGCAGGCCCATTTAAATCATCAGAAGACAACCCTGGAGCTGAAATCACGCTGTTTAAATCACAANGCCTGGTTAGCTTTGCTGACCTGTTGCAATCATCTGTAGACGACCCTGAAGTTGGAAGTTGCTGGTATACATTCTACAGCTGTACATCAAGGATCTACAGTAGGTCCTCGACCAGGGTCTGCTGTTACTAGTACGGAGTCCAGTGCTGCTGGAGTTACTGGTCCACAGTGTACTCCAGCTGCGTATTCAAGGGCCACTGCTGCGACTGCTGTGTGTGCAGCTTTTGCTACTTATATTCATACAACTTTTGCTGCTGCTGCTACTCGAGCTTGGTCAACTGCTGCTGCTGCAATATAAGCAACTCCTGCAACAGCTGTATGTTCAGGATTCCCTACTGGTCCTCGACCAAGATCAACTTGCTGCTTATACTAGTACATCTCCTTTTATACGACTAATTAAGTAGCTTCTGACGCTTCTTGTTCCTTCCAAAGCTTTTTGCAGGCCAAAATTTTGTCGCAAGTCTATATGATGATATAGCACATCTATATAAATTTAAGTTTTTAAGATTTGTGTGGTTAAAAATTGTATATCTCAAACCTCATGTAACATATACACTTGAAACTTGATATGCAAGCCTGTGTTATGTAGCGATGTGAAACAAGATGAAATGGATTATTTCTTAAATAATCCCTATGAAAAAATAATCCATTGTTCTCCAAACTCATTGGAGAGGGCTTACATGGGGATGCTACGTATGCATCATGAATCTAAGGAGAACATCTGTCTGAAGTTCATCAATGCTCAGACCCCATTCCCATTCATCGTCGGACTCGGCGACTTGGAGCTGGCCAAAATTATGATAAATAAATAAGGTGTTGATGTCAATATGCCTGCGGCAGTTAATCGGGGCAGCCTAGCCTTGAACACGGCCTGCTACAGAAGCGATGTGGAGATGTTGAAACTACTACTGTAAAATGGCGCTAATGTCAACGGTTCGGACGGTAACGGCAAGACCCCGTTATCATCATCAGTTTTCAAAAATTTACGCATGATGGCCATTCGGCGGGAGAAGAACAAATTGGTCGACGTAGATGCCTACTACCAGATGACAAAACTGCTGGTATCCTATGGAGCCAAGTTCAATCGTGACAACATGTTTATCTTCGTCTACACCATTATGAACATCAATTTGGACACACTGATGCTTTTTGGTGAATGAGGCTAACGGCGACTTAAGCTATCGCATGTATGATAATAACGGAGACTCTTGCTTGCACGCAGCCGTGGCAAGTAATCAACCTGGTGTTCTGGAGTACGTGCTTGGAGTATTTAAGAGAAAAAATATGGACATAAACATACGGGGCAACAGAAATGAAACATCTCTGATGCTGGCTTCCAATCTCAAAGTAAAAGTAAAAGCTCTATTTATATATAGATCTAAAAATAAAACAGAAAAATCGACCAATTTTGCTTTATTCAAACAAATAAAATGAGCTCACTACCCGTGATGAATATATTGAAAATGCAATTTAGATTCCCAAATACACGTCTAAAAACGAGAACAATTCAATAAACCTAGAATAGCTTATAAGAACGCGTGCGAATACGATTTTTTCTTTCTGCAATAATACAAGCAAGTCGAAGCAAGTATTGTTCTGTATCGACATGGGCTACTCTCAATCATTATCTTTATCTCTGTCTCGTACACTCGTCGAGCCGTTCAGCGGCACGGGTAGCTATATAAGTATATAAGCGCAGAGAAGGAGAGCAGCGGTGGCTGTATATGTGTATAGTGAAGCAGTGTCCGAAGCGAGTAAATCGTGGTCGCGCAGGACAGGCCACCGGCAGCATGCCCGCGAAATAACAGACACGCAGAGGGCGCAAAGTAAAATATACTGGCAGTTCGGCAGCAACGTCATCCGTTATCGGCTGCGCCCACGCCGATTAATTTTCGGATGTGTTGGCTGGTCCGCGCGGAGATGCGCCTGGGATATATATATATATATATATATATATATATATATAGGTATATACACTGCGAGGGGATGAGCTGATGCCTCCTGTACCCTATATCTATACCCTCCTCTTCTCTCCTCGCTCTATCATATATCTATCTGAATCGCGATTCGGTGATGATCCGTTTTATAGTTTTGCGCGTTAATTACCGATTTGTTCTCGACGCGCGACTGGCGGTGGGGTATGTCTTTGGGAGATATATTGTAGACAATTTTTATTGTTGTTTTTTCTTTTTTTCATCGAAGATTGCTTTCCGTGTATAAAAGTGCGGATTATTGTACACTCGGCGGTAAGGTATTCTGTTAGAACGTTTTGAACCAAATGGCAACGTCGCATGGTTTTTGACGGTATCGTCTTTTGACCTCTGTAAATCTAAAATCGTCAAAACCGTCAAAAACCGTCAAAACCGTCAAAAATTTGGCGACGTTGCCATTCGGTTCAAAACGTTCTAACAGAATACCTTACCGCCGAGTGTACATCCATGCCGTAAACTCTTATCATAATAATTTTGATTATCTATAAATACTAATTCGCAATAACCAAGCGAATGTTACAAAAGACTATGGCCAAACGATTCTGAAAAAGAATGTCGTTTAAATAATTTTAATCAATCAGCAATAACCTTTCAGATCATATTTTAGATAATATTTATCAATTTTTGTTTGCACACATTCCCCCCATAATAATTTGAAAATTCATTTTCCAATACTAGTATAAATAAGTGGTATTCATCACTGCATCACTGAGAGATAATAAAAAACGCTGGATCGACTCGATCATACAGCAAAAGGCTCTACGTAGCAAACGCGTGTAATATGCGCGTCGAGTGAAAAGCAAACAGGGAGAGAGAGAGAAAATCGAGGAAGAAAGCTAAAAATTCGCGACAGAGAGTTTCGGCGGAAGGCGGAGAGACGGAGACAGAGAAAAGGATGGATGGCTCTCGGTGCGCGCGCTCGGTAATTATATGCCTGTTAACGAATGAATAATCGTCGCGCGAGGAGACAATCTCTGATTTATTGTTGCGCCACTCTCTCGACTCCTTGCACTCTCTGTACTCGCACCCGACTATCTATACCTATACCTATATATATATATATATATGTATGTTTGTGAACTGCGGGGGAGAGAGAGGGTGGCGCAGCGAGTCAGTATTTCGCGAGGGAGTTTGAGAGAGACGCCGAGCGCCACCGCCTGCCTCTCTCTCTCTCTCTCTCTCTCTCCGTCTCTCTCGATAAGACTTGCCGATAATATGCTAATAATGATTTGTGGTGACAAGGACTTCCGCGTTAACCCACCCGCAGCACCTAAACGTCTTGGAGACTCGAGAAGTCGATCTCCGCTTGCTTCTACTATATATGCGCGGATTTGACAGGGAAAATAAACGCATTGCTGTGCAAAAAAAATTAAGTTGAAAATAATTGTTGGTCGATTGCATCAAGCAAGATACATACTCCTTTCGCCTATAAGCTCTTTTCTCGATCCATGTAATTTCACACGTTGTTGCGCGAAAAGTAAAATATTTATATACGTAGGTTTGATTTATAGGTGCCCAGTGTGTAAACGCGTCATCCGAGAGATAGTTGCTCCTTAGAGTCTACCTGCCCACGCGTGATTATACATCGGGAATAACAGAATTCCGGGGAAATTTATCTACTAATATACTGTATACTAATACATATTATTCAGTCTGAATCATCGCTCATTCAACGGTGATGGATGCAGGCATCCAAGCAAAAACAAGATTTCAGACGATTTTCATCGTCACAATGAGAAACCACTCAATATTTTGCGATTCACAAACTGCAGCCGCATGCAGCAGCTTATGGTATACACACCGCGCTTGCACACAATAATAACGAGCGACAAATCGTCGACCATTAATCGAGCAGCTCACTCGCGCTGAAACTTGGGGGAGGAACTTGTGTCCCTCTGCTCGTATACACTACACCACGTATATATACGTATATAATCAGTGGCATCGAAAAATGATCCGGTAATGGAATCCTATTTAAGCCGCTGACGGGCTGCGTAATTCTCGGTGTCGTCCTCTCGCGACAATACAGTCCGCGTGTGCACCGGCAATATTTCTAATTCGTTTGCGAGAAGAAGAGAGAGAGAGAGAGAGAGAGAGAGAGAGAGAGAGCAAGGATATGAGCGAAGAGCCGATTGCTTGCTCACCCCAGGGGTTCCCCGTGTTCTCTGACTTTGCTGTGCGGCTCTTCGTCATATGCTCCGTATGTGCTGCACTATCTTGGCGTTTTATCTCGCGTCTACCTTTCATTCCTTGCGAGCTTTTTTCTCTTTCAATTAGGCTGTATACGTATTACACGGCTGCTGCTGCTGTTGCTGCTGCTACACTCGTGAGAATAATGTATGTGTACTTTTCTATAAGTCGAGATGCTTTTTTCAGCTTTTCTCTCTCTCTCTTGTGTTTGTTATTCGACGCTTAAAGTCGCGTATGCGTGTATTCAATATAACAGAAAGAAATAGGAAAATCGAGTGCAATTTTCAACGTTGTATTTATTTTAAAAAATACGTTCATATAACAATTATAGCATGAGCGGTCGATTAAGCAGGCAGGCCAAATATTGCAGTTTTAGCATAGGTAGCACACAACTATATCTAGACTTAGGCCACAAAACAAGATGATGGTACCAGGAAAGTGCATGTGCGCCATCTATTTTTACCTACCAGAGATACGGAGAATTCGGGCGGTGACGAAAGGGCTCGCTAATAAGCCGGTCCAAAACTGCATTGTTTTGGTATTGATATAGCTCTAGCGGTCCGCACGTATACATTATGTATATTAAAATTGAGTTTAATTGCTCCGCGCATTTTAATTTTTTGCTTTTCGTAAGATTGTAAAATTCTAAATATTACTGTTTGAATACAATAAAAACCACCTTAAAATGTCTCATTATTGCTTTATTTATCATTCTTAGGAAATTTGAAATACAACTTCCAATTCAAAATTGAACCGCAAACGTGCCCATTTTTAACTGACAATAATCCGACGACAAATAAAACCTCTTTAAGAGATGGAACGATCGAAGCTTCTTATCATTCGATAAACACACAACGAAGCCGCTCTTTTTTCCACAAAAGCTTGCTCTGCACTTTTCCTCCCTGCAACAAGCGCAGTCTCGAGTGTATTTTTCTTTCCTTTTGTTCCTCATCGCTCTACCTCTATATACACCATCTCTTTTGTCTTCTTTCTTTTATCCTCGTGCAGGCGAACTTTGTATGTATCGGCGTGGTCGCCGCGTGCGTTTAATTCTCAGCGACTTGCAGCAGCAATATAGGCTCTCTCCCAATTAAATCAGGTCGAGGCACCGGCTGTCTTTCATTATCAGAGCATTATCTTGGCCTCGGAGCCCGGGCTCTTCATAGGTCGCGCCGACATAGGTATATATATATATACAACAGCCGAGCTACAGGTGGCTCCTGGATGTACGCGCGCGTGCGCGTGCAGGAGAGAGAGAGAGAGATCCACGATTCCGTGGAATCGCGAGCGATTCTGATCGATACCAAGCCTCCAATTAGAGCGAGTGTAGCCCATGTGTGTCTCTGTGTATGTGTGTGTGTCTACTTGCGAGGAGTCTCCACCTACGAGGGGGTTCAAGCACCGGATTGTGCACTTATTCGAAGCCGGGATCTATATGTATGTATATGCACGCTGATCGAAAAAGCATTTGTAAACATCCGGATCGCTCTCGAGGGTGTACACGCTTTCGCATTACAATACGTATACGTATTATGGGAATCGCCGCTTGACCTCTCTCGAATATCGATTATCTTTTATTCGGCTCGAGAGCTATAATTGATCCATATATACAAGATCGGTAAGGCGAGTCGCCGAAAAAAGAGAGGAATCATCATTCTATTCGTTCTCTGATTGGTCGTCGATTGGCCAATAAGATTACGAGATAGATGGCGGGACACGGATGATAGTTTGTTTCTAACCTATAAAAATGTTAAAGCAGAGCGCGCGGAGAGCGCATTGATCTTGCTAGTATTTTAAATTTTCTAAGAATGATACGCAAAGCAAGAATGCTTGTAATAAAATGAGATATATTAGGATGGTTTTTTATTATATTCAAACAGTTACTGATATTTAGAATTTTACGACTTAGGATAGTGCACGACATATTTAATAACCTATAAAACTTTTTTGTTTGAATTTCTAACCTCAAAAAGTGAAAATTAAGAAAATATCAAACTTGATTTTAACGTACATATAGCGTACGTGCGGATGGCTAGAGCGGTACATCAATACCAAAACAAAAAAATTTTGGACTGGCTGTTTCGCGAGCCCTTTCGTCACCGCCTAAATTCTCCGTGTCTCTGGCTGGATGAAAATAGGTGGCGCATAGACTCTTTTCCATTTCCCTCATAACAATACAATATGTGTGCCACCAATGCTATAACTGATGCGCGCGAAGGGCATTTAAAGTCTCTAGTAGTAGAAGAAGAAGACCGGTTGCGAACTATAAATCCCGCAGATTGTACATCGGCGACGGGGTGGACCCGGGCTATTAGGGCCATCACCGGGATACTAAATGACGTCGGACCAAGAGCGAGCGAGCGAGCGCTTAGCGTGTCCCGCGGCCTAAGGACGACATAAAGTTGCGTGTACGAAAATGAATGTTTGCCGGAATTTATTATTGCCCGGTCCGCCTCGTAATTCAAACGAGAGAGACCCCAGTCTGGCGTTATCTTCATCAGCTCGGCTGTTTCGCTTGCTCATGAGCGCCAGCCAGCTTCGATGTCTCTCATCCCCGTTTGTACCCCCTTTATTTTTCTTCTACGTATCGAGACGACTGTGTCCTTTCCTTTTTTTTCTTCTTATATTTGATCTATACTTTCGTTTTTTATTGGTTTATGACTTTGTTCATCTTTACTGTACTTTTCATAGGAATTAAAAACAAAACAGTTTTGGACCGTCTCTTTCGTTACCGCCAAAACTCTTCACGTCTCTGGCAGGAGATAATAGGTGGCGCATAGGCACTTTTCCATTGCCCTTATAACAATGTGCGCGCCGAGTCTAGAAATAGTGGCGTACCACCAATGCTAAAACTGACTTTTTGGCCTGTTGCTTCGGCAGCGCGAAGCGGGTCTAAAATTAATAACAAATTTTCTTCTAATTATATTTTTATTAATATATATCAGCATTCGTATTTACTGCAGAATTTGATTCTATACTTTTGTTACGAAATAACGATTGATAGCTGATTTGGACATTTGTGTTGATTCACGTGTATAAATTGAAATTCACTCCGAAAATCTAGAATTTATTCCGGTCCTAATGAATTGCACGAGTCGAGACGCTGCACAGTCCACACATCTCGAATATACATATAAATTTCCGAGTAAAACTTCGAGATTCCCCATCAAGTTAATTTATCGGCCGAACAAACATATTACGTGCAATCTAAAGTTCCGCGCCTGCCATAACTTAGCAGCGATGTATAGACCGTATAGCGGCTCATCATCAAAAAATAATGACAAAGTTTCGAAATATTTTTATTTACGACCGATCGAGGACCTCGCTGCATACGTATAATAATAAAAAGGGACAAATCATCAGCCGAATATTTTTCCACTTTATTATAATACACTCAGATTCGGTTGAACGAACGACAGGGAGATCGAGTGTTTCCCCTTTCTCAAAAAGAAGCCCAAGTATTTTTTCCCTCTTTGGCCACCTATGGACCAACTGACACGCATATATAGTTGTCTCGATCGAGTCACTTTGGCTCTCTTTTATGGTATCCGATTTCCTTGGATCTGGTTCACGCCGAACCGAGAGCCGTTCGCTGTGTGTATTATACGGTGAAAAGAAATGCCGGTCGCGGCGCGGGGACTGATTTATGGCGATCCGAGGAATTTTTAGAACGTCTTTCGGACATTCGTCGTATATACCTATATACCTGTCTCTCCCCAGCACACGAGCGTTCAGGAAGAAAAAATGCGCGAAGCGTGCACTGCACGCACGAAATATAGATTTACTACAAATTCGAGTTATTTTAATGGAAGCTCGTGCGCAAACGACGAATTGAGCAGAGAGCATTTGCGGCAAAAAAAAGAGAGGCTTCTCGAACGTTTTAATTGGCGGCGAGTGTGCAAATTTTGAAACCGATCGCGTATCCGTCGAATTATCATAGTGTCGTGTCCGCCGTGTTATCAGATGCCGCAAAAAAGGATCGAAGGACGCTCTTATCCTTGTAACCGGATCAAGCTTGGAGCATCGTCCGACAGATGGCGCCGGTGGTTGCGGTTTTCTCGCTATCTCGCGTATACCATGCTTGCACACGACTTAATTTTCGGGGGATCCCCGGGGCTTCTTCTTCTTCTTCTCTCTTCTCCGGCGGCAACGATAAACGGGCGCCTCTACCTTTATATATATATATATAACAGGCGGAGAATAAAAGAGAGAAGGCTTTTTCTGCAGGGCGGAGAGATCGCGCCTAAATCACGGCGGCGTTACATGCGCGCGAGGCGATAAAGACGATTAAAGGGAGACGCGAGTATAAATCAGCTCACGACTAGAGAAAGCTCTCTTCTCTTATCGGTCGCCACTGCGCTGGCGAAGGTCCGCGACTTTCGGCAGTACCCGGTTGACAACGTGGCTGTGCGGATTTTTACGAGCATATATTCGGCTTTTCCTCAAAGGCCGTGTGTGTGTGTGTATAGAGAAAGAAAACGGTGGAGATCTGCGAAAAAAAAAGAAAGGATAAGAGGCAAATGAATGCATCGTAAAGAGGCAAGAAAAGACGAGATCGGGTGAGAAACGGAAGGAAAAAAAGATGCGAGAGAATAGTGGCGTAAAAGAGAAGTAGTATAGCCGTGCGCACGGGTGAAGGGGACGAATGAGAAGCTGCTACATATATACGCGTAAGCGAGAGAACAATGGGGATATAGCTGGGCTTCCATATCGGCATGCGCTCGCGCGATAAAGGTACACACACACTAGAATATAAGGTGAATGAGATGGGACATAGCAGCAGGTGCTTTGTCACTGCGCCAATGAATCCAATGACCGCGGCTGTTCTTCAAATATACGGGGGGAGGGAAACAAATTCTATACTCTGTACTAATACCGTCGATTTCGACGTTTTCATGCGGAATACTCAATATTCGATTAATCCATTGGTATATCCCGCAAATGAGCTGGAATCTCACGCAGCATAAGAGCAAAGACAAGGGGACATTTTTTGTTTGCAGCGCTGACATTTATTTGGGGCCGAAAGCGCGCGCGCCGTAGCTTCTTTGCATAAGTCAGCTGCAGCGAGAAAGAGGCACGTGTGCGCATACCGCGATGTATAAATCCTTCGGCCACTGGCTAGCTTTACTGCTGCATCCGCGTCTATGTATCTTTCTATCTCTGTCTTTCTCTTTTCTCCTCCTCTTTCTTGCGCGCGCTCTGGCGACTCTTTTTCTCTTTCTATACGCGATATGCGAGGGAGCTGCTTCTGTTGCTGCTCTGCATATAATGCAGCCGTATAGGTACTGTGAGCGCAGAGACCTAAGTATCTCCGTAGCTCGATGTGTCCCTGCCCTCGATGGACCCCTGCGCATGTGTCTGTACTGGAGAGTGCGATGCCCCACCCCCGCAATGCCAGAGGAGAATGGACGCTCGCACGCGCTCGCTGAGTTTGATTCTGATGCGGTATGAAGATGCACAGTGAAACGAGAGGATAGGTGTAAAGTTTTTTTTTTTTTTTTCGTTCGGGAGAGTTATAGAAATTTTCTATTTATTCGTCTAGTTGGTCTTTTTTATAAGAGAATGATTGCGATTGTATATTGAAATAATCGAATTGACATGTTCCTCGTTTACCGTTTCTTCATATATTTTTATCATATTTTATTTTATATTTCCAAATAATTTTTTAAAATCTCGAAATCGAAGCAGTTTTGGACTGGCCCTTTCGTCACCGACTTAACTCTCCGCATCTGTGGCTAGGTGAAAATAGGTGGCGCATAGGCATTTTTCCATTTTCCTCATAACAATATGCGCTTTCGAGTCTAGATATAGTGGTGTGCCACTAATGATAAAACTGCCTTGTTTTGGCCGCTTCGGCCGCTCATGCTATAATGCAATCTAAGTCCTACAGCCTGCCCGTTCTGTCACAAATGTGAACTATAATCGAAATATGCTTCAGCCGATCATTTATATGTATTTCAATTATTCAAATGTACGTCGATTCGCTGCCTATGTGCATGCGAATTTCAGACATAGAATCACACGCTATTTCAGGTATTTCGAAGTATTTGTATTTTATATTTATGATGTATGTCTAGTGTAAAAGCACTTGTATCTTAGATTTACGACGTATGTCTATAGACTATATTGTAAAGGTTATACCATTAGGCTCATTCGAATTCAGAAAATTCTAAATTGGAGTCTGTCGCCGCCACGTTTTACAACAGTTTATAGCTACTTTCTTAATAGCTCTGTCATTACGTATATAGTTATTGCGGAAAACCATCGAACCCGTACGCAAGCGGGCGTCTAAAGTAGCTTGTTTGTTAAATTTGAATAACTGCGTTATCCCCGATATAATCTTAAACTTTTACGATCTATCAAAATTATAATAGCGAGTATGAGGAGAAAACAAACACAGCTTCTACGCGATACCTTGTAATCGATGAAATATTTAAATGTGATAAGTACCTTTTATTACTATAGGTACCAAAGTTATAAGTGCTTGATAATACATTCTAATAAGCTCGTAAAAAGTTTCTAACGCACATTATATAATACCACAGAAATAACGAGTTTCCAAACGATAAAAATGCAATTTCACAATTCATCGATACAACAAAAGAGTTTCCACTAATCAACTCCCGTATTAATAGCAACATTTTTCCATCCAGCTAACCAGAATCGTAGAGGTCTAATAAAGTACATCAGCGTCAAAATAAAGAACCGCTCGCCAAGTAGTATCTTTCTATAGAAGAGGAATATGTTCCTTTAATTAAACGAATAGAGAGAGAGCGCGAAAGAGAGAAAGAAAAAGAAACAGAAAAGGGAAATCGAGAAATCCAAGCAGCCTGAAAGATTCCTTCGGCGACGACGATCACGACCTTGAACCCACGGCACAGCAGCAGCAGCAGCAGCAGCGGTTGCTCGACGTATGTACCAAGCCGGTGTAACATGGGCGTTAATCTCAGACAAGGTCACGAGGCTTCTCTCTCCCTCTTCTCCAATTTTTCTCTCGTATATATACCTATACTCGCTTTCTCTATTTTGCGCAGCGCGCGCAAATATTCCCGCGCGTACTTCTTGCGCTGCTGATCGTGTACTTTATTCGCTTGACTCGCTCGTATTCTCGTATAGATTATTAGTCTCGTTTCTCGCTCATATGGAATAACGAATATACGTACTTGCAGCCGATGGAATTTGCTTTAAATATTGTAGAAGCTTTGCAGTGAGCTTCTGCCGTGGTAATTAGGAAGCTAAAGAGAGTACACCACCGGTGACAAAGTTTTATATCACCGTCGACTCGTCTGTTTATAAGAATGTTTATATACGTATATAATTGATTAACCTTATAATAAATTTCGCTCAACGGTTTGCGAAACAAATCGCACTGTATACTGCACAAGCTGCATATAGCCGGTAGAAACTCAATCTTTTCATCCACATATACACGCGCACCCCGTTCACGCCCTTCCACCTGTGGTGTATAATGTACGGACAGAAAGATATCGCGCTGATGCACCAGCTCGGCTTCCTTTTCCGTACACACTACACGTGCAGACAAGGATCATCCGTTACGAGCATATAACGACGCGAATGACTCCTTAAAACCCCTATTTAATCATGTTCCGGAGCTTCGAGAAGAAGAAGTAGAAGCAGAGGGTATACATAATACGGGGGGAATGATTTTGCCGATCGTCGATCGAGAGAACCTGTGTGTGTGTGTGTGTGTGTGTGTGTGTGTGTGTGTGTGTGTGTATGTTATATGTATATGGAAGGACCAGACGCGGTGTTTATGCGCTTCCTCGCGTCATTACGTTATGCTAATCGATAGCTACACCTGTCTGGGGCTCTCTATACGTGCCTCGACATTTAAACGGCTTCCAGCGAGATGAGCCGCTTTCGCTCTCTCAGTCTGAATTATAGCCTTCGCGATCCGAAATCACAATCCGTCCTCTCGATCGACGTGCCTTGTATATAGCGTCTTATACATATATAAAAATGTTGTTTTTTTTTTTCTTTATAATACGACCGACGAAATGCGCAGCGGTTCCTCGACACCGTCTGCGCGCTTTTATCGGGCTCTTATGGCTGTGTCCGTATTTTGAGAAATTATAAATCTAAGAACGTCCGTCTAATTTATACCTCTGCGGATAATTTATCGCTATATATATATCAGAAATCGGCGCCTTTGTGACGCAAGTGTCCCACGTAAATTGCGGCGCTTTGGATCAGAGACGAGTTTCTGGTTTCTGTGAGTTTCTCCTAATTATATTTCGGGAATCAATAAGAGAATTATCTTCTTTCGAGAATATCATTCGAATATTTTTTAATATTGTACGTATCTTTAGACGCGCGCAGTTATATCATGAGCGGCCGAAGCAGCAGGCCAAAACAAGGCAATTTTAGCATTTGTACCATATCAAGACTCGAAGCGCATATTGTTATGAGGGAAATGGAAATGTGCCTATGCGCCACCTGTTTTCACCTGCCAGAGTTACAGAGAGTTTAAGCGGTGACGAAAGGGACAGTCCAAAACTGCTTTGTTTTGGTATATAATTGATATCGCTCTAGCGGCACGTACGCTATGTATGTACATTAAAATTAGGTTTAATTTAGACTCGCCAAATTTTGATTTCAAAAGCTCGAGATTCCCGCATTAATCGAACAGCCAATCATAGTGGACGAATAGAATAATTACCATGTCTATTTTAGAGTATATAGCATATAAATTATTGACATCACCCAAGGGCACTGCAAACCAAGATAGCTAAAAACGTGCCTTTTTCAAACCGCGCTACTCTCCACATCGAAAAATAAACTTGGTAGCATCACCGCGAGCGGTAGCAACGATCCTACACATATTATATGCAGTATCCTGACAAGCTCGCAAATCTCTCTTCCCAAAGAAAAGATGGCGGAACGGAAGGCCCGCGTCGATAGCTCCAAGTTCGAATGCCACAACTCGAGCGACGGCTCATACGCGAAGAATATATACAACCCCGATCAAAGAAGCGCGCATATAATGGCCCGATTACCCCCGTCGCGATCGCGCATTGAAACGAGCTTCTCTCTCTCTCTCTCTCTCTCGCGCTATTAACATCGCAACAGCGCAGTATATACTTATCGAGAGAGCCACGGACCAGCTGTGTGTATATTATATATACAGCGGCTACCTGTGCGAGAGAGCTTCAGCCTTATAAGGCAATCGCGTTGCGGTGAGGATAGGATAATAGGATGCGCTATGTATACTCGGAGCTATTCCATATACTCGTGATAATCGAGGTCCTCTGTCATTTTTATCGAAGATTATTACAAGTAGAGGACGTTTAATTGTTGCAAAACGGCGCTCGACAACGTTGTTGGAAAATTCAACCGCGTTCTCCGATGACCTGCTTGCGCGGTAGCTCTTCATCTCTCTCTCTCTCTCTCTCTCTCTCTCTCTGCGTTCGGTAGCATAACCGCCTCTGCTACTTCTCTCTTTCTTTGTAATCTCGGCCCTCATCTCGCGTAATAAGTTCGCGACGACTAGCGCTCTGTGTGTGTGTGTGTGTGTGTTATACCGATCGCGAGCCTAATATAGGTAGTCGGGAAAGAGAGAGGGAGTGCTGCGCAGGTACGAAACAAAGAGGAAAGAGGACAGAAGCCGAACACAGAGAAGAGAGAGAAGAAGAAGATCGTATCAGAGTAGAGACCCCGAGTTTACGTAGAAATCCACGTTCGCTACAGAACCGGCAGCAGCCTCTAACCTTGCGGTTGGTATCGCACTACGAATCGTCTCTCTCTCTCTCTCTCTTGCTTGGGGGATCTTCAGCGCGCATACATTATCGAGGCACTGTGCACGACGACGAAGGGCTGGGCTGCCTGAGAGCGGGAGATATACCCTTTTCTTTACCAGCCCTGTTGTTTTAAATGCTGCGCGCATGTGATCCGCTACCACGGATATATACAGGCTTGCTTCCGTATGTACGTGGGCTCTGTATACATTGTTTTGGCTATTTTTTTTTTCTCCGCGTGGCTTTGTTTTCCGCTTCTTATCTCCGATTCTTTCGCAGGTTGAGTTAATTATCCGTCGTCGCTCGTTTTGCTACTTTTATAGATCGTTTATTAGATTTGGTATGTGTATATATAGGGAGGATTGACTCGTATGCAACAACGATCTCTTCTATTCGCAACGCATATACTATATATAAGCCAGTTGGAAGAATGTGGTCTGGCCATTTCAAGCTTCGGAACACATAATTATATTTAATTGCATTATCGCCAAAGCCTTTGAGGCTCTCCGTCTTTCTTATCAAGCTGATGGAAAAGGAATTGCAGCAATAGTAACAGCAGCAGCTCTAGTATAGTCGTTCGCTCTGCTTCTCTCTCTTCGTTAGCGACAATCTTCGGCATCTGATTTTGCTCTTCTCTCTTCCTTTTCGTTCGAACGTACCTACAACTTTGTCTTGATCCATGACTTCTGGCGAGAGTGAATATATGGGACTCCATTCAACGCTTTCGTGGAACTCGGAGAGAGAGAGAGAGAGAGAGGACTACTGCTATGGTTGCGTCGTCGTCGTCGCCGTCGGCACTACTACTACTACTACTACTGCTGCTGATATATCGCGTTGAAATATATTCAGCTTCTCTGATACGTTTACTTCCAGCAGGTATATCTCGAGCTAAACTGTTTATTAGCGCGTTTATGATGCCGTTTCTAGATACAACGTATACAAGCATATATTGGAATGCGGTTATAGTTTGAAAAGTACAAAACGCGTCCGACCATGCCCGACTCTATCTACTTGTACACGATGCGGCCTTATAGCGAGACAATCAGTGGCAGCAGGTTGCACGCAACGGGAGACTGTAATACGACTGCGGGCTAAACCAACGTATAAAGTCCGTACGCCGTGTGGACGTTTATGGGCCCGTGTGCTCGAGCGCTGATCGGTTCATAAAGCATTCGGTGTTGTATATACGGTTTCTATATACCCACACACACACACACACCTGGCTACAAATCAACTCAACTGGATCGGGCCCTGGTCTTTCAGTGGTTTCGTAGCCGACGATCGTAAATACGACGACGCTTCTCTATGTTCGGTATTGTGAATAAAATAATATGATTGATAAAAGAAATGCCGACGAGCTGATTGCAGTGAGACCTATATGCACTTTCAACCTTCGCACGCGGAAGAAGAACAGATCGGAGTTGGGCAATGGAGGAAAGAGAGAGAGAGAGAGAGGCGCGTCAGTGTGGACGATATCCTGCATCTTCGTTGGCCGGTTCTTATAGGACGAACGGCAGGAGGGAGAGACTCGATGTTGCACGCAATACGCTGGTCTTAAATCACTTGGCTCACCGAAGCCAGAGTTCTCCACCTCCTTCTCCTTCTCTCTTTCTTTCTCTCTTCTCTTCGCTGAGGATGAGAAAGAGGATGGATTTATATTTAAGGCCCCGGCATTTCGAGGATTCCGATTGCCTCGATCTACCCGTCGTCTCTCTCTCTCCGCTATTAGTCCCACAGAGCCTGGCTGCCTATAATTATCCGCGCCCTGTCTTCTGTTGCTGTTACTTTGGCTGGCTTATTCTTTCTGGGACTGTTTGTAGCACGCGCGAAGATTTCTCGAGTTCCAACGCTCGAGATCCATCCGTCTTTTGCACACGTCTCACCGCGGGGAAACCAGAGCGATTTATTTCGCGCTTCTTTCTCCCTACTCTTGCATGACTGTGTGTAGTCTCTCCTTTCGCTTTCGCTGGTAATAGTATTGTTACGTCTGTCAGAATCGGTCTTTTTTTTTCTTCTCTCTCTCTTGCTCTCTTCTCGGTGGAAAAAAAAATTGTATATACACCGTACACGTGTTTTGATCGCAAACAATTGACAGTCGCGGCCGCGGAGAGATAAATTGCGTGCGAAAACCGTTTTAAGCTGCTGCTGCTGCTGCTGCTGCTGGTGTGGAGAAAGGGAGAGACTTTATAAATCAGGTTTGCGGCCGGAGAGAGAGAGAGAGAGAGACACTACTGCAGTCTCGTTTCTCAGGCAAGAAACGCGTTATTACGCGTATGCGGGATTTCAATATTTTATTCGCGCTCACGAGGGCGCGAGAGCTTGTTAAAATGCTGCACGCGGTTCTCTCTGCTCGATGCAAACGAGTTTCATTATTTCAATTATTTTTGCCAAGCGCGCGCGTAACTCTTGCCAGCTATTCCAAAATAAGATCTTTTGTGTTTCTCGTATACGTGTGCATATAGCACTCGTTTGAATGCCGTGATCGATTAAATCGAAAAGCACAAGAGGGGAAAGAAGATTATATACCAACGACGTACATCCGTCGTCCGTTTCTATAAATTGCGATACACACACACACGTGACGTTTTAATATAAACCTGAGTAAAAATAGCGCATAAACATCAGCGTATAATATAACGGCTCAGAACCACGTTTCGAATAAATACGCATTCTATACATAAAGCCTCCGCTAAACGGCTCGGAAAAACACAAGGCAGCCACGCAGGGAGAGAGAGATTACGATAGGTATCCACTTATTTACGATTTTTCATATATCCCTTCATAACTCCGAGAAAACAATAAGTCGAGAGAGATAGAGAGTAAGCGAACGCGCACCGTCGCATTACAAATAGCCGACGCGCTTGAGACGCGCCCGAGTACATTATATCTATATATGTATAGTGGGTGGCACATACACACGAGGTATATCCCTCGATGACGCCTCCCCCAGGGAATGCTGAATACCTCGGCGTCCCCTCTGTGTTCTTTATCGTCCGGTCGGAATGCTTGATAACGTTTGATTTGTTTCAATCGTAAATAGAGTCGACCGACCGCAATATGCGCTAATACGAGAAAGTCTTAAGAGACGTGAGAGTATGTCTCGAGCCAAAGACGTGTGTCTCTTGGATTTTCGCGATATGGACACAAGCTATGCTGAATATTGCAAGAATCGAGCAGAAGAGACAATTCCGTCCGTGCATCAGAGATGCTAATTGCAGAGAGTATATAGAGGGGAGAGAGAAAAAAAAAAGGAAACAAGGGGCGATAAAGAGGCGGCAGGGAGACAGTCGACAAGCGCCGAGTCGAGCCGCTGCTGCAGTGAGAGTATAGCAATTGATGGGACAGGCCAGCGCGTTTGTTGAGCTAATTACCGCGGCGAAGCGCTTAAGCGCACGCCGCTACATACAAACGGCATTAAAGCTCTTGGTCATCAATCGCTGTGGACCTTGTTGCGAGCGACTGACTCTCTCTCTCTCTCTCACTACTTCGTCGTTGTAGTCGTCTTATTGAAGGGTGTAATTGGCCGGACGCCTGGAAATTAATTAGAGAGACAATCGAGAAGCTCTTTATATACCGCATGTTTGACGATGCTTCCGATGCGAGCTTTTCGATAGTCCTTATTCTCCGCTGATGGTATTCGTTTTTATCGTGCAAAAAAAATATCAGTACTAGTGCAAAAGCTACTCGGCGGTGTAGTGGAATCCGCGCAAACACGTGATCTTACCGGAGAGTCGAGTTAATGCATTCGCGCGGGCAATTTTAAATAACGATTATCGTAAATTCGCTCTTTTGCCAAAGTCTCTTAGTACATATACGCTGCGTAGTCGCGAACGAAAATATAATTTCATCTTCCGAATAAATCGAAAAGCACACACACATACAAACAAGTGTTGGGGGAAATCAACCCCTGCGCTTTTGAACACGTGGTTAGTCTCTTCCTCTGCAGGCGCGTTAACTTGTCTTGCCGGGTGAGTATTTACGATACCACAGACTGCGCGCGACTCTCCACTGTACCTCCTAGTTGTCTTCGGGGACAAATTTCCAGGTGTAATTGGGGAAATGAAATCCGCAGGATTTTAGCCGGGCCCAAAAGCCATGGTAATTATGTGTGTCTGTGATGCTTATACCTATATACTACTGCTATGCTGCAGTATGTCTGACGGTGAGTTTGCTCGTCGATTGTCGGTTATTGTTATATAGCTGCAGCTTTTGCTCTTTGATAAATTGAGCTAATTTGTATTTGTTGTTTGATTTGTAGTGCAGGAGCGATTATAACGAAACTGTGTATAGCGATTGAAAATGCTATAGACAGAGAATACACGCGTCTCGTCACTCGAGGGGATGTCGCGCAATCCCCAGCGCTCGTTATCAGCGCTCATCTTCATTAATCCATGGCTAACGGCGCCGTCTTGACTCCTTAGATGCTGAGTTGTCGGTCTCTTTTCTCGTTTCTATACACGCTGTATATATATATATATATACATTTTTTTTTACAGCTTCTGGGCACGCGTGCGATTTATTTCGTCGGCGCGATGCTCGTTAATACACTATACATGCGTCTAATCGTGGTAAAGAAGAGACTTATTTTGATTCCTCATTGTCAAGCCGCACGCGTGACGTGATGTGCCATTTAAATTTTCAATATTTTAGATATTATTAAAACGCTATTCTAAAATATGACTTGCAATAAAAATCTACTACGATGGATGAAATAAATTAACGTCGTGATACAAGAGATGGCAGTTACAACTTGAGCGGCTTAAGCAGGCCACAACAGTTAAAGCAGTGTTGGCATACGTGACAAACCGCTATACATATGCACTGCGCTCGCAGATAGCGATGTGGGAAATCAAAAAGGGTCTTTGTGCCACCTATCTTCGTTGGTAAGAGATGCGGAGAGTGTTCGAAGTGAAAGCTGTGGAAGAACAGCCCTGATGCTTTGTTTTGATGTATAGGTATACATCCTTGTCTGCTCCTACGAATTAGAAATCAATTTGAACTTGTTACACTATAATTTAGTAGTACGCACCTATGGGTCCACACGCTTCTGTTCTTGGCCGACTCGCTGCACATGTCGCATACACAGCAGCAGCAGTCATATATACCTCTTAAAACCGAACGCCCTTTTATCTCTTGTGTTCCTTTCGAATTCATCGTACATATATCGGACGCGACTCTGTGTGTCTCCTCTCCGGTGTGCAAGTATACACAATATACATATAGGGACTGCTTTCGCAGGAAAAATTCCTCCAGCCTGCTGCTGCTGGTGCCGAATCGCCGCAAGATCGGGACAGATCATTATGGGTCCCCGTAAGCAGAGCTCCTTCTTCTTGGAGACTTTCTTTTGCTCTCTCTTTCCGTTCTTCCTTGGGCCTGTGGCTCGTAAATATTCGCCAGCCGAATAATGCTGCTGCTGCTGCTGCTGGCGTTGTTGCTCAGTTATTCGATCCCGTAATGAAGGACATCCTCGTTAATTAGTCGATAAATTATCCTTCACACTCGCGAAAGACCTTCTCTCTCTCTCTACCCGCTATCTATCTATCTATCTATCTATCTGTCCGTCTCGCGTGTGCAGTAGTGCAGCCTTTCGTTTCTAAGCGCCTGATATGCTTTTTTTTTTTTGCT
The DNA here is from genome assembly GCA_012977825.3 of Pteromalus puparum. Classification (NCBI taxonomy): domain Eukaryota; kingdom Metazoa; phylum Arthropoda; class Insecta; order Hymenoptera; family Pteromalidae; genus Pteromalus; species Pteromalus puparum. The sequence goes on along the minus strand of CM053171.1, from coordinate 3,846,953 downwards.
CAAGAGAAAGAGGCGAAGATTTGGTCAGGACCGCATAGTTTACGACACTCCGTATCTCGCGCGCAAAAGAGAGAGAGTGAGAACGAAAGAGAAGAGAATTGAATGGTTTCCTTAGCTTTCGGGAATCCAAATTGGGGGAACACCACGCGCGTAAAAATATCGTTTCGGCTGCTACCTGCTTTTTGATCCATCCCCTATATACACTGTCACGGTGAACGTCAGAACCCAATTAATAATAATCACCCATATTGTAATAGGATTTCATCGAGCGTGCGAACTCTTCGATTACACGTGTATATGTATAAACAGCCAGTTCTAACATAAAAAATTTCAATGCAACCAGCTTATAATTCGCACCGACAGCATATAGTCGGTTAAAAATACGTGTCCGCACTTTCCCATAGCAGCAGCATAACCGATAAGATCTCCCAGCGCAAAAGTGTGTATATACAGAAGTGCGTGTCAAAGGAGCCTCTATGGGCCGTCGTCAGAGCTAGAGCGCGACATTCTCTCGACTACTTCGTGCTACTCGGCCATACATCAGAACAGCCCTATAACTACTTCCTGCGCGTTTGCAAACCGCGGAAACGAGCCGCGGAGGTTGCGCGCCTCGCATACAGGTTGCTCAGCCGCGTAACCTGAGAGCTTACATATATTTACAGGTGATATAGCGATGAGGATGCTTAACGTCACATTATTCACGAAGAAGTTGTTTAGAGCCAAGCTGTGGATAAGTTGCGGGGATTCGAATTTCTTGGAAAAATTTACGATACTTATCGGCTCGCGCGACGAGGATTATATCTGGTGTCGTTGATTTTTTTCTTTCGTTACGTTTATAATATAGAGTAGTTTTTACGCAGCGTTTCTAAGTAATTATGGTTTAGAAAAATCTTTTGCCGTCTTGTGAGATCGATTCGGAGAGATAGAAACGCAGGTCATCTCGCGGTGGTTAATCGTCGCAACCACGCCTCTACGGAAGCTATATGGGAAAAGCATACAACGTAGCGTGCAGCAGCAGTTTCGATAAGTGCAAGATAGCTTATGAGACTGTCCCGAGTGATTGGTCGAGCTCGCGGGTCGAGCGCATTCCTTGCATTATACATACCACTGCAAAGGAATACGTATACTCTGGAGCGCATGTTTCAGTGTTTAAAGTTGCAACTCGCGGATTAGGAATCGCAACTGGTTCTCTCTCTCTCTCTCTCGCGAGAGACGTTAATTTGAATTACAATGACGGAAATTACGGACTGGTTTCCCCCGCGCGGATTTTATTGGGCGGCGTAAATTACGCGTCGCTCTCTCTCTGTTTGCGCTTTTTTACACTTCTCTTTCTCTCTCTCTCTCTCGCTCCTTCTTCGGGCGTGTAGGTTTGCAAACTTGTTCGCAGCAGCAGCAGCGCAAAAGTGGAGAGAAACGTATTGAAAGGAGCTGGAATTTTAATTTGTCAGGGGATGAAAGATTTTCAGTAAAAAGGACTGTTTATTGACTTTTTATTGGATAGAGGCTCGTCGCCTCCTCTCGTCGTCGAGGATACTTCTTCCTTTTTTCATCTTTCTCTTTCTCTTCGTTTCGTCCGCCGTCGATATTTATCGCCGGCAACAAGGCGTTTAATGCCCGCAGCTCGATGTTCCTTGCGGTTTGCATTCGAATAACTTTACAAAAATACGTTATTTACAGATGTATGAATCAGAGGTAGGCTCTCTTTCTCTTGATGCTCTTTTAACATTTAAATTGAAATGGCTTGTACAAATAAATTACGCTCGAGTCTTGCGCGCGTATAAAAACTCGTTTTTCTTCTCTTTTGTTGCACGCGCGCTTCGGAAGAATAAATTAATCTAATATAATAAATACGTTGGTTTATTGCACTAGAAATCCATGCTGTTGGCTTCGTCGAAAATAGTGGCGATGTAATTGCTGGCGTCGTTCGGAGTCGGGTATTCGTCGGAATGAGAATCAAGTAAGTGAGCCCGAAGTTCCTTCGAGAAGTTGGTCTGATAAGCTAGGCAGGATCCGCATTGATATATCATTTTGCCTGGATGTAGGTTCGTCGATAAAACGTGTTTTCGGAGATTTTCCTGAAAGACAAAAAAAAAAAAAAAAAAAAAAACGCTATAATGATATAAATGCAGTAATAAATACGTCATGCAATCGAGATAGGCCTCTAAAAACGCGCAACATATTCATATACCCGCGAAAATCAGCATATAAGCGTCGAAGCTCGCTCCATAAACACGTCAACGTTCTCGTTCGCCGGCTGCGCATATAACCGGCGAGTAACAAATAAATCAGCATAAACGCGCAACAAAGCGTATCATCAGCCTTCCCTGATTTAATCATCAGCTGCGCGGTCTTACAAAGAGAGCCCCGTATACGCACTCTCTCTCTCTCTCTCTCTTTCTCTCCTGAATACCGATATTGAAAAGGAGCCTGTGCAGAAGAAGGCAAGAGAGGAAGAAGAGGATGAGGCAATATAGGTACTTCGCAAATCTCCGAAGAGTGACTTGTACGAGCTGCCGTTGCTGCTGCGCGTTAAGCATTTACACCTTGGCTCTCTCCAACGCATATAAACCGGTAGGCGGGCACTTAGCATCCGAAGGTTCAAAGGTAAAGACTCGTATATATCCAAGCCGTTAAGCTGCCGCTGCTTCTGCGATGTATACAAGGGACGTCTATTGTAAAACCATTATCGATGTCTCGAGNAAAAAAAAAAAAAAAAAAAAAAAAGAAACGCTATAATGATATAAATGCAGTAATAAATACGTCATGCAATCGAGATAGGCCTCTAAAAACGCGCAACATATTCATATACCCGCGAAAATCAGCATATAAGCGTCGAAGCTCGCTCCATAAACACGTCAACGTTCTCGTTCGCCGGCTGCGCATATAACCGGCGAGTAACAAATAAATCAGCATAAACGCGCAACAAAGCGTATCATCAGCCTTCCCTGATTTAATCATCAGCTGCGCGGTCTTACAAAGAGAGCCCCGTATACGCACTCTCTCTCTCTCTCTCTCTTTCTCTCCTGAATACCGATATTGAAAAGGAGCCTGTGCAGAAGAAGGCAAGAGAGGAAGAAGAGGATGAGGCAATATAGGTACTTCGCAAATCTCCGAAGAGTGACTTGTACGAGCTGCCGTTGCTGCTGCGCGTTAAGCATTTACACCTTGGCTCTCTCCAACGCATATAAACCGGTAGGCGGGCACTTAGCATCCGAAGGTTCAAAGGTAAAGACTCGTATATATCCAAGCCGTTAAGCTGCCGCTGCTTCTGCGATGTATACAAGGGACGTCTATTGTAAAACCATTATCGATGTCTCGAGTATTATTCGCGATGGATAATATATATTTGCTAAAAATCTGAGAAACGATTCGAATAATTGCAAAGTTGCCGCTGATGCTAACGCTTAGATATATTATACGAGTGCGGAAAAAAAAAGAACCGGACGCGCGCTTTCATTGGCCGTGCGAGAGAGAAGCTCTTGAAAGGGAGCTAAGTAGCACGCACGGGGTCGTAAACATACAGCCGTCCGGAGCTTATACGAGCCGTTGATGGCAGCGGCAGACATCAAATTTAATTTCCCATAACTAAATCTTTCCTTAGCGCTTGTGCGCGCGAGCCCTGCTGTCGATGTGTGTATACTATATACTACCGCTTGTATCTCCACGGCACTTCCTCTCTCTCTGTGTATAGGAAGCTTTTTTTCTCTTTTGGAACATTTTTAGCGAAAAAGCTCACACACACACACGTGATTTATAAATTTCACAGTCTGAAGAATGTTCAATTACCATCGAGCTGCAAAAAGCGAAAAAAAAAAAACAGCGCGAAATACCGGTCTCTCGCGAATGCCTCGTTTATCTGGCGATAATTAGCGCGCGGCTCATGCTCACCTCAAAGCTTCGCTCGATCGAACCTTACCACCTACATATATACGAGCAGCTCATATAATCAAAAGAGCGCGCCACCAACCGCGAAAAGTGCCGATCCCAACGCGACGCTGAGAGCCACTGGAATGAGTTTATACGTCGCGCTATCGTATGCCTTTGCACATGTGTGTGTGTGTGTGTGCGAAGCGACACACAGCCGCACCGTTACATTAGCATACCCGGCGAGAGCTACGAATCTGTCTCTCGTAAGCTGGGCGCGCGCACAATTAACTCGTTATCTTATCGGTGACTCGCGGCGACTCTTCGAAGCCGAAAAACATTAAGGTGTACGCACGCCTTGCTTAATTTACACCCCGCAAAACGAAAATCGTAAGGATGAGTCGCCCCGAGAGAGATTCCTTCTCTTTCTTTTTTTTTTTTTTTGCCTTCTTCTTGATTCTTTCTTGCTCTTGGCTCCGTGTGTAGCGAGAACTCGCTGACAGCTTTATGCTGATGAAAGAAACAGGTGTGCGTGTGTGCGCGTCGATAACGCGGCATATAATCGTTCTGTGCTGCGCGAAATTCATAATTTCCCGGGTTTTACGGCGGCTTTGCGTTTCTCGATATGCGTGCGCGGCGACTGGCTTTTATTCCTTCTTTTTATGCACATAAGGGTTATCGATGAGCGGATCGGTACGATATGATCGGCGTTGGAGATAGAGAGTGAGAGCGAGCTGAGGACACCGGTGGTTGACGATCGTCGTTACTTTGTTTCTTAATGAATACGTCGGCGAGGGATGACTTTAATGAGATCGAATGAACGGCGTTGACGATATGACAGGTGATTGCTCCCGGTTTTTGAGAAATCGGTTTCTCGCGCTGATATTACCTTATCTTCAAACGCGAGCTCGCGTAAAATAGTTTTCTCAAAGTTATTTGCGTCATCCTGCGGTGGCATCAAGAATATATATTGCGTCCAGTCATCTTGAAGATTTTTACACATACAGCCACGGAACCAGTTTCTCGCTGAGGAATCTGTCATCGAATTATAAACCGATTACCCGCACTCGGAGGGAGAGAAAACAATTTCCCTCTAATGAATAGGCCTCCCTCGCTCTCCGCTATACACTGCAAAAGGACAAATACGAACGAAATTCGAATCTTATCGATCCCTCTCTACGCTTGTTAGAGCATCGAAAGAGAGAGAGAGAGAGAGAGAGAGAGAGAGAGAGAGAGAGTCACGGTTATTTGCACGCGTATACGGACGACGCGTTACATTGTAATGGCCCCGTATTTACCATCGGTATAGGGCTCGCTCTCTCTCTCTCTCGGTAGCGGGTTAATCGAAGAGCCGGCTACCACTTCGCGGTAGGTCCGCCTCCCTCTCGATTTCGTCGTTTTTTTTTTTCATTCGCGAACGAGAGAGAGAGAGAGGGCATTCCGATAAGGTTAATCAGCGGCCGGATTCGAGATTTATGGCAAGCCAGTCTCTTGTCGTCGAGCGAGAGAGGCCTGACCGACGCGCCGAAGAATGTTTTTATCCCTAATGACAGCTTTATGGGTTTCTCTGGATTTTCGCTGATGTATAGTCCTATAATACAGAAAAGTTTTCTCACCAGATTGTTGCTCGCGTAGTTACAGTGGCGGCACTTGTACGGCTTCTTCCCAGTATGCAGACGGACGTGTCGCTTTAGGTGTGAATTGATCCTCGTCGTGAAGTTGCAACTGCCATACTGACACTTGAGCAACTGTTCGCTATTCTCCTCGACCGACACCTCGTGTCGCTTCCTATGCCTGAAATCATGCAAAACAAAGGGTAAATTAATATCTAATGGCGAAAAAGCAGCCGCGACCGTATTTTAATTAACGCCACGCGCGGCACAGCGAAAGCAGGTATAGACAAACAAACGTGTTAATCATTTTCGATCGTGCCGCAGAGCCGGGAAATCGAGCAAGAGAGCGATTATCGCCGCATAGCCGCGCGCGCGCTCGCGAAGTTTATGGTTGTCTATAGAGCAAAAGCACACCGGGCGATTACTGATTATGACTGATGCGATATGCGTGCGCGATATTACCGTCTCTCTACTGCGCTGCAGTGAGAGCTGTTCTCGAGTGCCATTGCCGCTCTCTCTCTCTCTCTCTCTCTCTCTCTCTCTCGCCTATATCAGCTTCGAAATGCGTGACACGTTTAATTAAAATCCCGCGTGATTTACTCGCACGAGCGCCTGTATACCGAGAGCGGACCGCTGGACGCACATGCACAAGCTCGGGTGGGTATATGGATGGAGGGATGCGGAGAAAGAGCCGCTCGTAATATGGTAGAAGGAGTGGAAGAGCCGAGGGGATGAATGTATTTTGAGTGACTCTTTTTTTTTCGTGATTTTTGCTGTAATTTAGTGGTTCTATATTGGTGTGTATAGCCGAGAAAATACAGCTTAAGGGGCTGATCATATTACTAGTTCGTTTTTTCTTTTAACATATCCAATTTTTTTACTTTCCAACGCGTTTTCGTTGCTCACCATTCTTTCCCTTCGCCAGCGGCGGGTTATACCAAGTGCGCATACAGCTCTAAAAAGGGTTGAAAAAAAAAGGCAGCAGGAGGAAGAGATAGAGAGCGAGCGGAAGGCAGAAAACATAGCGTAGGGTCACTTAATTGCTGGAAAATTGAAAACGACCGAGCAAAGTTTAAATGTACTGCGAGTAGCACATTATCTCTTCTGCTCGCTGAAATATCACACACCAGAAATTCAAACTACCCGCCGCTGCAACGCGAGTATATATAGATTTTTATCAATCATCGTCGAGAATCGTCGCGAAACAAGCCGTGTTTGCAAAGTTATGATACGAGAGGACCAGGTGTGTCACACATCGCCGACAGCCGAGAAAGAAGCGCATCGACGCGGTATTATCATACATAGGTATATATATATATATATATATATATATATATATGCGTCGAGAAATGTAGCAGGGAATTTACGAGTCCAGTGGCCATAACGCGCATCCGTTGCAGGTGTAGGCACCTGACGCACAGCTCGTGCGAGTGAGAGCGAGAGTTACAAGCGCGATTAAAAATGATTCTTTCACTCGGTGTGCAGTACTGGTACGCATATGTATACCACCTCGCATGCATAATTAAAGCTGTCGAGAGAGCGTGATTCACTCGTATAATCTGCTATACAATGTTTCGAAGGAGCTGCGGCTTATATTTGAACGATCGTCGAGGTAATTTTAACGACTCCGCGAGCGCCTTTACGTCTTATCGAATTGTTCTTTACGTGCCATTTTAATAATGATTAGAAACCATTAGTCGGTAGGATGAGTCGTTCAGCGAAACATATAGTTTCCTCTCTAAATATTACGCTACAATCGCTTTAACTTCAAAGTATATAACAATTACATTATAAAAAACCGTCGCCGATTCATTGGCACGTAGCTTCCTCCAACTTAATTTATAGTTCAGCAATAAATAAAATATTGTTTTAATATATATTTGCATGCAGGGCAAACATTTTCGTGTGATTTGCGGTGTAGCAGACGAAATTGTCGCTCTCTCACAAAGGCTGCGATCCGCGCCATCCACCTATACTTTTACTCGCCATGCACGGCACTGTCGAGCCCATTGATTAAATTTTAGTGTTATTTTAGTATTTACTTATTATTCTAATTGTTCCAACTTAGAACGAGCAGTGCGAGGTCGAATTCAAAATTCCCGCGGTACGTGAACGCAGAAGAGCTTCGAACTCTAGCGCAGGGTCGACACTAGTCAAACAAAAATATATCACACTTGCCGGAGGGTCAAGAGAGGAGAATTTGTTTAGAACGAGCTCGCGGTGGAAAAAGAGGACGAGGAAGAGAGAAAAAGCTTGTATTTAGCGCGCGCAAACGGGGTAAAAGCTCGACGATAGCAGTGCGCACACAACCTGCATAACTTTTAAGCTCACGCTTTTATTGGACACGCGAGCTACGTCCCTTGAGTTTTACTGTGGTCAAAGAACGCACTGTACACCAAAAGTCCAGACGGTAGAATTTATCTGCTCCGGGAAATTCTTTCTCCCGTCCAATTCGCCTGCTAAGGCAAATAAGCCATCAATTCTACTGGTAAAAATTAAAAAAAAAAATAACGTACCTCACGAGCTGAACCTTGGTTTTGGCAGCATAATCGCAGTCGTCACACTGAAACTCTCGTCGGCAATTGGCAGCGCTGTCATGAACGAGTTTCCGGTGATGTTTGAGTTCCGTCTCCGTACGCAGGATCGTCGGACAGCCAGGTAGTCCACACTTGTACTGCTTTCCCGCGTGTCGCATCATGTGCTGTCGTAGAATATGCCTGCAACGATAAAGAACGTTGAGTACATTACGACGAACAAAACGATTCCGAGCCGAGAGAGAAATCCACCTGTTTACCCCGCGCTCTCGCTCGGAGTGCACGGCAGCCGCACGAAATCAATTCTTCCTCTTTTTTTTTCACCTCTTTAGCGTAGCAGCAGCAACAGCAACAGCGAGCCGGTAGCGAGGACGATTTATAGTACAGCGAAGAATGCCGCGAACAAAAGGGCATCCGATTTTTTCGATAGCCGCTCGCTGCTACCGAGAAATTCTTGCGCAGAGCCGCATATGTGTGTGTGTGTGTGTGTGTGTACGTCGGAAGCAAGAAGGGCCCAAGGAAGAAAAAGAGACCGAGAGAGAGAGAGAGAGAGAGAGAAGAGCGCAAGGCTGCCTATAAGGACGAGAACGCGTGCATAAAACGAGAGGGGGCCGCGCACGAGAGAGAGAGAGAGAGATCTGGGCCGTCCAAGCCACAGGAGCTGCCCCGGGTTCTGCAATTGGCCACGCAAGTGTAACGCCGCGCTTTTACATTGTAAGGACGCCCGCCCTCGCATGAGAAATCACGGCCTGTTGCTTGTGCTCTTATCTCTCTTGTGCGCGCTTGGGGAGAACAGCTTTGCTCGTATATGCGTGCTCGGTACAGTACACGCGAGATGCCGCGTGAATTCCGATGCAAGTGAATGATCGTTGACCATCGTTGCGACACACGTGGGATTCTTTGTTTTGTTGTTGGGGATTTTTTTTTGCTCGCGAAATCAGCGGGGAATTTTAATGGGCTGACTTTGATGGAATTATGGTATCGGTTTGGATTTTTATTGCGATGAATCATATCTCGCTGTGTTACTATGGAAAATCATCGTATTTGTTGAGAAACAAAACTTCGGTTAAATAAGCCAAATTCGAGCTGAGACTAAAGTCAATTGCATAAATTAGCCGTAAATTCGAAAAGTCGAAAAGATTCAAACAAAATTGATTGAAAAATAAATTTGCAGCCACTCCTACGGAGCCTTCACAATCCTCAATCTTACCGAGTGCTCTCTGGCAGCGAAAAAAAAAAAAATATTCGCGAACAAAAGCATGACCCACATAAATACATCAAGAGATCTCTCGCTCCGAAACTTGTAGAAATCCCCCGCTTGCGCGCTTGACCGCATCATCCGAAAGAGAGAAAAGAGAAGAAGAGGCTTCTCTTGCTTTTTTGGGATGTCGCAGGCGTGACGAGAAACGGCTGTATATGTGTGCGATCGGGCAAAACCGGATACCGTCAATCACGCTGATTTACCTGCAGAGAGAGAGAGAGCCTCTCGCATCGTCATCCCGTGAAGCACACTCATTTACCCGATCGGACTCGCGCCATTTAAAAGTCTAATATATATAGCTGCTCTTCGTTACATTACATCCGTCAATGTGCCGCCGCACACACGGGGCGGCGCCGTCTGCGTGCCTTGATTTCTGACGTTTTCGCCCGCAGGAGGGGAACCAGTTCGTTTCTTTTTTTACCCGCTTTTTTTTTGCCTTCGATTCGTTTTGGTCTTGTGTGAGCACCGCGCTGTGATGGCGGATCTCCATTAACAAAACGCGCCATTACGAGGCGAGGCGCGAGCAGTGATTCATTCNGGGGGGGGGGGGGAGATGAGAGGGCGAAGAGAACACTTTTGGCGCCTAGCCGCAGCCGACTGCGATGCTCCGAATTGGATGGATGGATAAAAGAAGAGAGAGAGAGACAAGAGCCGATCGAGCTTCGCGATTGGAGCGATTCGTATTTTGTTATTAATTTTATAAATATTTAAAAAAGCAGAAGTCGGTTTTAACGAATCATTTGTAACTGTAACACTACCTATATCTTTTGGTGCAAGAAGCCAGTACCCTTTTCGAATATTGGGATTTTCTACTGGTCCTAATACTTAATTATAACTGAAGATCAATTACAAATATGAGCAAATTTTCGCCAATCGGTCACTTTTTGGGGTCGCGAAATGGCAAATTTTCAAAAAGCGAGCACACCTTTTCTAACTTGGTTTATCTTGTTCATTATATCATAAAATGTACAAAAAGTCAGTGGAGCATGAGAAAACTGCTTTGTGACACTGTTTTTTCGGCCCTTTAAATTTAACCAAAAATAGCCATTGTTCAATGGCATGTACTTAATTTCCAAAGGTGCAAACGGAAAATTCAGATTACTACGATGAAAGAACGGTAAAACAGATTTAATTTAAAAAAAAAATGCGTCGAAAATGCTTGATTTGGTCAAAAGTTGTCTACAACTGAAAATATAGAAAAATCATGAAAATTTGAGGATTTGAATGTGCAAATATATTACGGAAGAAAGGGTGAAAGCGGACATTTAAAAAATGAATTAAGTTATACTATAATATTCGATTCTTTGACGTTAAACAAGTTCAACGCGGAATAAGTTCTATTTACATCAATTCAAGGTCACTCTTTTCGAAAAATTTCTATAAAGTGGAGGTTAAACGAGAAAAATAACATTAGGTGTACAGCATAAGATAAGTAAAAAAGGTAAGACACTTAGGGTAGACGACCAGCAGAATAAAGCGAGCGACCACTATGAGCAATAAGAAACGAGCAGAAATCTCAATAAACATGAGACAAGAAGATACGAAGGTATAATAGAAAACGAGAAGGAGGAGGAGGGACAAGAAAGATTAGGGCCAGAGCGCTGCGCGTGCGGCTAAATAAAAATGTAGACTCTGTCTTCTAGAACAACGGTGGAAAGATATCGTATAGAGGAAAAGTTTTGTCTGATATGCTGTATCCAGTGGAGGAAAAATCTCGCTTAGGACACGTATAGGACAATCCATAAAGTTGACCTACACGCAATTTCGTAAGAATTTTTGACATCCTGGCAGCGGCTATAAGATAGCCGACTCCATAAAGCCGCTTTTCCTTGCTTCCCTCGCTCTCGCTTTGAGACTCACCGCTGCAGGCTTTTCTGCGTTTCTTATGTATTATATTATGGCTCTCTGCATTACACCGCTGATCTTCAAAGGTATTACGAGCGTTGGCAATTATTTATGCTACGCGTTCGCACTTTTTTTTTTTAGAGAATTTGTTATAAAAAATATGTTTTATGTGGATAGGTTTACTTCGGGCATAAGTATAACTGTAGTGCAATTTACGTCAATCACGTCGATAAGTATCTAATACTTGGAAGTATCCGATTCACGTGACTTATTACCTTTGCGATAAATGAAAGTCACGCAATGTTCACACTGATAGCATGTATGAATATGAAACTATTATCAGCAGATTGAGTTCAAATAAGGTATATTTGGCTCAGTTAAATCGTCCATATACATTTGCTTAACTAAGAACTACAAGTATAGAACAGTAATCGAAGTTGAAAAAAGCATGAGGAAAGTATGACACAAAAGCGTCAAATGTTACGCGCACATCAGTAATCAAACATAATACAAAAAATGATTAATCAAGCAAATAAGAGATAAAATTATAAAATTTCACTAAATCAAGTCTCTCCTCTGGCTCTCGAACTGGTTCGCTCATTCGATCCCTCAATCTCGTTCTGCATCTTCGACTCTTCTTCTCACACATACACTCACACAACTATATATATATATACACACACACAGACAGCGTCAGCAACTCGGGATATTCCCTACTTTGGAGGTCTCCACGCGCGGCACCAGATCAATAAATATAAATCTCGATGCGACGCGCTCGGAGAGAGCACGGCATCGACCGACAGAGAAGCAGAGCCGTCGGCCTAATCAACGGGAAAAAAACTCGTAAATCTAAGTGACAATTCGTGTAATTAAAATCAAGTAGCTAACTATAGCCGCGCGCACTACTCTTTCTCTTTCTCTCTCATCGTCGCGATGATGCGAGAAGCATCTATCTCTCTTCTTCTTCTTCTTCTTCTTCTTCTTTTCTCTCTCGATCCTTCGCTGCTTCTCTCGTGTCGGTGAGCGAAATGAAGGGACTCGTGTCGATGCTATTGCTGTGCTACTACTATACATTGCTGCGGCTCAAGAAACGTATGTATAGGATGGAAGTGGCTGTATGGGCAGACGATAATCAACGACTGCGTCGCTTATTCAAAATGCTGGACTTGTTTGCGCGTCCTCTTCGTTCTTTTTTCGCTTCAGCCTGTACAGCCCTGTAGTGTATTATGCTCTTTTTGCCTTTTCTTTATATGCGTATACCTATACAGGTATATCGCGCTGATGTTCGCTATTCGTTTTTCTTTATTCCCGCTGCTGAACTTATGGCTTTTGACTCTCGATCGCGAGTGTTTTAATTGAATTCCGATGAAGCTATATACGGTGTATTTATAAGCACACGAGTCGAGCGAGCGGCTAAAAGTTTCAGTTAATGTAAAGTACTTTATGGATATGGTAGCGCGCGCGCACGAGGGGATACGATTATATGTGCGCAAAATCCGCCGATTTAATGACGCCGAGCTAATGATAATGCGTAAAATCGGAAATCAGTATCTGTTATCCGAAATAATTCGGACAATAACCGGTTACGAGGTTTAGAATATCTTCGCTGCTCGAAAAAGGCTGGTTTACGCTATCGGCCCAAGCGCACCTGGTGAAGTACAGTCGTAATCGTTAACTCTCGCTGCAATGATAACAATACACTAAAGCGTATACATTATTCGTCGGAAAAAATTCGTCGATCACAGTACCGCATTCGAGTATTAAATCAGCTCTTTCAATTCAACCTCACAAATCTCCCGAAAAAGGAACATCCCCAGTGCGATTAATCAAAAGCTATACACGGTCCTGTCTTCTTTCCCACAGCGGTGGCAAAAAAAAAAAAAAAAAAATTCTCTCCCTCGCGATGGGGAAAGAAAAAAATCCGGTCAGTACATAAAACACGCTGTTCATAATTTTCCTCTCTCCCTCTTCATATCTCGCGGGCGTTCGGCTACTATAAAGCTTTTAACAAGCGCAAGAGGAGCTTTAAGGGGGCCCGTGCGAATGTAACATCGCTGCTGTCGCTGCTGCTGAGGGGATTACATTACGAGCTTCGGCTCGCGATCGGAATAGCGATGAGACAAATGCTGCGGGACGCTTTACACGAACTGCACAGTCCTTAGCGCGACCCTGTGGCGAGTGACTTATGTGCCCGCGACGCCGCGAACTCGAACGGACGCAAGCGCGCGAGCCGTAAGCAGGTGGAGGAGGAGATGATGGAAATGCTGAGATTGTATCGATGCGCGATATATATATATATGCGAGCTACTCTTCGGTTTTTCGTGGATGTATGTGTGCGCACGCATGCTTACACCTTGCATCTGATTAATGTGGAAAGTTTGCGAGAGATTTTTAATGGTTTTGAGTGGAAAAATTTGGAAAACGATATTTGAACAGTTCGACTATAGTTTGTTGTGAAGTGAGTCGTAATATAAACATCGCGTCACTATGGTGCGCTGATAGTTTCAAATGCGCGGGAATCCTTAGTTGATAAAACGCAGCCGTGAGCTATTATCGTTTTGGAGCAGGGATTTCCTTCGTAAAAAATTTTAACTGAACCGAGTATGAGATAATGTTTTCAGTGACAAAAACGATAATAACCAACTAATTATGCGAATAAATATTCGTTTTGCCTTTCTCCAGCAAGAATTGTCTTAGCAGCTGATATAAGGTTGTTCAAAGACAAAAATCTCCAATTAGTCTGCTGTAGTTTGCGTACAGTATGCCACACAAATGTTGCGTCACCATCAGTTGCGCCTTACTAGATTTAAATGTCTGAGGAATTCAATAATTTTGGAGTGGGGACTTCCTGAACCGAGTATCACATATTCCCAGTAACGACGACGACAATAAATTATGCAGATCAATATTTGTTTTGCTTTTCTCCAGCGCAGATTCTCTTAGCAGTAGATATAAAACTGTCCAACGACGAGAATCTACAGTCAGTCTGCAGACGTTGCAGAGAAACGTTTACTCAGCTACCAAAATGCTACTCTTCGTCGTGTCAAGTATTTTGATACTACAAGCTGTTTTTGCTGCCCCTGTAAATGGTAAGTAAAAAATTTCTCGAAGATGATTATAAGAACGTCAGCTTTTTTTTCAATAAACTTTTCTCTAGTAACTATGTATACGAATTAACACTCGCTACTTTTTTGAATATCATAGAAAATGAGGCGGAGCTATTAGTAGCAGCAAGACATGGAATTTACCGAATGAACTTGGATGGAAGCAACACAGTTCTAATCGCCGAGGCTGTCGAGGCCGCGAGTGTGGACTACCATCACGCTAAGCGTTTATTATTCTGGAGCGACGTGGCTACCCACAAAATTTACAGCAAGGATTTGTTCGACAATTCTAGTGATATCAAAACCGTAGTTGAGGGCCCAAATGACTGGGAACCTCGAGCCATCGCCGTCGACTACATCAACGACAAAATCTATGTGATGGACGAAGCTGGCAGAAAGATAGATGTCTTCGAATTGGACGGAAGTAAGAGGATCAACGGAATCAAGGTTCACCTGGCCGAACCTGATGTAGAAGAAGACTATACCATGGATATCGTCGTTGATCCTAACGAGGGACTTGTCTTCTATGGAGAATACAATAAGGTAATTTCGTATTTTGAAAATTCAATATGATTATTCAGTATACATATTATGATAATATAGAAAAGCTATTTCGTACCAACGCGATGTTGTAAGAAATAGCTTGAAAAAATTAAAAACAAGAGGGTCACAGACTTATATCTGGAAAAGATAAAGCTTACAGATTAGTCGGCAAAAATAAGCCAAATGTAGGGTTTCTTATCGTTTCATTCTCGATGATTTAATTTTCTCTCAATGATCTAAAAAACTAAAACTTTTCAACTTCAATTAACAATATTTGTTAAACCATGAACTCACAGGTGATGCGTGCTACAATGGACTTCACCTCCGTCAAAAACGTCGGTCACAAGTCCTACATCTCGAGTCTGACTATAGATCGCGAATTCAAGTTCATCTACTACGCAGACCCGCAGCGATTCCTTTGGGAGTCGAATTACGAAGGAGAGCACAAGGACCACGTCAACGTCTATGACCACCCTGTGGATTACGTACGAGGCACGCCTGTATCTCCACGCAGTCTGAGCAAGTACAAAGGCGGATTTTTCTGGTTGAATCGTCGGCCGAACGGTGTACATCACCTTCAGGGTTACTTTTCAACGCTAATTAACACTGAAGTAAAGGATACTTCTGCCGTCAGGGTTAGGCATCCTTCGTTGCAGAATACGAGCAAGGTCAAGGTATTGTCTTGGAAATATTTTTGAATAGTCAATGGGAGTGATGACAGAATTGTTTAATAAAAATATAATATTTTTTTAGGATTCTGCAAAAGGTTGCGAGAAAGCCGACTGCAAATACATGTGCCTAGTGTCCAATCCAACGTATTCGAACATAACACACTCGTGCTTCGAAGAAGTTAAATAATAAGGTTGACCGAATCGACATCAACATTTTCTCATTTCCATTAAATACATACATATACCGCGACAAAATGATGTAAATAATTCAATTTAGTACAAAATTTTTACAAAAAAATAAATACTTTTATATATAAGACAAAATATCAACCTATTTATTATGGCATACAATCTAATATTAAATGTAACTAATAATACAAGAAATATATTGCTATAGAATAACGAACGCAGTGTCATATATGTATAAGAGAGTCGAAACTTTATTATAACGTGTTTATCGTATGGAGCTCACGTCACTACTGACTACTGTGAGCGTGTTCTTGCTTGAGAATGATTACAGCGCGAAATCTAGTATCGACATCGGTACGGTAGGAAGCGATAGAAAGTGCGTTCAGTCAGATTTGTTGTGAAACGAAATCACCAGTCCCGTATCAAGAGATTTAATGTTCGGGAATCCTCGATTCATAAAATACAATCGTGATTTATTGGGTTATTTTGTCTTTAAAAAATATGAGACACTGAAGTAAGTTTATCAGTCAGGCATTTCCCTTGAGATAGTTCCCTATACTAATTATGCACAATCAACATTTGTTGCGAGATATAAAACTGCTTTACAACTAGAATCTCCAGTCAGTTCGTAGATGTTGCAGAAAAAAGTTTACTTAGCAGCCAAAATGATACTCTTTCTCGTATCAAGTGTTTTAATACTATGAGCTTCTGTTGCTACTTCTGATGTAGATGGTGAGTATCAATTTCCAATTAGAACGTGATAATGATACAATATAAATTAAGGGATCGGCTTTTCAATGCACTGACGATGTGAACTCAATAAGTACTGGTTTCTTTAAATTTTACATAAAATGAGGCGGAACTTCTTGTACCGAACGAGCTTGAACGGCTTCGATACTGTTCTAATCGCCAAGGCTGTCAATGCCACACGTGTCGACTACCATTTCAACTGAAAAAGATAAATAAGTTTGCCGATTCAATTTCCTCTCAATGATCCAAGAAACCAAACTCGCCAACCTAACAACGTTTCTTTGACCATGAATTCGCAGGTGATGCGCCCAACAGTCGAATGCGTCGGCTACAAGTCTCGCATCTCGGGTCTGGCAATAGATCCGTACATCAAGAGCTTCTATTACGCAGATATACAGCAATTTCTCTGGCAGGCGAACGGAAGAATAGGGTCAATGTTTATGAAGACTCATCGGGTCAACTTTATGGTACGACGATGATTCCACGCAGTCTTAGCAAGTACAGGAACTTCAGACAGGGATTCTTCTGGTTGGAAAATCGCAAGGACGGGTATCCCGGTATAAACTATTTATGGCGTTTCCTTTCGGAGTCAGTTTACACTGAAATGAAAAGCGCTTGGACCATCAGGGTTAGGCATCCTACGTGGCTGCATAGGAGAACTTTGAGGGTCAAGGTATTGTCTTGGAAAGATTCTTACATCCTCGATGAAAGTGACGACAGTATTACTCATTGAAAATAATATTTATTTTAGGATTACGCAAAGGGTTGTGAGAAAGCAGACTGCGAGTACATGTGTCTGGTGTCCAATACAAAGTACTCGTCGGTATCGCACTCGTGTTTCGAAGAAGCGTAGCGATATTACTCGAATTTTGTACAAAATTTTTACGATAAATAAACGTACTTGTATATAGCTCTAATTTCTCTTTTAGTTCTTCAGGGCGTTTAAAATGGAAGTCTACTGAATCAAAAGTTGTCAAAGCGTAACGATATTACAGCTCTTATTAAAATTTGCAATATATATTGTAGCAAACTTTTACGAAAATCAAAATCTTATTTAATCGCGCGAATAATCCACACTCGTACATATGCGCGCATCAACTCATAGCGGCCAAAGTACAAAAAATAAGAGCTGTACAAAGCATCGTATATACAAGTCCGGTCGTGAAGTGAAAAAAGTCTCCCGGAGGAAGATTGAGAACGATGGACAGGGAACGATAATTCGAGTAAGTGAAAGAGGAGGGGAAGCGCATCGCATCGCAGCAGCAAAACAAAAAAAAAAAAAAAAAAAGAGCCAAGAGCTTCAAGAGAGAAGAAGAGAGATAGAGAGCGCACGCCGGGGCATTAATTAAAAAGGTTGCGCATTAAAATGATTTGTTTTAATTGGCTGAAAGCGCTGAGGTATTTACGAGCAGACGCTATACGCACCGCCGCCGTTGAGCCACGTCGAGAAATTTTCTACTTGCCTGAAGCACGCTTTTATGCGCTCGTTTGTACGAGCGATCAACGTCGTCGCACTCTCGTCAACTTATGCAGCTATATATAAGCATATACAGAAGCTTCGTGGCGGCTCGATTGAGACCTCAAACTTGGGCGTGAAAAATCATCCGTGAGAAAGTCCGCGAAGGAAAGTAGGTGCAAATGTATATTTTTGAAGATAAATTATGGATAACGCGCGGGATTAATTACAGCCTTTTCTAAACGCATGTTTTCAGCCGGACGCCGTTGAAAATTGAAAATCGGTCGCCGAGCTACGACGGGAGCCAAATTTACAGCTTCAAAAAACAACAGAGCAATGCAAAAAAAAAAGTGGGCCGATCGGAGATTCTTATCTCGCGAGAACGAGAAGAGGTCTAAAAACACCGAAGGTCAAGGCAACGCTCTTGCGCCGCTGTCAACCCGAGAAAGAGAGAGAGCGAGCAATTAACCGTAGAGGCTTGTCCGGATTATTTATATCCATCCAAGTTCCCGACGTTAATATCTCTTCGATTCGGACGTGCATTATAAGCGTTCGGTCAGGTGGGAGGAAACGAGAGGGAGAGAGAAAGACACAGGCCTCAGAGCTGAGTTATATACGAATCGGGATCGTCGAATCGCGACTCGATGATGGCGTTGATGATGTAGTGTGCCGTGCGGTGCTTGATGGCGGTGCAGTGTGTTCTCCGAGAGAAAGAGTAGAGAGAGAGGCCGGGCTCGAAGTGAGCCGAAGGTGATACATGGCCGACGTCCCATCGGACCTTCTCTCGCCTGTCTCTTCTCTCTCTCTCTCTCTCTCTCGCTGTGGAGAAAGAGAAGAGCGCGGATAAAGAATGAGAGGCATATAGAGAGCGAGAGAGATAGGGCGGCCCCCCGGAGCAACTGCTGTCATAACTCAATCCCACCTCCTTCTTCTTCTCCTCTCCAAGTGTGTTATATATAATGCGCGAGCAGTGCGTCCGTCCATCGCAGCACCTGCGAGATGCATCTAAGCCAGCTCTACCGCTTCTCTCTTTTTCTCTCCTTCTCCTTCCTTTTGCATCACCGCTGGTAATTCCGTCTCTTTCTGCGGCTCTACAGATGCGGCTTCGATTTTTCTCTCGCTGCTGCTGCTTTGGGGTCTTTATTGTGCTACGGCAGCGTCCCTTAATTTACATCGTATATAAGCGCTTGGAGGATCGATCGACGAAGATTAGAATTTCACGTGCACGTGGGAACACACGCCAGCCGCTTCGTCCTGTGTCGCCGGTTGACTTATTTGTTTTACCTCTTCGAATCGAGAGATATTTATGAAATAGGGGACTCAACTCGTTCCTTCTACTTCTCTCTCTTCTTCTTCTTCTTTTTCTCTACTTCTGCAGCACCGAGTAGTGTGTCGCTGATTGAAACGACTATTCGATCGCCCTGGGCTTCGATTTACGGCGCATTGTTGCTCGCGAAAAATATATCCGCAACGATGTCTAGGCCCTTTATATTTATATCTATTCGTGAAATAACACGCCGAGATGCTGTTGCTACGTTAATCATCGGGACGCCGAATTTATAGCAAGAGCTTCAGGAGAAACATTTGTATCAGAGCTGTGAGCTGGACAATGATACGTAGCTCGGAATCTCAGCGATTTTAATGTGGTATTATAAATTTTGCCAAGCACAAAGTGTACGCATACATTATTCATATAGCTTCGCTTCCATATTTCAAGCTATAAGGTCAGCTAGAATGAAATGAACATTCCCGCACGAGACGCAATCGCAAATTTCCCTAATCACTCTCTTATCACTCCCGTAAGTCGTCGGGCGAACAATAACAGTATATATAAAGGAAAAAACGTGATACATATAGAGAGAAAGAGAGACGCCGGTGAGACTCGTTGCTTATTCCCCTTGAGCATGAAAATGATCTCTAGCGCCGGGCGCTTAATCGCGAGAAATGTCGTTTGGGCTTTGGCGGACGTGACCGGCGTTAAACGTCGGAATAAGTTCGCATTAACGCTCCCTAATCAAACGCGGCTCTGTCCCTCTCTCTCGTGTGCTCTTGCGCGCCAAATTTGCTGGCGCTGCTGTGTATATATATAGCGTGTAAGCGGCCCGTAACTCGGCTTCACTTATATACACTTGCACGCAAACAGAGGCTATAGTTTAGTCGAAGTTGATGGCGACGCTCGAGATAAGGGACTTTGTCGAGCTAGACAGTATTATACACTGGATGATTGCGATTAGTTGGCTGTCGATGTATACGATTGATTCTCGTATTTTTCTTAATAATATGTTTGTTCTTAAGAGACCATCAACTCTGTCCATCTCAATTCCTCGGGAAAATATCGTTAATTCTCCGCCTTTGTTTAATCCCTCCTCCGAGTCCATATATATGTATAAGCAGAGAGAGAGTCCGTTTCCCGAAAGCGCGCCATCCTATTCCCCGCGTCTACTTCGTCGACGTCGTCGTCGTCCCCCTTTTCTCTCTCCCCTTCCAGAGTATACAGCAACTTCAACGGGCTTCTGCTGGGATTCATTTACAATAAACATGTCGCTCGCTAATTTCACCCGCGTGGAAAAGGAGACGTTGTACATGCGCTCGCGATATCTTCTCTCGTTTCGTATAGACAACGACGACTGTGGAGCCGCTCTAACGGCTATAAAACGATGCGTCCGTTTCTTACTCATTCGGGGAATTAGGTGCTGCGTTACGTTCGATAAAGCAAACTTTTCGGGCATCTTCGTATTCGCGAGAATTTTTTAATCAAGCTCTAGTCGGAATTAACGCGCCGCGGCCGGCGAGAAGTAGAGGAAAATTCAAAGCCCCCGAAAATTCGGGCGGTAAATCCTTCAGTCCCTGCGCTTGCGCTTGCGCGTGTATAAACGAGAAGCTCAACGCCGTCAGCGTTAAATAACGTCAGGTTCAACGCAGGGAAAAAAAAAAGAACGAGCAAGTTATACAGCCGCGGCAAAAAGGAGAATCGAGCCAAAGAGAGAGCAGAGGAATCGCGCGAAAAATATACGAGAGGGCAAAGGTCGACGACGTGGCGGCCGCTGCGGTTTGGCGACGTTTCAGCTCTCGAGAAGTAAAGGGAGAGAGAGAGAGAGAGAGAAGCACTGCGGATCAGTTGGACTCGAAATTTCGCCAATATGTGCAAGCTGCAAGGCGTATACGCGTATGTTTTTGGAAATTTACATTTGAAAAAATCGACGGAAAGCATTTTGCGTGTGTATATACATATACAGCTCTCACACACGCAAAGTAAAATGAGAATCCGGAATTTATACTGGAGTCGATTTAAACGCAGATTAAGCACGCGGTCGCGTTAATTAAAACTATTTTAAGTACAGCATAACTCCGGCAAACAATAACAATTACAAAAGCGCCAGCTAAGAAAAGAGGAAAAAGTCGAGAGAGAGAGAGAGAGAGAGAGAGAGAGGGAGGAACGAAAAAGCGCGAGGTATAGAGGGGAGAAAGGGTGAAAGCAGAGAGAGAGAGAGAGAGAGAAGGGTCATGCGGCCATATCCACGCGGCAGCGGCGTCCTCGACCGCAGGCCTGTTTTATTTTATGAATGGCAATATTTCACGCGACAAACTCGACTCTCCTTTCTCTGCGATTCGCACGTGTACAGGGCTCGTTCACCGCTAAACTGTCCACCGCGTGCCGAGCAAGCCGTAGTGTGAGCTTTCCGACAATTTTACCAGACGCTATGCGTTTAAGGATACACAGGACTTTTTCCTACGGCCTGTTTTTATGCTTTCCAATTTCACCTGCTCTACGGGAATAATGAACGTTTGTTTGTCTCCTCTTCGCGTCTGGTTGTTATTGCGTCTTTTTGATGTTAAATTTTTTGCGATGGGAAGAAATAAAGATTGAGCGTGACAATTTCGAGATTTTTAATTATACACAGTAATAATCGGATACATTAGCCGCTGATGAATAGAGAGTCGCCGAGTATCTCGCTCTTCTTGGACTTTTTGGGCCGTTTCGTCAGGATGTAGAGCTCGACTTCTCGGTTGTTGTCAGGTTGGACTGGTCGAACGTTAGAGAGTTCACGATGGCCTAGGTTGATTTTTCTGAGCGCCTTGAGCTACGAGAATTCAAAACTGGTTGGTAAAAAAGCAACGATCTTCAAGCCTGTACGAAACTCACGCTATCTTCGTCCACCGAGAACACTTTGCTCGCCACGATCCATCGGACGTTTTCTGTACAAGGTGGTGTAGTCAATGATCCCTCGTACGTGTAGAACGACCTGATGGTATCCAGTTTGAGGAGGGACAGGTTGAAGTCTTTCGTCTTCAGAGACCTGTGGCTGTATACTCGAGACACCGAGGAGTCCAGACTCGATAACAGCTTTATCCCGTTGTGAGATGGTTTTTTATCCTGGAGGAGAATTCGTGAAAGATAGCTAGGAATTACAATCACATACGATGTACTCACGTTCACTTCGAACAGTAGACCCACGACCAGGACTCCGTCGACGTAGTTCAAAGCCTGTGCCAAGTCCTTGTACTTGGAATTGATGTGTACCAAGTGAAGCTCGGTGGCGAACCTCTGACCATTGATACTGTGTTCCGTACCATCATTCCAACCATTTCCCCAGTGGGCATGAAGATCGAGGAAATTGTACTTTTGACCGTTTACCAAATCACCCGTCACGTAGGGTATCCCGTTCGACCATTTGCCAGTGAGATTCGCTGAAAGTGAGCGTCGATTCCATTGTTACATAATTTGTGCTTACTCGCACATATAGACAAGGCTATAATCACCAGTGTGGCCGTCGTTCAATATGTTGAGGACGATAGGCTTCAGATGATAATTTATGAACTCAATCGGTGGATTCTTGACCTTCCGTTCCTTAACCTCAGCTCCCAAGTCTATAGGGGACTGTCTGAGTCCATAATTGCAAACAGGCGCGTTGTCTCCCCAAGATAGGACGTCATCATAACCAAAATCGCCGTCTAAGAAAAAATCAATCAGCTATACGCATTAAAGAATCCACTCGATATTATACAGTACTTACGTGCACAGTAAACGACTCCGAGCATCGCCGAAATGAGCAACAGCCGAATGCATCGGTTCATGTTGAAATGCGTTTATACCTGCCAGAAAATGCACTGCAAGACTGGCACAGTCACACGCTTATTTAAGAACAAAGTCAACCTATCATTTCCCGTTTACGACTCGCGCTTTACTATTCAAATTGCGGCTTATCAATGCGCGCACATATTTGCATCAATCAGGCGACGAAAGAAAAATAAAAAATCGCGCTAATAAGCAAACGTATAGAAGAAGCTCAAACTCTATTATACACAACTGAGAAAACCACAGTCGCTAATTGAAACCAATCGTTTTTCTCGCGCGTCTCCACCGCGTATATATACGTCGTCCCATCAAAAAGCCAACAGAACGATTCATCGCCATTACTGTCGCGCACACATACAATACGCTCATCTCACATGTATATATACGTGGGCGAGATAAAAGATACGAAGACGCAGCACTAGCAGTATAACGAAGAACCGCGCGGTCCATATATGTAAATACCTGCATACAGCTCGGTCAAGAAGCGCAGCAGCCGCGATAAGGCAACGCGACAGAATAAGAGAAGGGCACATACAGCAGCAGTAAAAGCGAGTGTGCAGTAGCCATGGACTAAAAATAAAGATAAAGCAGGGAAAGAGGAGAAAAGGAGATAAAGAGCAAGAAGGGCGGAGGCCAGTAGCAGTATAGTAGCCAGAGCCGCGTATGTAACATACTATCTTGAATATGCGCATACATCGCGGGAGGAAGAAAGGAGTATATATAGCTGCTGCTGTGGGTATGCGCGCGGGGCGCAGGAGCCGTGTTTTCTCGGAATCGCAGCGCGGGAGCTGCTCGTCTCGTAATTACCTGTACTATACGCGAGAGAGAGAGAGAGAGAGAGAGAGAGTCTTCTTTCTTTCCTGCGCTGGAACCTATATATACACACATACTCTGATTCTCTCGCTCTTTCTTTCGCGTATATTATATATGCCCTTTCTCGTTTTAATTGATTTCTTATTTGCTCGTTCTTGGAAAGATGAGTAAATGGAAGCTGAACGCGCTAAACATTTCAGCGGGTGTCCCTCGTATAACCGCGATATTCCGTTCGATAAACACGGGACACGCATATATATACCTATTGCACTGCTTTTCATTCGGAGAGACGATAAAAAGCTCGTTATTGCGTATGTGGGGAGAGCCGAATCTCTGAGAAGCAAGATACACCATGAATAGAGAGAAAATAGACTACACCGATTCTTCTCGCCACATAAACACACGACAACGAGCTGACACTGCGGATCTTCGCGAGTGTACTACGTACGACCTGCTAAGAAGAAAAAAAGAAACGAGGAAAAAATCCTAGCACCATCGAATTTAACGCGCAACGCGATGAGATTATACCGATTCGGAATCGAGTCGGAGAAAAAGGCTGTTGTCGAGATAGTAGCCGGTCAGCGCGTGTGTATAAACATCGCGAGAGGCTGAAGTATACGTATATAGTAGTAGCGATCGTAAAAGGCCAACATCAGCCGAGCGGACGAAACGACGAAGCAGTAGTAGTCGGCTTAATCCCCGACGTAGGCCATAGTATGGAGGCATTAGGCGAAACCCTCGCACGTATTACAACATCTTACGCGTGCGAGCCCAACGAGATGGGATGGAAAAGTGAAATAGAGGGAGAGAGAGAGAGAGAGAGGTTCGGTCGTTTTGTGATACTGATGTGCGGGAGGTGTGCGCGTGTTGGTGTATTGTATAGACTCGGCGAATAAGAGTATATATGTATATATAGTTGTTTCGACGCCCTGAAAAAGGACCGAGTTGTCGAGGGCTTATTGCCAAATAGTGTTAGAGAACACGGGGATGCGGATGGATAACCGCTTGGACGATGTATAAGTGTGAAATCATTACTTTTCCTGAAGACTTTTAAAACTCGATTTGATTGGTTATGGCTATAGGCATCCGGTTGAATGGCGCCAAAATTTAAAATGTTTTAGTATGATTGAAGTTTAATATCATGATTTTGGGTCTATTATTCAGTTGATTCTTTTTACGACCATATAATTAATAATATGATTGTTTCGTTTATAATCATTCTAGCTTATTTTGTATCATATTAATATATTCTAACCTCAAAAACTAGATTGCGTTATAATCTACTGCTTTGTTTTAGAAAATACTACTTATCTTCTTAAGAAAAAAACTTCAATCAAATAAAAATGTGAACTTGATTTTGAAATATATGTTAGCGTTTTGAATACTTTTACAGCAAACCAAACAAGGCAGTTTTAGCATTGGTGGCACACCACTATATTATGAAAAAGTGCCTATGTTCACCTGCCACAGACACGGAGGATTTGGGCGGTTATACGAGAGGGCCAGTCCAAAAATGCCTTGTTTTGGTGATTGATACCGCTCTAACGGTCCACACGTTATACGTATATATGTATACATTATAATTTAAATGTTAAATTTAGACTCGCAACAGCTAGTGTGTTTAAAATTTTGATTTAAAAAAGCGAGCCTCCCACGTAAATATAACAAAATGCACCCTTTGTTATAAGTTTATTATTTTCTTAATTTTTAGTTTTTCAGCTTATAGGAATTCAAACATACGCAGACATTATCCGGTAAAACGAACGGTCAATCAGAGGACGAATATAATGATTATCTCATCTTTTTTAGAGTATAGAATATCACAAAACTAACATCCTTCCTTTTAGCAGAACTGTATAATACTTACTTACACACACAAAAGTGCCTAATATCCGGTCTAAGTTTTCCTCGTAATACAAAGCATTATCAGGGTATATCCGCCGGTAGCTAAGTAGGTACATACATACAAGCTCCGCACAGCACATATCTCTCGAAAAATCGTCAACGCGTTTGCGCACGGCGTCGTGCGACGGCATACGAGATCAACATTCTCCAGAGTCGCGAATACAAAGACGCGCTGCACTGCGCGCGCAACGGAAAGGGGAAACAATGACGAAAACAACTCTCCCGCGCGTATACATATACATAAAATGCAACCGATAGAATCGGCCGTCCACATAGGCGATGTATATATTCCTACACATTCAGCAGGAAGCCGTGGAAGGTGTTAACGTTTGCTTTATAGGGGACCGACGACGCTTTGATACTCGTATATATACGTTCCGGTGACTCGTGAGCGAAGATCACGCGCGTATATTATACTTTAGCATTAGACGGAAGAGGGAGACCCGTTAAATAACGCGACCGGAACGACGTTACGAGATGTTAATACGAGTGCACGTGCACGAGATGCTCTTTGCATTATTTACGACGTCGTGTGCCTATGATTGCTGTTTGTTATGAAAAGCTCGTTTTTTTCCCCTCAATTATTTCACCCGTCTCGGGGTATACAAGAAGAAACTTTTTTCGAAATGCGAAAAGGTAGCCAGCGTATTATAATCTCTGCGGAAGTTTGGAAAACTAAGTTAGCCAGATCATCGCGCGAAACTTTTCCCATTATTAATTCAAAACCCCTCGATTAAAATAGTAATCCGCGCACGGAGAGAATGTAGCGCTGCTCTCTGCAGAGTCGAAATATAAACACAAATATGCAAAAAATTCAGCGCTGCAGCAAGTTGCTCTCCCTCTCTCTCTCGTACAACTAGCTGCATAAACTGCTTCATTTATGTAAATAGTAAAGTTCCATACATAACTTGCCAATTTCCTCGAAATTAAATTACATCGCCTTCTCGTGTCCGTTAAATTCTACTCGAGCAAGTTCGCCCCCGTGTCTTCGTATCTCCGCATTAAAGTATAACTTCTTTCCCTATCTGGCTGCTCTGCGCTCGCGAGCAGCTCTTTTATTTTTCCCTGAGCAGCCCGCGGCTGTTCTCGCGAAAAAAAAAATGGCTACGAGAGAAAGAGAAGCGAAAATTCTATCTGCATTCGTTCTCACGTAGAAAGAGAGAGAAGTATAGGAGTGGGAGGAGGAGGCCTTGTTTCCACGCGCGCGCAGCTATATCCGCGCGGATGCGGTGCTTCATTTTATAGTTATGCACTGAGGACACTTTTACTACACAGACCGCGCGCGGAGGCCAGTTCGCGGACGTTTATTGTCTTTTATACTTCTCTCGGCGAAAGCTCGTTCGTTTATTTATATATACAACGCTCTGCCGGCAGTCTGTATAGAGCTGAGTGCGAACGCGTGAGAAACAAATTTCCTCTATTTTATCGCCATTAGTCCGACAAACTCGCATTAAAATTTTCCCGGCGATTATTTTTTTCTCCAATTGAGGGAGTGTATACGGGGTCGTATTTCTATTTTTAATTATTCCGAATGTATGCGCGCGGAGAGCGTTTGGTCTTCATTATTTAGAGGACCAAGTTGCCGTTTGCGTCGACGACAAGTACACACTGTTATGGCTCGCGCCCCATGAAATACACTCACGAGCGCGTGCGATCTTATAATTAATTTCGGGACACAGTAAAAAAAAACACTCACTTGGTGTAGAACGAGCCGTCGCACTCGTCGCAGATGTACTTCCTCTCCTTGACTCGTTTGACCGGGCCGTCAACTCCTTTGCATCTCTTCTGATGTAGCTTTCGAGCGCACCTCCTGCTGAAGGTGGCTGAGCACCTGCCACAGGGAAACGGCTTCTCACCGGTGTGTTTCCGCATGTGGTCAATGAGTGAGCTCTTGGAGATGATGTGGGGGCAGAGCGAACAGAGATAGGTCGGATTTTTCCTCTTCGTTTTTTTCCCTTCGGTCGGAATGCCATGGAGGACCTTGTGGGCCAAAAATTCCGCCTTCGAGTCGCTCTCGAACGGACAGACGTCGCAGCTCCATTGTTCCGATGCTGCTGTTGCAGAGGTGGAAGGCTTTTCGAGGGGGGTTTTTTCCTCGTCCTGGAAATGGCATCGATTCTCACGCGTGTGCTTTGTCACGTCCTGCGACAGAGCGAACTGATTTCCGCACTTGGCACATCTGAACAAAGAGGTGTGAGTCGCGGTTTAATAGACAAAGCCTGATTAGCATGTTATCGCGAGTGCATACCTGTGGCACGATTCCGGATGCTTCTCCAGCAGATGCTCCTTATGCTTCGCCAAATTCTCCTGCTTTTCCTCGCAGTGAGGACAGACCCTACTCGTATCCTGGCCGTTTCCGGACCTCTTGCTTTTGACGATCTCCTTGTGGCTGGAGGTTCGTCTGTGGAGAACCGCGTCGTGGGCCGTCTTGAAGGACACCGAGCAGAACGAGCAGAAATAGGGCGTCGTTTCAGCCTCGTCATCGGATTCGCCCTTTGCTACGACGGGTTTGTGACACGAGAGCTGATGACGCTGCAGTGCTATCAGTGACCGGACGATCTGGCCGCAGACGTTACAGCTGAGCCGACATTGATACTCGTCCGAAGCAGAATGACAGATTTCGTGGCCCGTCTCCTTGGCATGGAAGCGAAGCTGGATGTTGTACCTCGAGAGACATTACACGTTCATTAGGCTTCGGGTATAAATAACGACATCGGAGCCGATAAATTAAACCGACTCGTACGCGCATAATACTCAATACGATTTTTGCCGGACGATCGATGCAATAAATTGTCAAGCCAAGCTTCGATTAATAACATCGCTGTGTATGTGTATATACGTTCAAACCTACCTAAAGTTGCGGCAACAGGTTGGGCACGTGAGCAGACGCTGGCGACGAATGACTATCGGTACGGAGCCATTTATCATGGATACCACATCTTGATGGCCTTGCTTCATTATATGCGCCTCGACGCTCTCATTATCATCGCAGCAGAAGTCGCATAGGGCGCACACGAAGCTGCCTGCTATCTGCAACAGGGAAATTTATCGTTTCGCAGTGAGTAAACTCGCGTAAAATTTACCCTGTCAAAACACGAGCGAATAAAAAACTTCTCGCTCACCTTAGACACCATATCCCTGTGCTCATCGGATCTCCAGTGTCTCAAGAAGGTATCACCGGTGTTGCAATAAAAGCGACACGGAGCACATTGGAAAGGACATTGGCGTACGATGTTCGCCATGTTCTCCAGGATAAAGCGACGAGCAGCTTGCGTGCAGCCACTTGGCTTGGCACCTGCGACGCGGCAGTGATAGTGCGAGAGAAGGTGCTTACCCATCTGTGCACGGCGCACGCGAGCTTGGCAGATCTCGCACGAGAGTACCTCTTTCTCCCTTCGCCGCTTCTGTTTCTTCTGGCCTCTTTCCACCTTCTTCTTCTTCTTCTTCTTCTTCTTCTTCTTGCTGCTGCTCTCCGGCTCACTCGCGGCTGGTGACGATTTGCTTTTCATCTGTGGATTCGGCACGTGTGTTATTTCGACTCGATATAAATGTGTGTAGGTGTATTCAGTGTATAATACAAACCGTAGCAAGGATCTTTTGCCGCTGGCTGAGTTGCTGCTGGCGGTGGGGGAGCGGGACACCCCGTGGCTGCACAGCTCCGTCGATTTCCTGCATGCTTCTTCTGGCGTGTAGATCGGACCGCAGGTGCCGGTTGTAAACCAGCCGGGAGGCCAGTTTCCGACCGCAAGGACTGCACCAATATCCCGCGCCGATATCGGCTCTAGCTCCCGGAACCCATTTGCCGCGTGTGTGAGTCGGCGGTGGCTGCTGCTGTTGCTGCTGTGTATCTTTGCTGCTTTCGTACTCGTACTTTGGCTGTATGATATTTAGGTTATTGTACACTATTTTCTTCTTTTTTTTTTTTTCAAGGAGATAATGACAAGTAATTTTCAAAAATACCTGAACGTAGTTGGGTTTCCACTTGCCCCCGGTGTGAGTGGGTGGCGGATGTGCCGGTTCGTCCGCTTCCACGTCGTCCTCGTTCACCTGCTGCTGCTGCTGCTGAGGTTGCATAACCACTGCCTCCTCCTGCGAGGAGATTCCCTCGGGTCTCCACTTGCCCCCCGTGTGACTATGCGGGGGATACTCCTGGTCGTGTTCGGGATCGTCGGATTCGGAGTAGGACTCATCCTCGACCATGTCTACGTCGAGGCTCTCGTCGTCTGTCTCATCGTCCTGCTGAGCATAGTCATACTCGGCGTACCTGTCCAGATTGTGCAGTTCCTCCTTGTTCTCCGCGAGATCGGTAAGTATCGTGTCTTCCAGCCAATCGGCGCGCTTTTGATCGGTAGCGTTTCTCTCGACCTTGGCGCTTCCTACTCCACCCGATCCCGAGGTACCGGCTAGTTTACCGGTAGAAACGACACCGGTCTGCTTGGAGGTACTGACGATCTCGGGGAAACCGACGAGGGACGGTATGCCAAGGTCGTCGAAATCGGTAACGACCGGCATGAGGTTAGACTTGCTCTCCTCCACCTTCTCATCGGGACTTTTGTCCTTGCGCATACGTTTCCTTCGACGTTCCTCATTCCGACCGGATCTTCGGAGTCTGGTGTCCAGGAGATCGGTAGCGCGTCGTGGCTGAGGTTTGGCGCTCGACTGTAACTCCAGCGAGCTGAAGAAGGCGTCGGCGTTGAGGATCTCTGGATAGCTGACATTGGGTGTCGACACGGGGCTGTGATAGACCGACACGGGTTTGTCCTCTTCGGTACAGGTGCGGCAGCCGGACTGCCGATGACGAACATAGTTCTCCAAGCCATTGATCGTCGAATGGCACTTGTTGCAGAAGTGCGTGTCGTCGTCGTCCTCGAAGCTCTCCATATCGGTATTCTGAAACATCGGCACGTTTATACAATTAAATTCGAATTATCACTTCTTGAATTTATAAGTTCGATTACTTCAAACGGCCCAATAAAGCAACAAGCTTATCTCTAGAGCTTGCAAAGACCGAAATATATATAAACGATCATAAACGCTTGCTTATCGAAAAAAGCAGCATCAGCATCCTTCGATCTTGAAATACAATCCAATCGCTCTTGTGTCCATCTCTCTGGCTGTACCGGCGTGGGCAGCTAATTGCGAACAAAACTGTCTTTCGTGCGCGCGAGCTGTAGTGGCTTTACCGCGAATGCGTAAAAATAAATTTGTCGACGGGAGATAAGCTTGCCTCTTGAAAAGGTGCATCGATGGAACACGCGAATTCAATTAGAGGCGGTGCGGTGAGTCGCTTGCTATATGTGTGCTCGTATTTCCATTCGCGCGTGTTATGTTTATTTTCGTACCGATTCGAGGAGAAAAACGTCGGGACACGCGCGAGAATAAATAATTAATCGTGGTGGGAGAGAAGGAAGGAGTTAGGACACGGAAGCTATATATAAAGCTGCTTGTATACGAGGATGCTTATATACTAATGACGAGAACCTGTGCGTTTTACACTAATATATTTTCGAAACATATATATCTATACGGTCGGAATAAATTGAAACTTCAAAAGGGCTGCACAGAGCGACGCGGGGAGAAAATTAATAATGCAAAAAAAAGGGTGTACAGTAGAATAAAAGGAGAAAGTATAGAGAAAGAGCTCAATTCCCCGTAGCAAAGCTCGGGCTCGTATTTTAACAATAATCTCGGCGATTGCTCGCTCCCAACGCTTGCGCTGGTATAATATTCAAACAGTGCAGGTGTGTAGCGTGCAGTGATCCCCTTATCTCTCTCTCTCTCTCTCTCTCTCGAAATTAAAGGCAGTCTCTATCTCGTCTCTCGGTTTTAAGTGCTCGCGCTAAAGTGACTCGAAGCTCCATCTCCCCTCTACTCCCTATTCCGCGTACACGTACATATATACGTATATATATACGTATATGGAAACAAGAAAGTATATACATAGAGAAACACACGCGCAGTAGCTCGTATACGATCCGCAAGGGAGCATCGGGACAAAAGCTAAGGACAATCGCATTAGAGCGCGAGCTTTCCACGCAAAGACAGACGGAGCCGCCGGAGCATCGAAAATACCGAGAGGCGGGAGTAACAGGCAAATTGAACTCAATATTCGCTGGGAAACGAGTGTGTGCGCGAGAGAGAGAGAGAGAGAAAGGCCAGGAGGGTTGTGTGTGCGCGCGCGGGTGAAGAGATCGGTCGATGCCGCCTGGCCGTTATTCGGACGACGACACTTTGCCTCTCCGCCGACGCCGCCCCTCTTCGCCGCGTCTATATCTTTTCTCCCCTTGCTGCCCTCGCGCGCGCGTCTTTTCTCTCTCTCTCGCTCTCGCTCTGTCTGGCTCCTGTGTGTGTTGTGGGAAAGCCGGTGATGTTGTACTACGACTTTTTCCCTGTATACAGCCTACCTCATGTGCGAGGAATTCTTATCATACAGACTTTGCGGCATCGTCTTATTGTATACGCGCGCTAATTGATTAATAAGCGTTTGTGCTTTTTCCGGCCAAGTTTCGTAATTAGCCAAGGGATGACGTAACGAGGCTTGAAAGCCTCATCAATCCTACTGATTACCGAGAAGATCCATCAAGATTGTAGCGCGTATGTTGTAAGGTTGATCGATGATCGACAATGACTAATCCGTAAGGTAAAAACCGTAACGATTTCCAACTGCGCACCTGCTGCCGTTATATACTCGATCCCAGGTGCTCTTTCGCGAGTGGTGATGTGTACAATTATCGCTACAGTAATTACATGGCTGTGATATTGACGCGATTGGATCATCATTTTTCATATATGCATTTGATTTACACTCGCGCGATCGACCGTGTAATTTGAGCCCTTATATACTGGCAAAAAAAGTCGAGGAATCTCTCGATGCTTATCAATCATCGCCAAGAATCCCGATAACTAAATCACCGCGAGATTTCTAGCTATTTTCGGCTCTATTAGCGATATACAGAAGGCAAAGTTACGCCTATATACGGCCTGCGGCTCTGCGTCAGTGAAAAGCCAATCTCTCGAGAAGGAAGTCATCAAACAGGTGAATAAGTAGAGAATTCGCAAAGGGAAGATAGTAGAGGGGTTGGAAAGAGTGTTGTAGTGCAGGGTATAGTCGTCCTGCGATTTCACGGGATAGCCAGCGGAGAGTAGCAGCCGGTCGTCGGGCTCTTCTACTATCGCGCATCGGTCTTCTCTCGCGCAAGCCCATCGAGATAGAGAGCGAGAGAGAAAGACTATATATATATAGCACTGTGCAGGCTGTACCTACACGGAAGCTATAGCCGGGCAGGACGAAGGTCCGGGGAATATTGAGCCGGTCCGTTAATGTTTATAACGACGTTAGACGCGGAGGCTGCTGCCCGGCTGCCTCGGGACACAGAGAAACTGACATAAGCGCGGCCGTGTGTATGTAGAGCACGTAAACCGCTGCCGCGTCCTCTCTTGCGCAGTTCGACGGGTATATAGGAGCCAGAGCAGAAAGCGGAGGGGTGAAAGAGAAGCCCTGTCTAATCGATGCCGCGGCGGTGCTGCGCTGGCTATTACGCACCTTAATGTCCTCCTCTCCTCCAGCGGCTTTCTCTCTCTCTCTCTCTCTCTCTCGCTCTACCACCCACTTGCTCCGTTCGCTCGCTCCGACGTCCCGGCTCTTTTCAGAGAGCTAGGCGGCCATGACACGTGTCAATCTACCGCAGACGCCCGCGATCGATACGCTGCCGACGGACCTCGAGAATATCCTTCTCTCTTTCTCGCCTTCTCCTCCGCTCTCTCTCTCTCTCCTCTCTCCCTATACCTCGCCTTTCTTCCTTCCAGCACAGCTATACAGAGCGAGCATTACTTTTTATGGGGTTATATAGCTGTCTCACTCCCCTCGCTCGCGCGCGCGCGTCTTTCCCGTCCACCTTTTCCTCTACTTCGTCACCCTTCACCTACACCGCTGCTGCTGCTGCTGCTGCTTCTTCGCTTGTATTCTTTTCTCTCGATTTACGTATATACGAAGGCTATAATGCTTCCGTGCGTGTTTTCCGATACGTGCTGTTTTTGAATCTCAACATTTTTCCCGCTTAAAAAAAAATCAAATTTGAAATCAAACTGGACGCCGACTACTACAAGAGCGATCGCGTTGAAAACGCATTGCGGAGATACTTTTCTTCGGAGAATGAACCGCAGTGCGGCATTTCAAGCTGCGTCTCGTGTGTTCTGATTGTGCTTTATTTTCGACTTTTATTTCTTACTCTCATCGCATATCGAGAATTGATAGATCGCTCGACAGTTTTTTTCGACAGTATGCTGATAGATGCGCGGAAGGAAGTTGTCATCAGTGTTATACTCGCTCCAGTTTCGACTGCAATTTTATTTTTCGAATCACACAACGATTACTTTTGCTTTGTATAATTTTACACGAGGGTCAGTGTATTATGCGTGCGACTGTTTCATTGCGAAGCAATTTACAAATTCTTAATCGAGTAAAAATGTCGTATAATAGGCGACGACGGCAAGCCGGCCAAAAGTTCAAACAGGCAAAGGAAGAGAGAGAGAGAGAGAGAGAGAGAGGCAAAAAAGATCGACAAACGCTTCATTGCATCCTTTACCTGGATTGCCTCTGCAGCGCCATCCTCCTCCTCCTCCTTCTTTTTTCTCATTTTCCTCCGTCTTTTATTTATTCCACTCCCTTTCCCACTATTGTCCTTTCTTATTTTTCCCCTTCCGTTTCTCTCTCTCTCTCTCCCTCTCCCTCTCTTTTTCTCTTTCCGGCCGCAGCTCTATTCTCATTCTCCATGTCTTTTCTCTCTTTCTCTCCTCCTTGTTTACCTCCCCCCCCCCCTCTCTCTCTCTCTCTCTCTCTCTCTCTCTCTCTCTCTCTCTCTCTCTCTCTCGATCGGCCCGTAAAACTTTTATTCGACCTAACGAGCGCATTACGCTTAATTTATACGGGCAGCGTGGATCGGGCTTTTCGCGTTTCCTGCCGTAATTTCTCCGCGCGCCGCATGCCGGGCTGTACGCGCGCGTATATAATGCAGAGAGAGAGAGAGAGAGAGAGAGAGAGAGAGAGAGGAGACAACGGCGATTATACGGATGCAGGATTGTCGCAGATAAGCCGCCGCAGCAGCAGCAGCGCCACTGTCGCTGCACCAGCTTCTCTGGCTTCGAGGTCAAGGCATAAGTTTCCTGTGATACCGTAAAACTGCTACTCATTACGGACGTTGAATATTTACTGCGAAAAATTACAACTTGGTCGCGAGAGTAACGCGATAAGATGATGCATGATTATACGCCGGTACGATAAAGCATCCTTTAATGGACATTTTTTGTTTGTCGTTGATATTTTGTTGATAAATATATATCATAGCGACTTGAACAGTGCAGATCGCAAAAGAAATTTAAGAGATAATAATTACAAACAAGTGATTTCAGATGCGCTTCGTAAGCAGTTATAGCATGAGCGACCAAAGCAGCCGGCCAAACAAAGCAGTTTTATCATTGGTGTCGGTGATGAAAT
Organism: Pteromalus puparum; assembly: GCA_012977825.3. Classification (NCBI taxonomy): domain Eukaryota; kingdom Metazoa; phylum Arthropoda; class Insecta; order Hymenoptera; family Pteromalidae; genus Pteromalus; species Pteromalus puparum. Next base: position 3,811,835 of record CM053171.1, on the reverse strand, counting down.
GGCCAGTCCAAAACTGCTTTGTTTTGGTAATTGATATCGCTCTATAGCGCCACACGTATACGCATGAACATTAAAATTAAGTTTAAAAGTAAGCTTTAAATATTGCTGTAAAAAGGTCGAGATTCACCACTTGTTACCATTTTTTTTCTTCAATCATCACTTTCTGAAGTTGTAAAAATTCAAATTAACACGGTAAAACGAAAACAGCCAATCAGAAGACGAATAGAATGATTACCGCATATCTTTTTTTAGAGTATAGCAGTAGGATTCACGCAGGGTTGATTCTGAGAAAGAACAATCGTAACACAATTAATTACCCTGAAATCAGAAATATATATATATAACGCATTCAAGCTAGAATAACTTCCTGACTCCGCTGGGCGCGTCGTTACCGTGAATTATTCGACATCATATAATATTATTAATTCATTGCCCACAGCAGCAGCAGCAGCAGCACCGGCAGCAGCGGCATGCAGCTTATATATACAAGCTTTTCATTTAACTTGAAATATTCAAAGCGATAAGGCTATCGAGTCGGCGCAATTTGTTTTCACCACTTTATACGACATTATATTCCGCGCGCACATAAGCACACAGAGCAGCTTCCTCTTCTTCTTCTTAGCCGCGAGCTTTTCAGGACTACCTTTTTTTCTTATACGCTACATATATATGTATACGAAGGGCGACTCCGTCTGAGAGAGAGAAAGCCAGATCGCAAACGGAAAAGTTTCGAACAGGGCGCAGATGTCGCGACGCGCACGTATGCGCGCTTTATCTGTAATATCGATCTCAGTAGTAGCATGTAAGTCCACCGTAGAGAGAGAGAGAGGCTAAACGAATTAATCCGCATTGATTTGTTTAAGTTTCAGCGTCATAATTTACAGGTTTGCTCGCGCGAGCGCACGTGATGTGGGAACCCACGAGAGTTTCTCTATATCCCTCCGCAGGCTCTCTCTCTCTCTCTCTCTCTGCTCTGCTCTCTGTGCAGTGTATGTATATATTATATATGGCGCGCTTCAAGGGAGAGAATATTTAGCGCGATAAATTTCCAGATTGACGCGATATAGCGCATATTCTGCCATAATAAAATTATGTATACTCTCTTGTCGTTCCTCTTTCTCGCGCTTTATTGCCCGGTACTATTTATCGCATATATTATTTTCTCTCCTTCTTTAAATTCCTCTGCTCCAAACGACTCTAATTCTCGATCCATCACATCATCAGCTGGTATTATAGAATCCAGTACATTCGCGAGGTGCGGCTAATTTTCCGCACATACTCGTTCCATTTTCAAACGTCCAAGAAAGTCCAAGCTATATCTGGCTTTGGCATCTCGCGCGTTTTCATCCGAAGAAACGTGTGCCGCGTCGGCCATAGGGGTTCTCGCGGGCACGTATGTATCGTGTCGCGTCAATCTCTTGGAATTTATCGGCCGCCTTGTATATATAAGACACGATTTATGCGATTCACCCAATTACAAAGTATATACCTCTACTACTCCCTGTGACGCGCCGGCTCCCGCATGCCGATGCGCGCAATTTGTTCTCTCTCTCTCTCTCTCTTTCGTGTACACCTTATTTCACACCGACTCGCGGCCCTTATACATAATTCCTTGTTCCTCTCTTTATTTCTCTCCCGTCTCGCAGTAGAGAGACGGACGTAGTCGCGATCCGATAATATTCCGAGAATTTGCGTTGCCGCGCAATCCGTCTTACTTTTACGGACCTGTGTATAGAGGGAGAAAGAGAGAGAGAGAGAGATAACTCGCTATGGGGATGCTGAAGCTTGTTGCGCCACGTGTGTGAGAAAAAACGCCGTTTACTCGGATGCATTACGTGTATATATACGTATACACGCGTAAGGTGAGATTAGCTGCGAGAAAGGCTCCCTGCTGTAGGAATGAGGATGTTTCCCGCGAGCGTGTGCAGAAGGGTGTGATTCGCGATTGTGTCGTGTATACACATAAATGATAGATTTCTGTGTAGCTTGAATTTTCACGCATATATATACATACACTCGGAGGAATTTATCGAACGAGTCTTCGCAATAACTCACTGATCTTGTGCATGGCTTTTTGAGATAAAAAGAAAACGTTTTTTTCTCGTCGCAGTAGTAGAGTGTTATATTGTATAGAGGATGAATCAGCTGCGTATCAGATGGAGAGTCGCTCAAGACACAAAAAAGAGAAAGTGATCGCAATTATCGAAGGGACACGTCTTATCTGCGTAGAGAAGAAAGCGCCGTATAGGCAGTCCGAGAGCCAGGTATGCATACTTGGCGGTCCTTCAGATCCTTGAGGAGAGAGCAGAAACATGCAAAAGATGTGGGCGACGTGACGAGGATCAGAGCTGCACTCTGACCTACATTGCGTAACGAAATTCGCTTGTTTAGTGCCGGTGCCCCCCCCGCCGGCGTTTTCGACGTAACAAGAGCCAAAAGACGCGTAGGTCATCTCGGAACCGTTATAGTTTTAACGAAAAATCGTTGGCTTTCCCCTCGGTTTTTTATTATCTATTTCTTACGGTACATGCTTTCTTTTCTGTCAGCTTTGGCTTCTCTCTTTCTCAGTATTCGTAAAGCAATCGAAGAGTATAACAAATTTATACATTGTTTATATAGTCAAATTCATTTTTCATCTACACTATATATCCTCCGTACAATAATCCCCTCGATTTTTCCCTCTTTCCTTCTCTCTCATTCCAAGGGATAACAAGAACAGTCGCCTCGACATTCTCTATCCTCTCTCTTTCTCTGGACGACCGCGACGCGACGGAAACTATGACGATGTCGTCGGCGACGATGCTCGTAAAGGATCCTCCTTCTCTCCGCATTTTTCTTTTTCTTTTTTCTTCGGCTTGCACTCATTCTGAGGTACGACTCTGTCGCTCGTTGGACGACGACGACGACGAGGCGTCCCAAAGAAAGTATATGTACGGCGCGTCGTGTGTTTGCCGAGCGAACCGAGAGACGCTGACGCGAAAACATATCCGAGCAACTTCGTTCTTTCTCTCTCGCAAATCACGTTTTTCTGCAAGCGATTTTCTCGCGAGAGCTTTGCTTTTCTTCGTTCTCTCTTTTTAGCTACGCGAGTAGACGTGAGTTTCTTTATTATTTAGCGTAACGTCGACTGTGTTATATATAACTTGTGTAATACCCTCGATATGGCTTTTATCGTTTTGTTGTCGAAAGTTAGCGGAATAAGGGCTTGAATTATATAATACTATATGTTTATGTAAATTATGTATGACGCGGTGATTCTGTGACGTTTTTTGTCGTTTGATGTATATTAAGCACCTTAATTAATTGAATTTAATCAAATTAATTGACTTCATCAAAGTTAACCCAACGTATTTAACAGCTAATATAGTATTAGCGGCCCAAGCAGACTCAACAAAATAAGCAGTTTTGGCATGGGTGACATACCGCTATATATACACTGTAAGCGCGGAAACTATAGTGAAGAAAATCAAAAAGCGCCTTTGCGCCATCTATATTGCCGCTAGGACACTGGCAAGAGACTCGGAGAGTTTAAGCAGTGGGCCGTTATATATAAGAGTCCAGTCCAAAACTGCTTTGTACACCTCAGTTTTGTTTTTTTTTTTTGAGTTAGTAATCGATAGCCTTGTATAAACTCAGCGCGAAAAAGAAAAACCGATCAGTGAGTATCGATAGATCGATTACCGGGTCTATTTAGTTTACTACAGTTACGACTATAAAAACGCTTCTTTGCAACGGAACAACAGCGATAACAACAAGAAGCACTAAAATCACCAATCGGACTCTTCTCTCCACACAGCTCCTTCTCTCATCCAAAAATCGAGCTGCGCTTCCAGTCCTATATATACATAGCAGAAAGGAGAGATTCTCACGCCCGCCGCGACGGATAATTGAGAGCGGGTGTCAGCTGGCAGTGCGTATATACCTCGTTACTCACGCAGTATAGCCGCGGACTTTATACCGGGACACACGTGCAGCGATATACATATAGCATCGTGTGCTCTATACCGCCAGTGCACTATACAGCAGCAGCAACCTTCACCTCTTTTCTTTATTTTTGCTTGTTCTCGCGCGGGCCACCGCCTCCACACTACCGCGTCTGCGGCGTTTAAGGTCCAGTATGCGGGGATCGCCACTAAATCGGCGACCGACCGGGTGAGCGCATGCACTTTTAATTGACAGGAATGTTTAGCGGTAATGAACGCCCCGACATGAGAAGAAGACACGAGCTTGTGCTTGCTGGAGAAAAGGAGAGCTGCTGCTGCTGCTGGAGCCAGTGCAAAAAAAAAAGAGAGAGGAGTTATACGGAGGAGAAGGAAAAAAAAAAGACGGACGCGATGAGAGTGGATGAAGGAGGATGAGAGGAAAGGAGGCGAATTAAGCGGACACCACACGGCCGCGAAGAAGAGGATATATGCGAAGAGAGAGAGAGAGAGAGAGAGAGAGGAGTCTGAAAGATGAAAACTGCGCGGTGCTGCTGCTGCTGGCCCCTTTTTTGCCCTCGGTTATTTGTTTGCTTTTTGCCCTTTCCGAGACAAAGGGCAGTGCATAATGAACCGGGACAACGAAGCTTCGATGCCTGAGTTATGGCTTGTACTTATAGGCCTACGAACTCTATACAGTATATATTTTATCACTTATTTGCTGCTGTGCCGATCGTCTATTTATCGCCACCTGCTATCTTATTGACATCGTGATTCGGTTAAAGAACGAAGATTTTTGAACAGAATTATATGCGACTGGCGAAAGATTAGAATTATTTTTTTTTCTCAAAGGCACGCAGCGATCACTACTTTACGTAACAGGTTCTCTATACCGGTTTCGTTCAAATCAATCTTCACTACTTTGGATAAAAAAATTCGATAAAAACTGACGATATGACTTCTAAATCAGATCGTATATCGCATTTTCATTGCTTCAAAACTTTGAAAATACATTGTATAATACCGTGTCGCAGAAGCTTTTACAACCCGGCTATTTTGAAAACGAAATTCCCCAGACCGACCCTATATAACACCCCCGCACAAGTTATAAATTCAATACCGATCATCATATCCATGCAACATCAAAGCTCTCTCTCTCTCTCTCTCTGATACTGTACATACGTATATACGAGCATAAACTCGCGAATGCTCAGAAGCCCCGCAAAGCGTATAACTCGTAGCAATGAGATACTCTCGCGCGCGTCATCCAAAACCACAGCTTTACACAGCGGTATAGCACAACCGTATCCCGGTAGCACAGCCGTAGCAGCCAGAATCCAAGGCTACAGAACCGGCGCGACTAGATAGAGACACGGCGACGGGGTATAAACATCGGCCAGCTCCTCTCTCTCTCTCTCTCTCTCTCTCTCCTATACATATACATGCATGCACATATCCCATACCGCAACAGAAAGCCCGTACAGAAGAAAGGCGCGCTACCGTAGAGTACCGAGAGCATATACAGTGCAGTGTGCAGGTATATATAAGGAATATATAGCATCAGCAGCATCACGCACGTATCTTCAAAACGAGCGCGTGGAGAGAGAGGAGAGAAGCGCAGTAGGAGAGGATAACGTGCATCGCTGGCGGGCGTGGCCTTGACGATGCTAAAGCTAACGCTACGGGCGAGTAGTATCTGGTGGGGGTATTCTATGACGCTATAGATCACCGCTGCTCCGCCCCAAGCGTGAGCCGGTAGGCGGGGCCTCAGGCGAGAGCTCGGCTTGTAGCGCCGCGTTGCGGATGATGCTCGATATAGTCATGTGTATATAGCTATAGTTATGCGGACTGCGATTATACTGTAATCGACTTTGGATTTTCCACGCTTCTGGGTGTCTTTGCTCTCTGCGAGCTCATGCTTCGGGTCACCGTAGACGTGAGAGAAAGAGAGACGGATAACGAATTGATACTGTGTTATGCCGTTGTTTTTACGCATTTCCGAGCGAGTTTTCAGCGTTGCGAGAATAACTGAGGTGCGAGCGAGCGATGCCAGATGGAGTACCGACCGATACTGGACGTTTCTTTGGTAGAAACACACTCCCGAATAGATTTCATAGTCGATTTCGCTCTAACGCGCTACTTTGAGGTTAGGATTTGCTTTTCTCAAGATCTCGCGGTCAAATGACCATCCCTGAGTCTACCCACACTCCCACAAGAGCCCCGATACAAAAGTCAAAGAAATCAGTACTCACGTGCAGTCTGGAAAGTCGGAGGTCGAGGATCCCGCGATGAAAACGTCGAGAAACTCACAGCTGATGCCACGCGTGCCCGTAGTTCCGGCGTCGTCCGTCTCTCCCGCGCGCTGTAGCCTGGCTTGACGAGCGAGCGAGCTATGGGCGGGCAATAAAGCACGCGGAATGGAGGGGACTACCCCACCCCACTCAACCGGCAGATATATACATATATAGTCGTGCAGAGATCTCTCAGGTTGTTCCGTGTGCTCTTGGGCCCCGCCTTCTCTCGTGGCGGCGGTGCACCTCGCGGTTCATACCGAGAGAGCTCCATGTGGCCGTTGGGCCTTGACTGCTGCAGGCAGTCTTGCGTCGCTCGCGCTTGCGGCGATAGATGGATTTTTCTCTTGGTTTTCCACCGATGATCTGCTTTCTTCGTCACACGTTGTGATTTTGCGATGATCGTAATTTTTTCCGTCGGAAAACTAATTCATGCTTTCAGTGATCGTTCTTACCAAGAAAACCTCGGCATCGCATAACCTCCAATTTTTCGTCAATATCGCAGACACACAGCATTTAGGCCTCTCGACGAGCTCGAGCACGCAACGTCGTCCTTGCGTGCTGCAACCGGCGCTCATTCACTCACGGCTCTCTCGACCTCTATATACATAACTACAGCACTATATAGACACTCGCGCTTCTCCTTCGCGCTCGGTGCACAAAGGGGGAGAGAGAGAGAGAGAGTTGAGTCGCGAGGAGGGGAAAAGGCGCGCGGCCCTCCTCGTCCAGCAGTTATAGCGCGGTAGCGTACCGCCCCCCTCTTTCTCTACGGTGAAATTCGCGCCGCCGTCGCGACGGCACTCTCCGGTAGTCAGTCAGCGCTGGACCGCCGCCCGCTTCGCATTTCGACATATCGCACGGATCGGGCTGTGCTTTTCTTCAGATCCAGCCGAATTTCGCGATTTTTCTCTCCCCCCACCAGCAGCTACACCGGCCGCTCCTCCTCCTCCTCTCCCCCCCCCCTCTTCCACCTCCGCAGCCGGCGGATGACAGCCTGTGCATCAGCGGCGGCCTTGTTTGTTTTCGCGGAAAGGTATATACGATTTTCGATTTTCGAGAAGAGGAAGAAAACACGGACGAAATCGTGGATGGACAGTGCGCGCGACCGGAAGTGTGCGGGAGACTAGTTGCCGAGCAATGTGTATACGATTCGTTCAACTGACGTGTGCTTGGATTCCAACGTTGCACGCGAAGTGATCGTTACTGGTATACGTGTATGACGTTGTATGATTATACGTATTACAGTGTCTGAAGGATTTTCTCTGTCCCTCGTATCGCTGATGCACCGAGAGATCGAACGACAGTGCTAACGAGTCGGTCGACGAGGCCCGCGTGACACTTTGCTGTGATATTTTTATATATACATCAGAAAGAGAGTAAGCAAGTGCCATGACACGGGAGAATTAGTATACGACGAGAAGAAAAAGTGTTATTTTGTATCAAATCAAGTGCCAGATATATATATATATATATATAACAGTGTATACATCCGTATAGAGTGCAATGACAGAAGCGCGATGAGGTTAGAGCAGCTGTCGATAGGCAGGTATAGTGCGAGCGATTTGGACTGGTGAATTCCGGGAGGACAACGTCAACATCGAAAAGAAATTTTTCGAGGAAAGGCTGACGCCGACGACGAAGAACGAGCTGGAGGCCACCACAGTTGAGACCGTTCGCAGGACGCAGATGACCCGTAGGAAACAGCACGCACCGCAACGCATGAAATGTGAGTTTGCATCATATTCGTGAGCCTAACGTCCGATGGGTTTTTTTTTTCGTCGTCGTCGAGGAGAAAGTTTCGGTTAATATACAATACCGGAAGACACGTAGGCGTGTACAAGGCGATTCTATTATTTACACGAGACATTTTCGAAATTTCTCGGAACACACCGCGCGTGTAACCTACAATGACGCGCATCAATCAGGAAAAATATAGCCTGTAAACATTCTCTACAGTCGTTCAGAGAGTGTATCAGAAAGTCATAAACCTCGAAATTTCATTTTTCCCGTTGATTACAATCTCCTCGCTGTGGGTCAGCTGGCCGCCTCGACACGTAAAAATCCTAACCTATGATGCCCATGAATTTTTGAAACATCAATAACAGCGAGATTTGTGTATTATAATATAACGTATACCCACGGCGCGCATTGGCGTCGGGCTTTCCCCACGTGGGAAGAGCGTCTGCGGGCGTAAACAAACTCTCTCTCTCTCTCTTTCGCTCCGTTGTCTAGCGGAGGAGAGCATCGCCGCCAAAGTTTGTTCGCGGTAGGGGAAGCATTTACGATTCACTTTATACCTACTTGTTTCTCCGAAAAAGTCTCTGCGAAGCCGACGGTAAATCAGGTCGGAGTCGCGAACGCGAATAAATCCACCGGCGAACGCTTTTCTCTCTTTCCTTTTTTTTCCTGTCTCTTCGCGCATCTCTTTTCCGCGACCGAAAGTTTCCGTTTCGCTCGCGTTGTACCTATCATGGCTTTGTATACGTTTGTTGTTTGGAATTTGTCACCCGGTGACGAGTGAGGATTGTATTTCTCGATTATTGACTGAATATTGCGAGAATTTTTTTTTTAGGTGTGTTTATATAGCTTAGAAACGGCTAATGTAATATAATCGTTGACTGAGAATAGGACGTTTAATATTATAGACGCTCTTCGTAATAATAATAGATTGTTTATTATTCACACTGTCGATAATATAATACAGTATCGAAAATATTCCGCCGCCAAATCTCAGGAATTAATGATGACAGCGCAAAAAGTTTGATTATTCATAGCCATACACACAGCACAGGTTTCTGAATGATTTACGAGGTACATCCAAAAAATATAAAACCTCGCGACCGGCAGTTCGTTACGTCCAAAAGTGTTTCCACTCCGTCTCCCACTCCGGCTCTTCTTATTTTACCCTCTCCCTCGCTTATATATTTTCCGTAAAGTCAGTCCTGGCGCGGCTGCATTATACACAAGCCGTGTGCGGTTACATATACCGGCTCTCTCTGGAAGAGATTTCAAGACGACGACGACGACGAAGGACACTCGTCGCGCCGCAGTCCGCGCGTATCGACGTATTTGGAATCAGCAGCGCTGCTGATGTCATTGAGGCTGCTGTGAGCAAAAGAGAGAGCAGCAGCAGCAAGCTCTCCAAAAGTAATGCGCGTAAAGTGTATATACCTCCTCTCTCGATCGAGTTTAACACTGCACTGCAGCAGCAGCTGCTGCTGCTGCACTTTGTGAAAGGAAATTCGACGCCGTGTACTACCGCAGTGACGACCGGAATTTTTCTCTCTCGGTTCTACGTTGCTGCTGTTACTGACCCCTTATAACTGTCATTATTCCGAATTCCCTTGTATAGTTTATTCCATTCTTTTTATTATACATTTATATCGAAAGAGAGCGAGTCGATAAATCAAGCGGCTATATACGTATAGGAATTCGAATGGAATTAACGTCCGCGTTCGATTTTAATTTTGTTTCCCTTCATCGGCGGCTGAGCTGGCGGGGATTTATATGCTCTCGCGCTGCAAGACAATCCGTGAATAATAAAAGAGAGCTCTTGCGTGGAATTTCAATTCTTCGGCCGCGTTTCACTTCATCAGCATGATTTAGAATGCGACTTATACCTATATACATTTTTTTCTCTCCCGCTTCCGCCATTATCGATCCCGTCTTGATCCACACAAGTCTGTTATATATATATATTACGTCTAAATATAGATATCAGCGTCAGCGGCCATAGTCCTAAAAGTCACGCGGTTGAGTTACAATCATGCATTTAGCGGAGGCGAAATTTACAGTGCATTAAGCATCGATATTTTATCTTTAAAAAGCGTTTACTGACCGCTCGCTCTCTCGCATAAAGCTTGCGGATTCGGGCACCGACAATAACGATGTAACGCCGTGCAATTACAAGGTATAAGAGCGAGAAAAAGGAGCGACTCCTTTCTCCGTGAGCGTAAATCAAATTAAGAAAAACAATTTTGAAAATCGGATGCAAAATAATTAAGAATTGAATTCCGCGCGTATATGTATGTGACTTTTCGAGAGCAGCGGCAGCAGTAGTATATATAACTATAGCGAGATCATCCCAAGTGGGGGGGGGGGGGGGCGTAAACGAGGCGCAAAATTTGCCTTCCATCACGGATGAAGCCATCAGCGAAAGTGGATGACGCTGCTCGCGAGCAGCGTTAGGAAATAAAATACGGGCCGCGAGAGAGAGAGAGAGAGCGGGGGTCGCCATGGCGACGGTTAATTTCTCTGCTTAATTTATGGTGGACCGGTGAAAGGGACGCTGCTGCCGCTGATGCTGCTGCAGTCCACGTGCGCGCGTGTATAATATGGGTGTAGGTATATATATAGATATCGCTGCGCGTATTGTTGTTGTGAAAGAGATATAAGGCTGCAGGTTGTATTCGTTGTCGTTAACGACTCGGCTGTGACTTCTATCAATATAAAACTATTATTATCAATGTTATATAATACCCACAAGTGTCTCAACAATATCGACAACAACAACAGAGAAAGAACGAAACGACCTTGAGCATTATCTCTCCTCTCTCTTTCGAGTTAGCTCCGCGGATAGACTGACCGCCGCAGCGTGCAGTAATTCGGTCCTTTAACGAACGCTTTAAAGCCGTGTCCGATCGCGAAAAAGTTTAATTAGTTTTTTAAACGTTCGCGGCCTGCGCTGCGCTCCGTTTTATGGCGTTATTAAGCTCCCGCGCACTCTCTCTCTCTCTCTCTCTACCGCTGTATAGACACGCACGTGCTCTCCCCGATCGCGATATACACTCTCTCTCTTGCTCTGCTACTGCAGCACGAGGAAGCTGAACTGCGGTCACGCTTTTTCAATTGGCCGCTCTCTGCGGCTTCCCTTGCGTGATGCGTATTTTTTACCAATTTTCTGATTACACGATTGGATCTTTTTTTTTTTTTGTTTCGTTGATGTACTCGCAAGAGAGGAAAATACGTCCGGTCGCGAATTGCTTTGTGCTTTCGTCTCTCTGCGGTTATTTTTGGCTTGAGAAGGTATTATGGAACGAAGACAGAGCTATAGGTGTGTATATATACCTATAAAGAGATTAAGAGAGACGAGAGCGAGATGGATCGCGAGAGAGACGTCTGAAATATTAGTCGTGAATGCGAGAGAGGCGTCGGCGATGATTGATTCGTCGAAGACGTGCTTAATTTATTCAATGCCGGGATTCACGCTCGCAGTAGCTATATTCGTATCGTATTACATTTTTAAGTCGGATTCTTTATTAGCGGCGAGTCGCTATTTTAAAATATAAGTACGATTATAATAAAACGCATAATCGCATCAGCCTTTCCGAAAATATCAGTATCTCGGCGAAAATCAAGCAGCTTTTCCATGTACATGAATCTTATCTCTGATTTATTCCCTTCGGAAACTCGACTGCATAGTGGCGGCACGAGAGAACTGACTTACCGTACGAGATCTGGCCGTCTAGAAATTCCGTGAAACTATACTCACGCACGGGAACCTTCGTCAGTGATGCGGTATGGTATATATATGTATAGAGAAAAGCGTCGTCTCTCTCTCTCTCTCTCTGGCGTCAGTTTTTGCCTCTCTCGCGTGCTTTGAAGGATTTATAGCGGCCGGGTATACAGCGCACTACACTGTGACTGCTATACTACTGGCAGTTACTCAAATACCGAGAAGAGGAAGATCTTCCCGACAAAAGCTTGCGCCGGCTGCGGTGAAAGTTTGCGCAATGGGCGGCACGTGTTTTTCCGGTGGTGCGACTCTAGCTGCTGCTGCAGAGTCTGTTCTGACCTTATAAGTATGTCCCGGAATGTGCCCTCACGCCGGTGAAAATTTCGGAGCAGGTATTCCTCGACTCTTTTAAATTTTACCTGTATACAAGCGTACAAAAGTCGAGCCCTTCTATTGTGCGACGAGGTATTCTTGCGCAATTTCTGCGAGCGTAGATAATTTTGACGAATAAAGTTGCGTCAAAATATAGAGTTTTTGCTTCCGCGAAATCGTAGGTATACACCACCTAATTAACCAATTATACACGCGTGATGAATTGATATGATACGTGTATAAAGTCGAAAGAGTCACTCCCAAGGTTGCAAGAAAGTGAGAGAAGCGACGATAATAATAGAACCGCCAGCAGTAAAAAAAACACACACACTCGCGGGGAGCTTATATACAAAGAATCTGTTTGTCGGCACGTAATCCCGAGCTCGTCACACGCAGGATAGTATAACGAAAGCAACGACAGAGTCTATACTCTCGCGGATGTGTGATACTCTGCTGCGATAAATTTGCCAAGAAAGAGACGGTCGGATGACAGACTACGGCGGGGGTGATCAGATCAAAGCGCGTGGCAGGCCTCGTCGTGTCTTTTGGCCGTTTTAATTGATGCGTATAACTCGGCGCTTCATTGGCTCTCTTTATTTGGCACACCAGCCAGAAGAGGGCGACTGTCGAAGCCTGCGCTCAACGCGGCAAAAAGCGTCGCTCTCAGCTGACGGATTACTTCCGATGACGGTTTCGAAAATTTATGCTGCCGGCCTGAGAAAAGCCGCTCCTGGTGTATTTTTGAACATTGATACGGATTTTTATTATTCACTGCGACTGCTTAGCGTGTTAGGTGTGTATTTTCGATTGTTCAAAAGCGATACTCGTGAGGAAGCATTAGCGCTACAAAAGCTGGGCTCGTAACTCCTCTCTATAGTACACACAGAGACGGCATTTTTAATTAAAAAAACAAACGAAGGAGCTCTCGCTTGCGCACAAGTGCAAGGCTTAGAAAATTGCACGCGAGTGGAATGCAGCGATCGGAAAGCCATCTCGCGCGCATAATATGCCTCGTCGTCGTGTGGGTGCAGCATATATATAAGAAGAGTGAGAGAGAGAGCGAGAAACAAGAGAGCAGAAGCCTTAAGTGACTTTTGGTGTTTGGCCGCGAGCGCCGACAAGCGCAGCAGTCAGGCCTCTATATAATTCAACGCTAGTTCTTCTGCCGTGCCGATAAACTCGCCTAAATAATCGCGCTTCGGACAAGACACACTCTTTTGCATCCGTATATTTCCATCAATGACCGGGTCAGCTACTGTTGCGCGTATATATTTTCGGCCGATCATATACGTATCGATTCCAAGACTCGCGGCCCACTTTCGAAATGATACGCGTCAACCTATACATATCACAGTCGGAGACGCATTACTCAGACCGACGACGAGGACAATAAAGCGAGCGCTGGAAAAGTATCAGAGTTGAGCGCAGACCGCGGAAAATATAGCCCCGAAACCCAGTGAAACGCGGGGGGGCAAAAGTCGAGGGAGCCGCCGAGACGACCACTCGTCTCTGTATATATAGATACACCTAGAGCATGAACACGCATATACACAGACTGGCCGGTCTCACGTGTGTGTGTGTGTGTATATCGGTAGAGAGAATCAGGGGAAGCAAAGTACTTTCTTTCTCCCCTTTACAATTCAACCCTCCCTCACCTCTCTCTCTCTCTCTCTCTCTGTCTCTCCTCCTCTTTTTTATCCAGTCGGTACAAAAGCAGTATAGCAGCGATGCTTCCCCGCCGCTAGAGCGTACTTCTCCTCCTTCCGTCCGTCCGCGTCCGTCTCGACTCGTCTCGCGTGACGGCCTCGTCAGCCGTCAGGAGAAAACTCGCTCTTTCTCTCTCTCTCTACTCCCTCTGGCCTCTCGGATCGATAACCTGGCTCGCAGCTGCCATCACCCTCCTTGCAGACGCTCGTGCCAGAGCAGTGGCAGCAGCCACCCATCGAACCGGCCGCCGTTCTCTCTCTCTCTCTCTCTCTCGCTGACGACCACCCACACCTCTCGCGCGCGCTGCTGCACCTATATACACATTCTACTCTCTATAGTTCTCTCGCTCTCGCTCTCTCATCGTCTAAAACGACTCCCGGACGAGAGAGAGAGAGAGGCTAACGTTTTCTCTCCCCGCGCAGCGCTCTCGGTAGCTTTCAGTAGCAGCTTTCGTCCGTCCTCTCTGCGTTATCCCTTCGCCCCCTCCTCCTCCTCCTCCTCCCCCTCGTCGGTACAGCGTCCAGTGTTATACCTCTATCGCGCAGGCTCTCTGTATATACATATATACCTATATGTATACCAGCAGCACACCAAGCACACGCGACTCCCGCGCTAGCTTGTGTCGAGCGGCGGCGGCGCGGGCGGGTCAGAAGACGTCTGCCTCCGATGCCCGGCGAGCGACAGCTACCCCCCACCCCCCCCCCCCCCTTATTTTCCCGCGACTCCTTTTCGCGCTGTATATATACCTATGCTGCTGTATACTGTACCTCACCTCTTTCGCAGCGAGTTGATCTTTGGATTTTTTTCTCTTTCGTGTCTCGTGATTACAGTATATAATGCTTTGGATTTTAGAATGTTCGTGATTTGAAGCGTTTGTCTTTGGTATTGCGATGGTGTCCGCGGAGCTCGGAATCCAAGAATCAATTACACGCGATCGATCTGAGTAAATCATTTGCCCGGAGAATCTCCGCAGCAAAACACTGCATCCGCTCGTAATTGACAAGAGGCCGCGGAAAAAACACTTAATGCAATCCGGCTACAGTAGTACACCGGATGGATTGAAAAAAGGCGTTGCACCGTTTAATCCTTCGGATCCCGGAGTCGAACTCTTGCTTAATTAGGCGAGAGACAAACTTTAATCTCTCTACATTTTGCATAAATGTACCCTGTGTCCTCAATCGTCAGCTCATCTCCGATTATTCGTTTTTCCTGCAGTATGTCTGAAACAACCCGTTTTTGAAGGCGATAAATTTTGAATCTAATTAACAAAGTTTAACGTCTCGTTTTGCAAATCGAGCGCACTAAGAGGTGACGATCTGAATAATAAATCGAAAAATCAATAGAAACATCCGCGGCGCGTTATGGCTTTCAATTATAAATGCAGGCACTTTGATATTCAAAGCTGATGTGAGCTAGACAACAGTATGATTCAAAACTTATCGATATTAGCTCCGATTCAATAACTAATTAACCCCTCAAAAATACACGCGCGGCGCTAAGCAGCCACTTGTACTCTATTTTCGTAATATATAAAGTGCAGACGCGCTGAATAGGTAATAAAGCCGTGTCGCGATAATAATCGCTCGATATATGCAGCGCGACAAACCGCTTCAAAAATAAAACGCCTATCAATAATTATCGATTACTTCGTTTTTCGGCCGCGCGATCAATCCGCGAACTTTCTCAGACTGGTATATGTACATAGGTGTAGGTGTGCATGTGTATATAGATACGCGAGAGACAGCGCCGCGCAAAGTGACCCATTGCTGACGTGCGGCCAATCGATAGCGCGACTACTACTCCCTTCTCCGCCGCCTTTATACTGACAACTGGGCAGAGAGAACAGCGTCGATAGGGGGGAGAAAGAGAGAGAGAGAGACTGGTCCCGCGACGCCAGTAAGATGTGCTTTTATGATTAATCAATATATTCCGTTCGACGCCGCTCGCGCAAGTTTACTCCGCGTCGCGTGGAAAGGGAGAATCATTCGTTGGACTTTTTTTTTTCATCAAAAAGCTCGAAAGGCCATTAATTGTCAATGTATTAGAGTGAACTGAAAGGGGACGACGAGGACGACGTATCAGATTGACATTGACGGGGGTGAGCTAGGGCTTTTCCGCTGGACGAGCGTACGATGTCAGTTTTCGTGTAACGATGAAGTCTTTCGTCGTCGCCGCCAATCAATCAGCTCATTACACACCTCTATGCTCTTCTCTTCTCTCTTTTGCCCCCTTATACTCTCTCTCTCTCTCTCTCTCTCTCTCTCTCTCTCTCTCTCAGCGTGTGCGGATATATATGTAGGGATATTCGTCGTCCCGATATCTTGTCCCAGCGATTTGTCATCGGCTTGTTACCTGATTTCAACAAATCGGCTGCTTCTCCCTTTTCCCTGATAAATATTTAAGACGTGGATTTTTCTCTTGCGTCAAAATACATCAGCTGTGCTATTGTATTATAAGCAGAGAAGAAAATTGTCCTATAACGTTACTTATATGTAAGCAGTGTGCGAAATCAGTATAACCGTAAAACTATAGAAAACAGTTTTGGACTGGCCTCTCTCCCCAGCGCTTGAACGCTTCGACACTCGAGTGTCTGGCTAACAGCGATAGGTGGCGCATAGGCACTTTCCTACGTCCCTCATCATTTTTAGCCGTACACAGTGCACATATAGCGACATGCAGTCTGTGCCAAAACTGCCTTGGTGCTTAGGCCGCTCGTGCTATAACTCTGCTTCTACTTATTACAAATAATTAAGTATCACTGGCTGAAAATTTACGAGTAAAAATCGTTAAAAGGTTTACTTTTGGTTGACCATTTTTAACAGATTTTAATATAAAAATCATAGTACATTTTTGCTAAGACTTCAGTAAGGCGTTTCTATTTTACCACCTTGGTATGTTTTTTTAAGTAAAAAGCTGTTTTTCCCTATTTTCTAGCACCTATACGTTTGTATGTTTTATTGTGAATCTTAAGATTTTTTATGATTGCACGGCGTTTTTATATAATTTTTAATATTATAACAATGATTTGACAAATTTCAAGCAAATATTTCTTCTTATCGTGAGTTAAGGTGTCATATCTAAGCATTTATATTGGCAAAACTTTTATTTAGTTAAATCGTTAACCACAACTTAGCTAAATCGTCATAAAACTTAGCTTATTAACCGTTAACTTTCTACCAGGGGTTATTTTAAGTAAATTGCACCGCACTACCATTTTGTACCGACGCGTGCAGTCGTTATATAATAGCTAGTTAGCTAGTCAGTGTTTCGAAATTAAATAAAAAGTTTTTAAAATTGTAATTTTCTAATAAACTATATCTATACCGTGAAAAACATAATCTTTTAATAGTTTGAAAAGTATGCTTCGAATCAATGATAAACACTCGACTTCATTATGCGCTCTTCCCGCGCATAAATTTGCGATCGAAGAAAACGTTAATAACAGCACTTGCATATACAGCTGGAGCGGGCAGGATTTGACAGAGCAAAATCAATAACACGCGATAGAAGCGTTGTATATATATATATGTATGCACAGCGACGGTCGTAAAACTCGACCTCGTCGCGCTAACGTCCCTTCAAACGAATGGCCGAAGACGTTACGTAAGACACGTAATGGGCAGGAAGTCAAACGAAACTATACGAGAGAGAGAGTCGAGCTAGCGGAGAATCGGCAAAGGAACAAACAGAAGCCCGACGACGACACTGTGTGTCTGTGCTAAGAGACAAAGTAATAACACGTCTGTCTCGATTATTTACGTCCGAATTTCGAGAAACCAGCTTAGATACCGCGAAGTCGTAATGAGCGCGAAAATGCAGTAATGTTTCCGTTTGAAAAAAAAAAATCCGTAAAGGGCACACAGGGCGTAAAAGAGCGAGAGAGAGAGAGAGAGAGAGAGAGAGAGAAAAGCAAGCGGCGCGGCGGTGGCCCGCGGAAAGAATTCGAGAGGCGCCACAAATCACACGAGGCGTGGGTGGGTGGGTGGAAGTTGTAGGAAAAAGGGGGTGGTTGCAGAGAGAGAGAGAGAGAGAGAGAGAGAGAGAGAGCAGCGGCGGCGGCAAAGTCAGAGACGCGCAGAGGGAAGGCCCCGCCGTGCGATAACGGGGGGGCGTACGCGCGCGACATGCTTTATGACGTCTGTTCATCACGTCGCCCCAGTCTCATAAATTAGAAATCACCCCTTAGATAGGCCCGAGAGCAGCTTTCTACGATATGACTGGTGCGCAGCACACACACACACACACGTATAGCGGTGGCGGTTGAATTTCTTTCTGTTTTTTTTTTTCACTGCTCCCGTTCCTTCGCTTTTTCACAGTCGAAAATTACCGCTTTGTTCCTACTCTCCGAGAGAGAGAGTCGCAGCGAGTATAAAAACGTCGCGCTCCGCGCGCGTCCGATGATTTATCTCGTCATTCGGACGAGACTGACTACTCCCCCCCCCTCCCCCCCGGTACACATAAATCTGCTTCTGCCGCGCGCGCGCGGCGAACGATTTTATTTACAAGTCCCTATCCGGGGGATTTTGATTGACGAATCGCGTTTACGTAAGAGTTTTGCGAAACTTATCCCTGTATACAGCTACTGCGCTGGCCGATATTGCTTCTAGGGCTGATACACGTGGGATTTATGTCGATACCTTTCAACTTGATTCGTGGAATTTTCTTGCTCGCTTTTGGTCGTATATAGTATAATGTGTGTCTTCTTGGAGAGCGACTATAGTAGTTTGGTATTCAAATTCTTCTTCGTGGACGACTAGGCCGTCAATTTTTGGTTTCTCGGAACTACGACACCGAAGAGAGAAACGCTATACTCTTACCCCTGGCGGTAATTGCTATACCCTGGCAATAATCTCATCCAAATAAAAAAGATCACTATAGCTCTGCAGTTCGCAAAAAACTGCGGGAGAGGAGAGAGGACACTCATTACGCGCTGGGGATAATATCGTAGCGGAACTGTTGCGCTGGTATCCTTTTTTCGATATCCGAACACGTGGACTCGACCGCCGCCATCGATCGGTATAATGATCGCGATCTTGGCGAACAGGTATACATCGGAGCGTCGTCTACTACTGGAATATATATCTATATACACATCGGAAGGAGAGAGAGAGAGAGAGAGAGAGAGAGAGAGAGGAGAGAGCCGGTAATGCGGTTGTTGAAAGGCGGACTCTGGCTCTCGGAACCTTTGTGAAAAATCGTGTTATAACCCTAATTTAATTTTATGGCCGGCATTACGGGGGATAGCCGCATGCGACTTGTCTAGTGTGTGTGTGTGTATCTGCGGCTCTCGCCCTCTCTCGTGTAATAATGGACTGTGCGGCGGGAGGGATCACGAGGAAAAAAGGGAGCCGTACGAAGATAAGGAGGACCGAGTGTGTGTATATATATACAGGGGGAAAGTGGGGGTTATGCAGGATAGTATAGAGGGGCTAGCTTCAGCCAAGGATCGAGAAGAAGCTGTATATTTTTAATAGGCCGTACGTGGATTGTATTGCAAAAATAACTCGGTGATCGTTTAATAACTCTATAACATCTCTTATCGTTATACGCGTATATTCAGAGAGCAATAATTCATTAATACGAGACGAGAAGAATCGGCAGAAGTTTGACTAAATGAGCAAAAAATCGTGTAAAAGGGCCGCCGAGCTGTAAGAGAAAGGTCGAGATGAGAGAACGAAGGCAGAGAGAGAGAGAAAAAGGGCTCTAATAATCAGTTGTAACGCGAACCGTCGTAAAACGTGCAAGACAACGAGAATCAAGCCGAGCAATAAAGGACGAATGCTCCTCTCGCTCGACTGTGTGTTTATGATATACCTATAGAGAAGCCTTAGCCCCTAAAACAAAGATAAAAAAAAAGGAGGCAAGCGAAACTCGCTCTGTGCGGTATACAACGCTGCCGCCTTGTGGAGGACAAGATTTTTGAGGAAGCATTATATTATCTCGAAAAGTCGAGTAAAAAATATACATTGGAGAAGAGGCGCCAATCGTAAAAGTCGGTCGCCGATGGACTGATGACATATCTCTGGCGTTGCCAGCTGTGCTCGTGTCGAGATATAGAGATTGTGAAATAAGCTTTGAAATCAAGATTCTCTTCTCTCGAGCTCTTGAATTGAAATATTCTTGGAAATTGTCGAAGATTGTAAATCATTCACGATGCGCGTTTAAGAGCTCTTCAATCTCGCATAAAAACGAATAAATTACGCGCGATCGCTCGCACAGCTGTTTTTCTATCTACGCGACCGCCGTCGTTGCTGTCCCTCTCTAAGCTCTCCTGATGTATCTTTGTGGGACGGCGTGTTTTTAATAGAGACGTGGCTTTGATTGGTAAGTCCTCGATATTAATTACTGTCCTCTTGCATATATGTCGACGAGTTTTTTTTTTATAGAAGTGTTTTCTATATATAGTTAACCGTAATACCGTCGTTACAGATATTTTTGAGAAGCGCAAAAAAAAAGTATATAGAATCTCAGCCAGACGCCGTCGTGGCGAGTATCGCCGGCCGAGATCGGTATATACGAAATTGCCTCGGTTCTCCTCGCGCGTGCGAGTGAATAAAAAGCGGCGATAATGAAAAAAGCAGCAGACTTTGCAGCAAAGTCGCGCTTAGTCGCGTCAGCGTTTCGCATTAGCTTCTCGCAGCGGAAATTACTATAATAATTCCGGACTATACACGTATACGTGTGCACACACACACACGCGCGCGCAGGTATTCCGTTATTATTATTGATCGGAGCGTAGAAAACGATCGGCCGGAATATAACCCATCAACTTTAGAGCGCGAGCGAGAATCGTCCCACATGATGGAAGAAAAAAATAAAAGGTATATATCGTCGAAATTATCGATAATCGCGTATCTATATAGTCCTTCGTTATATCCCTTAACAATAGCTCTGCGCTATATACTCGCTCACATGTGTGTGTATATATATGTGTATACATAATAATCACCGGTATTTTTCTCTCATGATCGGCGCCGCGGCATTATAGACTGCGGCTATCCGATCGTTCGGTGGTTCGTTCTTTCTCTCGTTTCAACGAAATCTCTCTCTTTCTCCTCTTTTTCCTACAGAATCCAGAGAAAAGTGGAAGGCCGATTTTCTGTCTCACATCAGCTTCTCTCGCAAATCATAACTTTCTTGGAACACGATGCTGATGATGAGAGGGACGGATATGGCGGATACCGATTTTCGTATACGAGCTGCGCGCAGAAGAGGAGGAGGAGACTCTCCCCGCGCCCGCCATAATTGCGACGATGAGAGCAAAAAATGAAAGAGAGTAGGTATAGGCTTCAATGGGGAAACGAGCGAGCGAGCGATAGATCAGGGTCGGATAGTGACCTTGAGCCAGCGGCGCCGGAGATCGATGTTTGAGCGATCTCGCCGTGAATTTTACGAGCTTGATCTTTTGCCGTGTGCGTATATATGGGCAGCGTTGATTCATGCATTTTAATGCAACAGCGATTATGAATCCAAATGAGCCTATAGCGGAGGCTGCATTGAATTCTGATCATTTTTTTTTTCTCGTGTGAATTCACACAAAAGCGATCACAGAGATGCGCGCGGGGACAATAATTGATAGGAAAATAAAGGCAGTTAATGGGGGGAAGATTGCGGCGGCGCCTACAGCGGAAGGAGAGAACTGAAAGGCAAAACACTCTCGGTGCTAACTCAACCTTTGGGATTTGCGTCGGCACTCGAGAGAAGCGACTCCGGCGCTTCTACTACTACGTACTATACTCGAAGAGGGTGAAAGCGGGGGTCGTACGGCATGCGCCAAGGAATACGTAAGCAGCCGCGCCGTAGCGGCACGTCCGAGCTTTTCTCTCCCTCGCGCTTCGCCGCCCCCCCCCGTTATACCCCCCCATATCCTTCTTGTTTAGTCCGTTGAACGCGATAATGGATCTGCTCTTAATCTCGAGGATTTTGATTTCGGACTTTTCGTCCTCCGTTATATCGCATATTATACGCGAGAATTTAATTTCTTTTTTATATAAAAAAAAAAAAAAAAAAAATCGTGTACCGTACATAACACGCGATATCGGTCCGTTGGAGCGCGAAACTCTGCCAGCAGCCGAGCCGTATATATATATATACGCGCGGGTCAGCCAGGAGTTCGGCTGCCGAGCGCCGTAAAAACGTCAATTAAAGTGTTTTATTTGATCCTTCGTTAAAACGTTGAAATGGAATTTTGATTTATGACAGAGCGCGCGAGAGAGAGAGAGAGAGAGAGAGAGAGAAGTCGAACGGGCCGAGAGTGTGTGCGCGCGCGCTCGCTCGCGTAAATAAAATAAATAGGAGGCTATAATTAGCAGAGCCGCGCCGCGGCTTTTATATGCGGGCCTAAGCTCTCTTGCTTGCTCGCTTGGCAGCGTACGTTCGCCAGACTATATAGTATAAGTATGCTACGAGAGGCAGTGGCTCGAGTGTGTGTTAGGGAAAGAATTTTTTTTTTCTTGTGAATTATACGACGCGAGCCGGGAAATGATCACCGCGTGGTGTAAGACGGCAACTTGTTCGCGATGATCACGGCGGCGGCGTGGGCTTCTTGTATATTCAATTGAGTCGTTGTTCTTTGGCGTTGGAATTTCGTGTAATTATTTCTTCGACCTACATCTCGCCCTGTACGACTCTTTTCTCGCTCTCGTCTTTTCGAAAAACAATGGACGCGGTTGTTCGCTTTTCGGTATAGTAGAATCGACAGAGCGCGCGCATATTTTTTTCTTCGATTGTTATGGGTATATAGTTGCTCATGAAAATCTTACATTTTAAATTAATAAATTATAGAGTCTGTCTAGGTAGTTCAAAGGGGTACATCCAGCCCGATTTCGAAAATCCTTCGCCGTGGCCGAACCGATAGCGGCCACATAACCTCATGTCAGCGAGAGCTACGCGACTGCAGTAAACACGTTCCATCGGGCGATGCAGCGGCGCGTAAAATCTATTTATATGTGCCTCGAGTGCGCGTGGCTTTGTAACAAATGAATGTCCCGCTTTTAATAAGCTCATTAATGCCGAACTTGCCAACGCGTCCTTCTCGCACATGCAAGTCGTCTCTTTAATACCGGAAGCGATTGCGGCATACGTATATATATGCGGAGTAAGCAAGTAGTCGCGGCGGAGCATGTAAACCGGCAGTCTTTAATGTCGAACTAGCAAGAAACGTGCTTCCAGACACACGTCGATTATGGAGATCCGATTTCGCTTTTTCTCCTATTTTGCATCGAGGTGTGCCTGCTGTGTAAGTCGTGTTTTTTTGCTGAATTTTTGATGCCGTGCGCTGCACATTATCATAATTACGTCTAATCGAAATTTTCTCTTATCTATATACTCTCGCTCATTCCCGAGGTCCAGCGTGTAATAAAACAAAACCCTTTCAAAGTGTCGTCTCTCCCGTAAACGTACGACAGCCGCATAATACGCGCATTTCGCATACCTATAATACTCAATCGAAAGCCTCGTCCATGTTTAGCGGCAAACAATGCCTATTATCCGCTATACATATATATACGCATCCAAAGCAAGGCATCGCAGTCCTCTTATATAGCAAGCGTTCAAGATCCTGTATAGAATATCACGTCAGAATCCGCGCGAACGTGTCGCATACCTGCATTCGCGACCTATGGCCCGAGTATCTCGTGATAGATGGACGCACAATGGCAGGAACATATACACTCGCTCATTCGCTTTCTGTGTGTATACGTGCAGTGTGGGTGGATGAGGATGAATGACTCTCGTCAAACGGAAGGGACCGCCCGGCGTTTCGTGCCATAATACCTTGCTGCTACCATACAGAAGTGTCTTGCCTGCATTAAAGGATGGCTTGGCCGTTGGATATTGATGACCGCGTTCGCGCGAGCTTACTTTGCTTGGCGCTGCTGTGTTGCTGCACGACAACAACAAGCTATTTTGCTGTGTCGAAAGTTGTCGACTCCCGCGCTACACGCGCCCGTTATGGCTATAGATACATACGCGGACGTTTAAAATGCTCCGGTTGCTTTGATTTTCGAAATCCGATGTTAATGTTATTCATTGGCTTGTCATATTTGGAAACGCGTGTATAAGCTAGAGTAATTACTCCGCTCGACGTCCTGTCTGTGCGCAATATATAAATATAGACTTTCAAAACGAGCGCAAACGCAGCGGTGAAATCGCTTTCCGCGCAGCGGCAGCTAATTATTAGCTAATCTTAATTAAATCGATCGATCACTATCGATCAACACATAAACCAAAGCCTTTAACACTATCGTAAAATCCCATAATCAAAAGACCAGCCTACCGAGCTTTCACTCGCCTCACCTACTTCGCTTTCGTGGGTCTCTTGCGTTGAAAATATACTCGTATACCAGTATATATAGTTATGAAATGAAAATCGGACGTTACAATCAGAGCTATATCGATGGGGCATTGGACGACGTATGTCCCGTTAATTTTAGCAACCCCTTAATTTCAATACAGCCCATCCGCGCAACGGCTTACGTCCAAGTCAGCACATGAACGCGAGGCGCGACAAGGACAATAGCCATAGGACGGAGCGCTCTCCGGAACACTATACTGTGCGTTAGATGCGCGCGTATGTATATATCTATATACAGCGATGGGAGAACACTGGGCAGAACGGGTATACATAGAGATAGGTGTCGGGGGCGCGTGTGAGGCCCTCGCGGCGATGACCTGCCAACGTTTCGCGCATTAGCCCGACAGATAGCTCTGCTTAATCGGGCCCCATAAATTACCAAATTAATATCCCGCGCTACTGGCCGCTCGGGCTATCCGTCAAGTGTCAGGAGACGCTGCTGCTGCTGCTGCATTCTACTCTCCCTACTCAGCGTATATACATAGGCGCAGTGGTATAGTCACCTTCGAGCAACGTGTGTCGCTCGGGTTATGACGAGTTGACGGATGGAAAGGTTGCGTATAGTGTCTTGCGGTAGCGTGTAAGTCGCTCTAATGGATGAGTCGTGGCCGATGGCCCTGCAGGTGGCGCCACTCCTCCTCTCTCTCTCTCTCTCTCTCTACTATGCAGCTATATCCTTATACCTGTGCGTTCTTTTGTTTGCCGAGGATTGACAGGTCTCTGCTGCTACTGCCGCCGCCTCTGATGCATTTATCACTGCTAACTCTGAGAGAGGCTAATTTGTCAGTGTTTAGCTGCTGTTGATGCCTCCCAAGCGTCAACACTGCGTGCGCGTTCGTGAAAGGGTACAGCATAGCAGGTAATGAGGGATCGGTTGCAGCTACAGTGTATTAGCCACGATTTTCGGCTTTATTTTCTCTTGTACAGCGCTCTGTTGTACGTCATTAAGGGGATTGATGAGTTACTTGCCTATGCTTTTGTGCGGTTGTTCCATTGTCTCGAGAAAATATAATAATTCGAAGATTAGCTCTTCCCTTATACAGCTTGACGTTTGTTGGTTTCTGGTCAGCACCGATAGGTGGTGCACAGTCGCTTTCCTATTTCCCGCATTGCTATCTGCGAGCTTTGTGCATACGTAAAAGTATGCCGCACCTATGCCACAAATGCATATTTTGTTACGTTAAATTAATCAGCCTGCTTGGGGGCCGCACATGCTATATAACTGACAAGGTTGACGAAAGTCAAAAGTTTTAAAAACCGGTTCAATTAACAAATCGGCATAATAAAACAACGAGCGCTTTTAATTTCTTTTAATTATAACAATATATCTCGACGGTCGCTTGGCTAAACGATAATCGCAGAAATTTTCGACGAGCCGTGCACGAAATCCGCAGTGATCCATCTAGCTCGCACCATAAATCTGTAATCCTCGAGAGAGGCAATCGAAGATATACGAAAAGCGCGCGCAATCTCGATGGCATTATCTCTCGCGGTCGCTGATGATTCATTATCTTTCGCTGCAGCGATGACAAATTCGCAGCGAGCAACCAGCTGTTATTATATGCTATATTCCCCCCAAGTATACGGTACTCGCACAAATTCGATAAGAGTCCACGCGCCGTACTTAATTTCTCATTTCGAGAAACATATCCCGATGAAAGAGAAGCATCAGCTCTCTCGATTGTCTTCGTTACAGCAACAAGCTGATATCGGTGCGGGTAATAGCTATATAGGTATATACGATGTGGAGATCAAGTGGGAGGTAAGAGACGAGGGCGAGCTCGTCGCTTACGAATTACGCGACAAGTATCCTCTCTCGGCTATATAGGTACAGCAAAACCGGCTCACGAGCTACTGTCTCTCTATGCGACACGGCTGCCAATTAGCGAACTGACATCGAGCTGACTGACCACCGCGCCTGCTACTGTAGCTCCTTTCATTCGTGCTCGGTAGCAGCCCCCGTGATGTGTCTTTTCTTTTTCTTCGTTCTGCTGCTATTGTGTTATATGGCTCTGCAGCGTCTTTTGTCGCGGCTTTTCTCTGCAGCTATTTTATTTATTACTAAACGATATTTAGCACACAATTACGATCGACTTTCAATCAAGCCAATTTGATAGAACACGTGATCGACACGTATTTACAAATAATTCCGATATTCATCATCGATGACGAAATCCAATTAAGCCTGATGAAATCGCGAAAGCTTAAGACGCCTCTGATGTACATACGTAATAATTCTTTTCAAATTTTAATTTCCCGCATAAATCACTAGACGAGCGCGCTCAATCTGCATAATGCACGCTGATGCAGTGTGTGTGTATAGAAATCTCATTATTCATCATTGTATTACGAGGGCATTTTTCCGGCGACCTATACAACAGTAAAAATAAATCTCCCTCTCGATGCATCACGGATCAATGCGGCAGTTCGCCGCGCCTATATAACACTCCTCTCTGCATACGAATCGCCGCCAAAACTCGTCGAGTATATATAGGTATTGACGCACGAAAAAAGTATCGATAGCCTTGTCGATTCGTCAAAGAGTTGCAGCCTCGTAAAGAAGCACTATAGAGCTGGAAATGAAGATGAGGAGGTTAAACGACGGCGATTCAATGCCTGCAATAAAAAAGCGTATATGTGCAGCGGCGTTATAAAAGTCCATTAAAGACTCGCCAGCAACTGATGTTTAATTAAATATTGAGCCGATCATAAATCGATATATAGCTGTGAATGTGTGCAAGTCTGTGTACACGCAGTCTCTCGCCGTATAACGGCTAATACACGTTAACGGACCACATCGCGCTCTCTATGAATATTGATGTCCTTCCACTGTCGCCTAATCTATCCATCCGCTTATATGACTCGTCTCCTTCTCGTTGTTGCTTTTATTATTATTCCTTTTTTTTTTAATCTCGCTGCACTTATACACTACACGGCCAATAATAATAATTGGTTTAGCAGCAGCTACTCTTACGTGATTGAGGCAAACTTGTCACGAGATACGAGTACATCATGTTTTGTATACCCACACGCGTATACGCATACACAAGCCTCTCGTTATTTATGAGCCGACGCTTGCTCGTATATGTGCGCAACGTATAGATCGAGCAGCGCGTCCGTCTATAATTAACTTTATACGCGCGCGAGAGAGTGTGGCGTAGGCTAATCCTTGTCTGTGTGCAATATGTATATACAAGCGCGTGTGCGATGATCCATGGGAATTGCAGTCGCGGACGTATATAAAATGTTATCACTTATTAACGCGCGCGCGCGTATATATATACACGCGAATAACGGCCGTGATCCGACGAGCCGTATGATGTAGACCACTCGATGGGAATGTCGATTTTTTTCTCTCTATGTACATACGAACCGATTGATTTACGCGACTCCAGTCTGTGGATTATCAATCAGACTCTAGATCGAATTATGGCATATATACAGGGGAGAAAAAAGAGCGATAGCGCGCGTAAATTGCTCAAGTGTGCACTGGCTATCGAAATGGCCGATTATTTCATTTATCTTTCGCGGATCCGTGGATGCGGAACAGCAGCGATGACGACGACGACGACGGTAATTATTACGAACGTCCTACTGAATTATCTCTCTAGCTGCGGAACGAGTCCAATGAAATCGAACGAGCTTTCTATATCCGATCGACACAGAAATCCCACGCGTCTGAAAAAAAAGGGTAGAAAAGAATGTTCCGCGAACAAAAGAAAGGGGCCCGCCGAGCTCTCACAGTAGGTATACGCGTATATAACACCAGAGCGAGAAAGAGAAAGAAAAATGAGTGAGAGGGAAAAGCGCGTCACGTTGCATTACGGAATGATATTCGCTAATTGAGCTCGAAGATAAAAACGACGGCTAATAACCGTTGCTACCACTGGCTTCAGCCGTTGGCCGACTCTCTCTCTCTCGCCGCCCCAACCGGAAGTCCCAGGAGGACGGATAATCATACGTTGTACCAGCTAGTCGTTGCTGCAGCAACGAGACCGAGCAACTCTCTATCTTCCTCCGCTGCCGCTGCTTCCTCTTTCTGCTCAGCTCGGGCCTGTCCTCTAACTATCCATTGCTTTATCAGTCTGTATGTCCGTGGCTTCTTCTTCTCCTTCCCTCTCTACCTCTCGTTGTTGCTTTATTTTCCACCCTCGCAGCAGTTTTTTTAACTCTCGCCCTCAGCTCTCCTGCGACTACTTTTTCCCATTTATTTCGCTCTGCCTGATGGAAGCTTGAAAAAATTTCGCTCGTGTATTTCGCTGGCCGCTGCTGCCCTGTAAGGTTGACCATTATTTGACGTTTAGCTTTATTAACTCGTTTGGAGATAAGATTTTTCCTCGAGCAGTCTCTACGCGAGCGGGGTATGGGATTTAAATGCACGTACCTATCGCTATTCGGCTTTCAAACTTTCTGACTTGCGCGCCAGTTTTAAAAGCGTGAATTATTGTTCCGTTTATATAAACTGGATGAAAAAAAAAACTGTTTCTTTTTTTATTTGAAAATTGAGTGTATTACCTACCTTTTTCTGCGCTTCGTCAAAATGGAACAGCTTCTGCGAGCTTGATAAACGAACGCGGCGTGATCCTGATGTGCGATACACAATAAGAGTGAAAAATAAGGAGAGCGCGGAGTGAGCGACAGCTGCGCGCGCTTTTTAGACATTTGCTCGTGCGTTGTCCAGACGTTTGATTGACGTCGTTACTCTGTTTGCTCTATTTTCCTTTCGCTTTTGTCGTCGTTTCTTTCTTTCGTTGCCTTCGAGCATATATCAAAGAGCTTGCGACTCTCTTCTTTTTAGTCTGTACCGAGTATGTCACCTTTTTGATGGCTCGTTTGATCGTTTCTTTATTACCTGCTACAGAATTTAATCGCATATCGAATTTTCAGTATACATTATCCTTCTCAAAAAAAAAAACTCTTCCTACTCTTGCCATCACTGCCAGAGAGCCAATCATAACTCCCAGCCAGATTCTCACCGTTTACACCTCCGCCGGAATTTTTTGCTCGCAGCTCGCACTCGCATGCAAGCAATAGGCGCGGTGTGTTTTTGCTTGTGCCTCTATAAATAGGCGGTGCGCACACGAGAGTTTAAAAAGCAGAAGCTGGCCTCGAGAGAACTGCTATTACAGAAGCGAGGCCGCGTCACATCAGCCGAGCGTATTTCAATCGTTCGACGCGACGATTAGTCGCACTTAAATCTCGCCGCGCCCGAGCGTTATACACTTGTTCTTCTTTTTCGCACTGCTGCTGCTGCTGCTGCTGCTGATGTCCGTCTCCGTCGCAAGAGAGAGAGTGAGCGCACGAGCGCAGAGTTATTAATGCGTCCTCTGATGCAGCCGTATGCTCGGGACGTGTCCGATCTCTCCTCGTTTTGGCCGGCCGACGTTTGTCGCTTCGTTGGAATGCGCGCTTCGAGAAAATTGTCAGACGATGCCGGGATCGCTCAATCATTCATTGGGATGCCGTAAATAAATAAGCGAGTTGATGCTTGGCGAGATGTTTTTGTTTTTTGGATTTGAGATTGTTGTGCTCGTTCTTTTAGTTAATTTTTAGTATAAGGGTCGAAATTTCACTCGGGATGTAACAATTGTTAATTTTTAACTATATTATTTCATAAAATCCAAATTTCAAGCCGGGTCTCTGGCCAACGACGGTAGATGGCGCATAGCCGCTTTCTTATTTCCCTTATTCGATATCTGCGAGCTCAGTGCATAAATAGTGCTGTACCACTCTTGTCAAAACTGCCTTTTATTGCATTTAATTAATTTAATATCCGGTTCGATTTAATCAGTCTGTTTGAGTCGCACATGCTGTAACTGCCAAGGTTGAAGAAAGTCAACCTGATGAATATCAACATTTCGACGTTCTTTTTGATTCATGTATGAATATATTCATTGTCATTTTAATTAAAATTTGAAATTTGAATTTTATGACAAAAAAAAAGTAGTCATGGTATGAGAAAAATTTATAATAAATAAATATTATTTCAACCAGCTCAATATAGCTTCTAGCAATTTCTTCAACTAATTGTACTTATATGTATAAACTTTATATACTCTCAACATTTATGCAAATAAAAGTTCTCCCAATAAAATACAACGAATGTTTATTACAACTAATAACAATATTCTTGTTTTTATTTCAGGTGAGTATACCGGAAAATTTAATGAGCATCGGAAATGAATGCATTTTCATGAATACGTGTAAGTACCCGACTATATATGGTAGATTTTATTTTACAAGACCGATCAACAATTAATGGCTCCATTACACGCAATATACTGCCTTTTTAAATTTCGAAAACAATTTATTCGATGCACAGTATCGGAATATCATTTTTAATTTTTGATTCCATGCAACCGCTTCGTCTCCCGCGTATAACAATCGAACTGCATTATCGAGCGACCATCGTTAAATGGTCACAAAATATCGTTGCTGCGATATTCACTGTATAGGTATAAGCACAATTCTATCATACGAAAGCGATTACAAATAAAAAGAAAGTAAACGAACGCCCGCCTATAAACACATCATTTCTTCTTCTTCTTCTTCTTCTTCTTCGAGAGAGAGAACACCCAGTCGAAAATAAAATTCCCGGACACATTCCACTTAATATTCAAACATCTTTGCCCGGACATAAATATTCCCTTTCGACGGCGCGCAAAAAACCGGCTTGATTGACCGACTAATCACATTAAAAATAACTACTATTGAGTCAACCCAGGGGTGTCACTTCCACTATGGAAGGTATGGAGCACTCCATACCTCAAGTTTTTCAAGGTATGGAATTCCATAGCTGAAATTAGGAAAACTAAATACCCCATATAAATAAATCGCAAGCCCTTAAACCTCAATACCCCACATCTTATAGTTCAATAAATAAGTTGAGTATATACACTGCAAACTCTTAAACCTTAATACCCCACGAGTAATGCGAACAAATTTGAAAATCGCGCCACACGCAGTTATTCAGTAGCGCGCATGCGCGAAACCACTACACGTGTGTGCGTTGAACTAATGCCTACGTTCACGCCTTATCGCTATGTGTACATATACACAGTAACATGGGAGCTCGTGCATTTGTGTTAGTGCCTCAGGAAAATCGTGATATTCGGCAATGTAGAAAGATTTAAGCGGTGTTTTTTTGAATGTATCACAATCACATAGAGAAATGGATAAGTATCTTGTTAAAACTCCGAGAAATATCTCAAATGAAAGCGAGACGAGGACAAGTGCAACGCAGGTTATGTCCGCATTGTCTGCTACCTCGTCAAAAACAACTGCAAATGTCAATGTTGATAATAACATTACAAGAGAAAGTCAACAATCGGAAAATGAACATAGTATGTGATGAAATGATTTACACCTTTTAGTGTTTTGCATGAGCTATTAATGTTCTCGGAAAGAATTTCGTTCGTTGCATTCAAGACGCTTGTACTATTTTACACAAGCGCGAATCAACATTCGAGCGATTGATATATTGTTATTATTTACAGTGAATGAAATATTTTTTATATGTATTTTCAGCCGAATCAGGAATGCCTGCCTCTTTCAAACGTTGGAAAAAGACTCATACGTGGTTAATGCCTAAATCCGGCAAAGTATTTTGTAGTTTCTGCACAGATGCAATAACCAACAAATTTCCGTTAGTCGAAAATAGAAGTTGTCAAATTTCGAAAGAAGCTTTTGTTACTGTAGGTTTCAACTGTTGGAAAAACGCTGCACAAACTTTTAAAAGTCACGAAAGCAGTGAATTGCATAGTGCTGCTACTGAATTTGTATTAAACAAAAACAAGCCGAACATAGTTGATATAATACAAGAATCGAATGAAAAAGAGAAGTTGGAAGCTAGGATAGTGTTAAGGGCAATTTTTACGACAGCTAGTTATCTTGCGAGACAAGGGTTATCATTTAGAAGAGAAAACGCTAAAGAATCGAATTTTTATAAATTATTAGAATTAAGATCACACGATATTCCTGAATTAAAAGCATGGTTGAATAGAAAAAAATATGAGCATTCGTGGCTTCACCACACAATTATAAACGAAATACTAAGTATGATGGCTGACGAAATAAAAGAAGATATTTTAAAAGAAATTAAAGAGAATAAATATTTTTCGATCATGATCGATGAAACGTCGGATATAAAACGGCTCGAACAAGTATCAATTTGTTTCAGATCAGTTGCTGAAGATTTGACTCTAAATGAATATTTTATAGGATTCTACGACACAAAAGATACAAAAGCTGAAACGCTTTTTGAGATTGTCACTGATGTAATCGAAGAATCTGGATTAAGTATCGCAAATTTACGAGGACAGTGCTACGATGGTGCTAGTAATGTGAGTGGTAAGATTACAGGGCTTCAGACACGAATACGCGAGGTAGAACCTCGAGCGCTGCATGTTCACTGCTTAGCACACAGTTTGAATTTAGTAGTACAAGATTCAATGGAAGATATAATTTTGATAAAAAATTTCATCGGGATTATTAAAGATCTACTAAATTTTATACGTGATTCCCCGAAGCGCTTAGGACGATTTCATGATTTGCAGTCTGAGAAAAGCCCCGATCTGACACCATTTTGTCCTACCAGGTGAGTAAAGTATATTCATTTATTTTAGGTAATATCCACCGTGTAGATATCATTTATATTGATAAAATCATGTACCTAATTTTGTAGGTGGACCATGAGAATAAGTTCTCTTAAACGATTGTACCATGATGCTAACTATCAAAGTGTCATTGATTTTATGCTATTAACAAGTAATGCCCGAGACACTGATGCAATTACATCATCAAAAGCAAAGGGATTCTCAAAACATTTACAAACCTTCGAAACATATTTTTTGCTTACAACTATGATTAATATTTTTGAGGCAATTGAACTACTGAATACACAGTTACAAAAGTCACAACTATGTCTAAATGAATCAAATAAGCTTGTCGAGATTAGCACGAAAAATCTTGAAACGCAACGAGATCAGAAGTTTGAAGTTATTTGGAAGGAAGCAAACAAAGGTATTGCAAAATTTAATGTAGAAGAGCCTTCTGTACGCCGCGAAAGAAAAACTCCACGCCGTTTTGATTCATCAAGCGAAGCTCATATTTTTGATACGCCGGAAGATAACTACAGAAAAATTTATTTTGAAGTTTATGACAAGGTTCTAATGTCTTTAAACACACGATTTGAGACAGAAACTATAAATTTATTAAGTAAATTTGAGAACTTTCTTATTGGAAAAAATAATATAAATGTTTTAGATATTACTAATTTTTACAATACTCAGAAAAAGAATGAATCGAAAGAAGACAATTTTGACGCACAGTTGTTAACTAATCAGAGAGATTTGTTTTTAAATTACGCGAAGAATAATAATGTTCAGCTTGAAAGTGTGAAAGACGTCGTTGCTTTTTTAAAATCAGAAAAGTCTTATCGGTTAATTTTTAATGAATATACAAAGTTGGTTAGACTTTTATTGACAATTCCAGGATCCACGTGCACTAATGAACGCTCGTTTTCGACGCTCCGTTTTCTTAAAACTTACACGAGAGCAACTATGGGTCAAGATAGGTTAAATCACTATGCTATTTTATATGTTTATCGCGACCGAGTTGAAGCTTTGAATATAGGTGATTTAATGAACAAATTCATACTTAAAAATCAGCATAGAAAAAATACATTTGCTATTATTAAACAATAGCCGAGCATAACGTTTCACGCGTTATTGTTGATAATAGTCATACGCATCAAATTGTGCGTTGTGCAATTCTTGAAATGTAATTTCACGTATTCATAAGTTGTTATAATGTTTAAATGTTAATAATATGTAACGGGTTGCAATGTATGGTGCCAAACACATTTAATAAATAAACTATGATGTTCAAACTTGATTGTATTACTCTGATGTGAGATGTGAGTATTTAGATTCAATTATTTCGCGATTCGTTTCGTCTAATTATTATATACGATACATACTTCTCTATAAAAATTTATTTATTGAATATATGTGGGGTATTAAGGTTTACGAGTTCGCGGTTTTATTAAGTATTTATTAATTTGACTATAATATTGGAGATGAAGTTGCAAAAGTTTACTTTTTTGTACGTGGGGCTTTAACAATTATGGGTTATTTACTCGATTTGTTTATTAAACTGTAAGACGTGGGGTATTGGGGATTGAGATTTCGCGTTTAACTTTATCACAGCGATTTTCCATACCTCAGATTTTTACAAAGTGACACGCCTGAGTCAACCTATAAATTGTCAACTTCTATCTCTCTCTCGCGTCAGTATTAAAAAAAGCCCTGACTTACAACTCGACGTCCGTCGATAAAATTGCAAACGTATATTTATAATTTTCAATCGAGTATCAACTTTTATCCGCGAATTCCTTCGTACGAGCGACCCGTCAAAAAGTAGCTTATTCTGCGGACGAAATCCTTCGAAGCTCGGTTGAATCTCGTCCTTCGTCTCTCTCTCTCTTTCTCGTCACGACAGAAATCAGGAATGCCCGATAATCATCGATAAATCAATCGGTCAGCCCGACGAGCGATTCGCGCTCACACACATGGGTTCGAGTCCTGAAAAGGCTCGCACACACATAAACGAGAGAGAGAGAGAGAGAGGGAGACTCGTCGCCTCGGCCGAGCCTTTATGGCGAACATAACTCGCCTGATTTCACCGGAGATTATCTCGTTATTTATTGGAAAGCCTCGTGATGCCAAGCGGCATATCGCCGCCGCCGTTGCCGCTGCTACTCTCCGCCCGAAAAACTTGGTCTCTCTCTCTCTCTCGTAACATAACTTAAGTCGTTTTTTCGCCTGTGCGAATTCTTCCGCGCCGCTTTCGTCTTCTTAATGGGACACGAGAGGGGCGGCTGCAGGATACGTCCTCCTCCTGGCATAAACTGCGAGATGGAATTATCATTCGAACGTTATTATTATTGTTTATATGCATACGTATTCGCTGAGGGCTTATCGCTCGCTGGCCTGTGTATGTATATATCCATGTGCACAGCAGTTGTCTCTGTTTGAGCGGACGCGTTTCAATTTTCCATAAATAACGCTTGGGCTTTTTGTTACTCTCTCGCGCGGCGGCGGAATTCATTTCGAACCCATAAATTCGCGTTTCGCGGGTGATCGAATTATTTATGATCATGACGCTTTTATGTCGCGCAGACTCTTCTTTCGACCTCTGCCGCTGCCGCCGCCGCCGCTTTTTTCTATATTTAGCGCTTCGGTCAGTTTATGATTTTTCACGTCCGACACGTCGCCGTGAGTACGATTTAAGACCCGTCGACTGATACTTTTCTTTTTCGTATGAGTGGATGAGTATTTCATTGGCGTGTGTATGTTAATTGCAAATTTCCTCCGTTTTGAACTGTCGAAATTATCATCGAAGTGCACAATATTTATGCATAGCAGTCGCGTGTGTAATTTATCCCGGGGAGAGGAGAACATTTAAAAAGCTATTCGTCAGTTACAGGTGCATCGCGCGTCGAGCATTTATTACTCTTTCACCTCTCGCGCATTTAAATTGCCGAAAGTGTATCGATTAAAAAATTAATTGAAAGATTCTCCGATAAACTGAATGCTTTGTTCGATTAACCGCGTTTTTTTTTATCTGCATATCAAATATATTATTATACATTTAGAGCTTCTTATACGATACACACTGGAGCACAAGGAGACTGACACCTATATAGAAAGTTTCGCTTCGGGACTGGATCGAAGAGACGTTCGCAACGTACACCGAGAGGAGATTGATTGCTGCTCGACGAAAGGTTAATTCGAGGCGTGCAGGTACTTAAACACACGTTGACCGACTGGCCAGTGCACGTCCCTGTTTACTACGGACTGATTCAATGTGCGTAAATTACCGCGGCTTTGTCCGAAGTAATGCGGCTCTTTGCCTTGCGCGCATGCGCTTAAGACGCGCAACGAGCAAACGTTTTAATTATTTTCGTGAAACCGCGCCGAGATTGATGGAGGTCGATTACTTGGCGTAGCTCTTGTAGGCTGTATATATTTCTTTTTGAACGAACCGTTGACTTATTGACGGTTTCGAGTTTGCGTTTTACGACTACAAGTGCATTTTTCGCTTTCGAATTGTTGGACGTCATTGTATGATTTCTTCAGCAAACGGGCCAACGATGCATACATGGACATAATCAAATGTAGACATCAATTGATGAAAATTTTGATCTAAAAAGCAGTTATAGCATGCGCGGCTGCAGAAACAGCAGGACAAACAAGGTAGTTTTAGCAATGGTGGCACACCGCTATATCTAGACTCGGCGCGCATATTGTTGTGAGGGAAATGGAGAAAGTGCCTAGCGCCACCTATTTTCATATGTCAAAGACACGGAGAGTTTGGGCGAGTATGACGAAAGAGAAAGTCCAAAACTGCTTTGTTTTGGTAATTGATATCGGTTTAGCGCGGTCCACTTGTGCGTAAATGCGTATACATGAAAATTTCAAGTTTAATTAAAACTCGCGACATATAGTGTTTTTTAAATAAAAATGAGATTCCCGCCACAATATAACAAAATACAGAGCTTTTTTTATCAGCCAATCAGAGGACGAATATAATGATTACCATCTCTTTTTTAGAGCAACGATATAAAAAACCGCACCAAAATAAATCCAAATTAACAAATTGATTCGTCAAATTCCTCGAAATCGCGATGCACACACGCGCCTAATACTCGTCAAGCTACACGTAAGCGCAGTCGAAAAGACCCCGACGATAAAAGCAAAAAGAAAGAAACTCTGATTAACGATCCTCTCTCTCTCTCTCCCCGTCATCTTCGCGCAGCAGATTTCGGATTAATTTCTCGTTACACGTGCTTATTTATGCGCAGCTCGGGCTTAAAGAAGGAGGAGCAAAGGAGAACAAGCTAAAAGCAACGGCGAAAGGTGCAGCGCGCGCGCGTGTGTAGAATCCGAAAAATCGACTTCAACGCTCGCGCGCTCGTGGTTTCGTGCCCAGTCACCGTTAAAGCTCGGTAGGCGCGAATTCGAGTGGACGTAAGGCTCTCCCGTCCTGGTGTAATATTACATCCTATTAGGGATATGAAATAACTGCCGGATGAAACGCGACAGCGAAACGATAAACGGCAGCTTCTCTCTGAGAGGATATCGCGCGTCGCAGACATCATTCTCGTGCCACCTGGTCGTCACCCGCCGGTACGAAAGTGGGGTGCTATGACCCGACTTTTTTTCACTTACGAACTAATCATCTTTGCAAAGGAAAGGTTAAAACACTCCGCATATAAAATCGCGATTTTCAACGATTAATTCAGCAAAGTCAAGTTGAATGACGATCAATCTCTTTCCAGTCGTAGGGCAGCGCGTATTCGTTACACGCTCGCGAGTCCATATATACGAAGTTGAGTAAAAGCGCACGAGGCTCTGTATAACGAAGATACACGTCGCGGCGTCCGCTCATGCTCGGTCGCAGGTAAATACCAAGAGCGTTAATTTTCATAACCGAAAGTTCGTAAGCGCAAGCGCAGAGAGTTACGTATCGCATTCGTAAACGTCCTCTCCGCTGTGGCTATTACACCTCTCGTAATGTGCAGAGGCTGGTATTCGAGCTATATATACAGTAGGTATATACATATACACAGTAAGCGAAGAAAGGAAGAGATCGGCTGTGATTTGTGCCGATGAATTTTCTGCGAGGGTGGCAAAGTTTTTTCTAAAGAAGTCAAATGTAAGCAGAAAAAAGTAATATAACGAAGCGAAGGGTATGAGGGAGATATGAAAAACGTAAGAATAAGTTAAAGAGATATAGAAGAATAAAAAGAGTGAGCTAGCAGAGGGACGAGTAGTAGAAACAAAGGCGCGAAGGTGAGATTGAAAAAAGAGGAGAGAATAACGCGAGCGATTCGCTGAAGGAAAGAAGAAAAAAAAAACGCACACAGGACAGAGTGAAAGGGGCGGCTGCTGCTGCACACAACTTGATAATAATAAACTGAAAAAGGAGCAAAAGACGTTATTTTAAAAGGGAAATGCAGAGCGCGCCGCATTTTTATGTCTTCGCCAGAACTTTTCATCTCTCTCTCTCTCTCTCTCTCTCTCTCTCCTCGTCTCGCGCTAACCGTGTCTTGCCCCTCTTCTATACTCTCCGCAGTATATATATACGCTAGACGCGCGCGCGCGAGAAAGAAAGAGAGAGAGAGAGAGAGACGTTCGCGGGGGGGCTAAAAACGCGGAATGAAACGGCAGACTGCCGCTGATGAAATTCATAATTTAGATCCAATGCGCTCTCCGTACCTCGTTTAGAATACACTGCTATTTATAGTCGAAATTTTCTCCT
Source organism: Pteromalus puparum (assembly GCA_012977825.3). NCBI lineage: Eukaryota > Metazoa > Arthropoda > Insecta > Hymenoptera > Pteromalidae > Pteromalus > Pteromalus puparum. Next base: position 3,773,411 of record CM053171.1, on the reverse strand, counting down.
TCGAAACGATCCTTCTCTCTCTCTCTCTCTCCCTTCTGCTTTTTCCTCTTTCTTGCTATATACTGCCGTTTCTCCGCCTCATCGCTGCCGCTGCTGCTGCTGCTGCTGCTGCTACGTTTACTCGACGATCCTCGTTTCGCTGCTGCTCTCTTGCGATACGTAAACTCGAGGCTTCTTCTTCCGCTTTACTTCCGGATATATCTACAGCTCGTCTATATTGCGCCGGTGAGCTAGAGTCGAATCGCCCGACGAATGAAATTGAGATTTTACACAGGTGCGCTTTTCTCTCTTTTTTGTTTTGCATATTATACTCTAATTTTTCCGCTGTTCCCGCGTTGTTTGATAAATTATTCTCCTATATATAGCTCTCGATACGTGTGATTGAGATACCCGAGTACGAGGCTCTTATCTGTATATAACTGCGCGAAACTAGTTTAGCCGCTAGACACATTAAGGAGAAAACGTTTCGAGTGATATGTGGAGAGAAATAGCTTTTTACCGCAATAATGCGCTATACGTGAGATTATCTATAGGAACGATCGACATATTAGAAATTACTCTTGCGATACACGCATATTCTGACGAGCTGAAACACCGCGTGGAAATAATAAAATATACTATACATGAGTGAGAGTATAGCGGAAGATATCAAAGGAGCTCGTAAAGCAAACTGCCGCAACAGCTGATTCGGCAGAATAAGCTTATACGTATATCCATATAGGAAGGGCCGCGCGCAATAAAAGCTGACGGATCGTACAGGTATAAACAAGTTCGTTGCTAGCACACACACCCTTCTTCCTTCAACCCGCAAAACTTTATTGTGCTACATATATCCCTTTTGCTGATCCACGATGAAAGACGCTCTCTGCTCTCTCTCATCTCTCTCTCGTGGTTATACAAGAAGCATTACAATACACTCGCGAAACTGCAAGGGGAAAAAAGCGCAGAAGACTTTTAAAGAGAAAGGAAAAGCGCACGCGGATAAAGAGAGAGAAAAGATGGGCCAGCAAGATAAGAAGGTATATATAATGAAAGCCATTCATTCTTCGCGAAAGAGAAGACGTGCGTTGAGTGACGCGGCCGCTGTAGACAGCTGCCCCCAAACCTGATCGCTCGTTCGTCTGCGTTCGCTCATCCGTCCGCGATTCTTCGCGCGATATCGTATAACTTGCCAAACCAGACGAGATGACGAGCCATAGGACTCTTATATGTGAAAGACGACGTTGGTAGCTGATTCTTGCTCTCCACGCCACGAAAGTGTGTAAGGTGCATGTCTCGTTTTCTCTTGAAGCGAATTTGATCGTATATAGATGACGAATATAGGCCCAATTATATTTTTAAATATACCCGCAGCGTGATATTTCGCCTTAATACGAAACTAAACGCTCGTCGCGCCATAAAGCACACTTTATTAAAAGATAGTCGTCGAGCGCGGGCGCGCGGCGGCAGTAAAAACTTCTTCTGAATTGGGTTAGTAATGAGCTGCGAGCGAAGGTCAGGGGGTAAACACAAAGCCGAGCGCGCTGTAAAAACTCACGTTATATACATGTATAGGTACCTGCGCGTGTGTGTACCTGCGTATGACGGTGTACTATATACATCAAGAGGATAAGGGCTGATGTGTGTAGCGAGAGTGAGAGCGAGTCGAGCGCTTTATTTCTGGTTATAAAACGCTTTATGACATTTTCGCGATGCGTATCCTTTTCCGGTGTAGGGCGTGACACTTTCCCCTTCGCTTCTGTGTGTATTTTCACGTTACATTGTGCTTGCGGTCGCGCCTCGAACTATAACGACTGCGACGCCAAAGATTCACGTCATTGCTAAATATTGATATTTTTTTTTCGAACTTATGTGTGTGTATGTGTCGTCGACGCTTCCATCACGTGGCATCAGCAGCAGCAGCAGCACATGTCTCCGAGGGTTCTCTCTTTTTCCATCACCCACCCGGCGCGAGTATAGTGTATGGCGTATACGGCTCTCGGCCGCTATTAAAAGAGAAAAGCGATAAATCTCTCTCTCTTTCGGACCTCCTCGAAGCTGCGTCTGGTAGCAGCAGCAGAAACTAAAGTTCCCGCATGCGAGCAGTCGAGAAACCCGTGTCCACGGCAATCGAGAACTACTCGCTCTGCTGAGAGAGAGAGAGAGAGAGAGAGAGAGAGAGAGAGAGAGAGAGAGAATAAAAGAAATCTGCAGTGGTGTCCTCTCCTGCGAAAACTCCATTATTTTGGTGTCGTCTTGTTGTCTGTATATAGTATATAGGAGTATATAGCGAAAGCGCACGAACTCACGGATTTATTTTTAATTTTCTCTCTCACTCGCTCGTATACGGCCGCCGCTCTCAGAAGCACCTGTTGTTCTCCGCTGCAGCACAGTTCGTCTTACTCTTGCGCGCGGCGCTGTGTCTCAAAGTCACGCGCTATACTTTCTCTCGCTCGGCGAGATTTCCCTGCATTTGCAGCTAGTGCGTTATTAAATGTTGCTTATTGCCGACTATTGAGACATTATTCACTTTGACTCGCGCGGAGAGTACAATGTGTTGGCTGATCGTAATTTACGAACTGCGAGTAAATAGTTCTATCGATAGGTATTTCACACAATGCCGACGGTTTCTCAAGAGATTTTATGAATCATGGTAATGTTGATTTCGAATGTATAAGCTTGTGCACATTATGGATATTACTCGTTCTCTTATAAAAATCTCGTGTTTATATTTCACCGATTTTGCAAGGCAAAAATGAGACGGATTTAACTGCGCCGAAATTCAGCGCGATTTCTCAACAATGAGTCGATATAACAACGAGAATTAATCGCTGACGACGACGAAAAACTCTTAAAATGCAGCAACGATCATATTCTTGAGAAACAAACACAGACAGTTCCTTACGTAAGCCCGCTCTGTGTCTCGTAAAAATCATCAATCGCCAGGGATCGATCATAAATAACCGACCTCGAAAACGTACAATTTCTCGTTCTCTCTTTCGTGTACACAGAGAATAACACGATAAAAATGAAAGAAATGAAGAGAATAAAAGAAATACACGGTTTCCCCTCTGTGCACACAGGGCATTAGTATATGGAAAATCTTATTTACGAGCGTCGACATAACGGTAATCGAAGAGTGTAAAACGAAAGTCCATAGCTCTCTCTCTCTCTCTCTCTCTCTCTCTCTCTCTCTCGCGCGCGCGCTTGTGGCTTTAAATCACACCTACATCTGATGCATTTCATAAGCCGCCGACGATCGAAAACGCCCCCCTATAAAACATTACTGGCGCATTTAGACGCGCAGCGCGAAGTAACTATATGATAGTTCTTTTTCGGGCCCGAGCGCGAGTAAGAGAGTGCCGGAACTCTGCAATCAACGGGAGCGCAAGTGAATTATATTCGGACTGTGCAGCGCTTCGTCCGTTGAGAGATACACGTGGAAAAGGGAAAAACTCGTGGATATAAACCTGCAGCGGAGAAATATACGTTTAATAGCTTTGAATTATTGTGGCGGTAGTCTTCCCGGAACCTGTGTGTATCAAGAATTAGCGTTACACCTTTCGAGGCTGAATAAAAGTCAGCTTGACGAAACGATAATCACATTACGAGAGAAAAAGAGAGAGATAAGAAATAAAGCTTTCTCTCCGGCTGACGATTGATTCATCGAGTCGTCGTCGATTCGCGCTCTCGATATAGAAGAGAAAGTCTCGCGAATAGTATAGTCGTACACACCATAATTTGCAAAGGAGAACAATAAATCAGAGAAGGAGAGTCTTCATCGCAGGAACTGCTGAGGCCTATGAGGAACGACAGAGTTGTGTCATTGCTGCCGCCGCGCATAAATTCGACGCCGGTCTCTCTCTTATTTACGATTATTGACGTGGCTCCGGCGTTTCTATTCCATAAGCAATAATCATTCGTTTGCTTTGACTTTTTTTTTCTCGAGACTCTTCGCGCTCTTGTGTGTGTGTGTGTATAAGTATATACGTATACAGGTACTACAGCAAGTTCAGAGCGCGCGCATGCTCGATGACAATAATTCAGCGTCGCTTGCGCGCAAGGCTCGTATATATAAAATTGAATATACATATACGTACGTGCATATTATCTTTCGTAAGCGCAAAGAGAGACGAGATGTATGACTGCTTTTTCGCGAGTATAAGTGCAAGAAGTTGTGCATGTAAAAAGCACGTAAATTGACGGCGGGAATGATGGCATAAATCAGCCAGTACGCCGATGCGAAATGAGAATGAGAGAAACGCCATAGCACTTATTAACTATATGCATGATGGATAGAGCGACATTACTTTACTCCGCTGAAAAAGTTTATCATTCGCGCGAGCAAACGCTGTAAACACTTATATATTATCCTCGGGCGGGTCCATGAAGGCAAAAGATTTCGAAAGGTTATTTTTTCGAGAGTTATTACCGTATACGCACCAGCGATCTCATTAGGCAACGCGACTTTCGTCCCATTCAGCGTCGAACCGCCCACGCATCGCGACGGACTCGGCCGAGCGAATAATCCCGGTAATGAGAGCCGCGTAAATTTCTTCGAGCTACCGGTGGACAGCGGCTACCGGCAGTATAACCTTGAGGGGGGGAGATATGTCAGGGGTCGCGCAGTTATACGTCGTCTTATAGTAGCCGGCCGCCTGTATATGGTATACTATATAGACTATATATATACACACACACACTGGCTCTGGAAATGTTCCAGCCTCTTGTTCCTCCTTTTTTCACTCTGCCGATTTTATCTGCGCTGCTCTCCCCCGATGAGCCCTATTCCCTATCCGTGCGCTGATCCTTATTACGGCTCTCTTGGACATGACGCTAACGGAGTTACGAGTTTTTTTTTTTTGTATACACGGTTCGAAAAAATTTTGTGTTTCCTCTCTCCTCACGAGAATTCTCTTTTTTTTTTTCATCGTAGACGAGGCGAATCTTCGAATCAATAATACCCGAAAAATCATTTTACAGCGTCGCGACAACAATGGGCGATAAATCACAAACTGACCAAAGTTCCGAAAGTTATGTGTGCGCCACAGATTTCAATGCATAATATTTTTCTTTTCTGCTTATCTATTTGCCTCGGTTGACCTCTCTCTCTCTCTTTTTCTATTTCTTTCTCTCTCTCTCTCTCTCTTTCTCTCCAGGGCAGCTCATGAGCATCAGAGCACAGGCGAACCCCTCGCTGTAAAGCTCGCCATAAATATCGAGGGTGACGCGCGCGGTCGAAGCCGAAAGCGAAGAAGGAAAGAGAGAAAGAGAAGAGAGAGAAAAAATAGAAGAACTAGCTCCGAAACAGCGCTTCATCTAAGAGACTTCAAGGCGGTATAACCTTGCCTCCTTTTTTTTTTGCTCGACTTTGACGGCAGAAGTCGATTTCTTCGAGAAAATAATACAATACACTTTTGGGAACAAGTGCGGGTTCCAATAGTGTACAAAGTTCCTTGGCACGCGAAAAAAAAAAGTGTCGGCGCGTAACATCCAAGGAACGCGCGAAGGATCTTGAAAGAATGCGGGCTATACTCCGCGGAAACGTCTCATTCACGCCTCGGAGAGAGAGAGGAGATCTCTCGCTGCAGCAGCAGCAGCAACCAACAGGCTGTTAAACGAGCTTCGCGCACTTTGGGACCCGTAGGTATTGCTGCTATACAGCAGCACACGGGATCTCTCTCCGATGATTATTAGGCTCGTATAAGCGCCGCCGACGTGAACTTAGTGCCTCCATCTGCGCTTATACGGTGTATAGTTAGAGACGCTGTAGCGTAGATCCATACGTACATACATGCGCACGTATACGTATATAGGTATACGTATGTGTATACGTGTATACTCGTGGAAGGAGAGAAGGACGGAAGACGCATGGCATTGAGACGACGGCGAGTGATTTATGCGGAGCGTCGACGCTGTCGAGGGCCGAGGCTATACCTATATAGAGAGTCTCTCTCTCTCTCTTGCTCGGCACACGTGCTGCGATCGACGCCCGGCCATCTTGGGCCCTCCGGCCACTTTGACCACGCACACTCTCTCCCTCCGTGTGCGCACTTTGATTTCTCGCAATCGATACGCACACTGCAGCGGCGTGGAATTAATTATGCAGCGGCGCGACGGATTATTGAATTACGTGCATTACACACACACTGCGTTCAAAAGAATAAATCAGAGCTGTTCTGTCGAAAAATCATAAATCGACACTCCCCTCGCTCTTGCTCGACTACTATAGCTCCCTCGATCGATGAATTACGTGCGTATACGCTTTTCTGTAATTTGTCAACGCTTAATTCACCTATGTACAGCCGAGTCCATACAAGTTAGAGAAAAAAAAAGCTAGTTTCCCCCGCCGCGATAGGTATTTGCACAGGACATGATTTTCCAAGCCTCATCGGATGCTTTTCTCACGAACGACCGCGACCAATCCGTCAGAAACCGAGAGAGACTATACGAGAGCCGAGTAGAGGAAACAAAAAAACTACGACAACGTTGCACGCGGTCGCCGCCGCGGCGTACATCCATCGACAGATTTACGATCAGGGCCCTTAGCGCGCGAGGCCGACAAGGCCCGGGGGTCCAGGAAAAAAAAAGAGCGAGAAAGAGAGAGAGAGAGAGAGCAACAATGAAAGCGACGCCATTTGTCAAGAAGGCGCTTCCTACTCCTAATAACGCTCCTTCTCTCTCTCTCTTCGTAGCTTCTTTTGCATCGAGAGCGAATCGTGCATCGCACTGCCGAGCTGAGAATCGTGATTCTCTCTTCTCTGCAGATTGTAGATTTATTAGCTCGCGCTCGAGCTTCTTTTCTCGGTATCGTATACAGAGGCGGCGAGTGCAGAGGTCACGACGTTGCACTGCCGCCGCGGACCTTTCTGTGTGTGTATATATATCTACTCGAGGTCGTACTATATGTGCTGGATATTGTCGTACAAATTGTGTCTCGGTAGCTATATCCGCTCGTGCACCTCTGTCTCTCTCTCTCTCTCTCTCTCCTTGGCGATTGAATATAATGAGGCGAATATCATTCCGAGAGAGAGAGAGAGGAGCAAGCTTGTAATATGCGCGCTCGTGTGCAGCGATATCAGATACGGACTTGTGGAAATTCATTGTTCTCGTGTGTGCACCTGCTGCTGCTCTGCTGTATAATACTTGGGAGTAGATTTTTCGTTCAGTCGTAAATGGCTGGTACACGATGAATGAGGAGTAAAATGTGTGTATGGTATAAAGAAGGAGAAACCACGCGTCGCGCCCCGAGAGCTGCGTCGGAGATTAAATAGAAGCCGGAAGGATTCGCTTCCTTTGCATATCGACGATGCATCGGGGGCCAACTGGATTACAGAGAAGACTCGTGTTTGTGAGTGGGACGACGATCGCTTAAGCGTATTATTATTATTCGTATTTCTGATGCGGCACAGTTATATACCGGATAGGCGCGGCTGCAAAATTTGCACTTTTTAGCTTCTCAACAAATAGCTGTCGGCCGATCATCGGCTCGCGGAAGTCGCAACCAGATCATGCAACACCTAAATAATACACCTCGTAAAAATACAGCTGAGCCGCAGACGCACACATCAGCAGAGAGAGAGAGAAACAGCGCCATATATAGAAAGGAGAGAAACTCGAGGAGGGCGGTGCAGGGCTACACACAGACATACATGCACTGACCCTTTCACTCACCGTTGCAGCGGCAGATAGAGCGAGAGACTGGCCGGAGGAAATTTTCGAGTCGTGGGAAGGGGCGGCAGAGCGCAAAGGGGAGGTCGGCTTTGCTTCTTTCTCACTCTACCCCCGCCTCTCTCTCTCTCTCTCTCTCTCTCTCTCCGCTCTTTCCTCGACGTATGGCCGAGCGGACGGCTCGCTTATTTATGGCGACCATACTTCAGATATATGAACTGCTTCGCGTCGAAAGTTCGAGAGATGCGTCTTGTGTGCCAGTTTGAAATGTGTGTGTGTGAGGTGTCTGTGTGTAGCTTTGAAACTCGCGCGCCGAGGGTCACCGGTAAATGAGCTTCATTTTTTTTCGCAAGAACCACGCGCTCGTAATATATTCTTTTAGCGAGAGAAGGGGCTACTTTGATAAAGAGATACGTCGAACTTTAAAGGATTTGATCGCGTGCGTGTGTGTCATGAGAGAGAAAGAGAGGACTCAATTTATGAGCGGGCGTTATTTATATCACTTTTTCGACGTGTGTCTATAGGGGAGCGAGCTTATTGATTTTACGCGGCAAGGGCGCTTCTTTCAAATTCTTTAAAAAAAGCGCGCGATCATATCGAAGAATAAACACGCAGCAGAATAGAGAGTCGTAAAAGTCACCGTGGCTGACCAACCAACCATAATCCTAATTACGGCTCAATGGTTTATCCCCTTTCGTAATAATTGCGGTATCCCGATACAATGATCGACGAAGGATCATCGCGCGCAGAGATCTGTCCACAAGGATCATAGCCTAATTTATGCTCATAATCGCTTCGCGCAGGAGAGATATCGAGGAGTATACACTTAGATATAGTGTTCGATGCTGAACAGAGAAAGAAAGGAGCGTGTGCAGCTCGTTGGAAAGAATAAAAGAGGGAGTACAGAGAGAAAGAGCGCGAGTTCTGGGAGGGGGGGGGGAGAGAAGAGCGATGGAGTAGATAAATAGATGGATGGGCAATATTATAACTCACTGGCTGTCATCCTGTACGGCCGAGTCAGGCTGCTAATCAGACCCTGTGCGCGCTCGCCTTTGCTCCTCTCTCTCTCTCTCTACTTCGACCCTTCACGAAAAATGGATTTATTGCCGTACGCCTCGACTTCGGCACGCTATCGAGCTCCCTGATCCGTAGAATGTAACCAGCCTCGTTTCCTTTTCTCTCTCTCTCCGTCCTTCTCTCGCTTATACACTCGGAGCTATTCGCGCCAGTTTCCCTCACTCTTCGCCTCTATCGTCGTTTCCTTATATACACCTATATCCTCTTTTCTACGTTTTCCCGACTTTTTGCACTATGCTCGCTTTGTGCTTTATCGTCCCCTTTTTTTTCAACCGCTCGTGAGTACGCGTTACATTATAAGTCGCGCGCGAGGAAAAGGCAAAAAAAAAACGAGAGATATGAATACATGACGATTCGGGCAAACTAGTTTATATGCATAATACAGCCCCCCAGGATCACATGACTGGAAATGATCATTACGTCTTAGCCGTGAAATAATGCTGCCGGGCCCCCGATGAATGTCAAGCGATCTGCCGGCCCTGCCGTGAATTATGGCTATTATATGCCGCTGCTGCTGCTGCGGGTTAATATCTTAGACGGCATCTAATTAACCAGCCTTTTTCTCCTCTCTCTCGCATCGGCGTTATACTTCGTATCTGAAATTTTTATCGACTCGTCGGCCTACTGACACGCAATAACTCAGCGCAGTGTATTGTGGGCTTTGAGGAACATCTGTGTGCTCAAACAGCCTCGAGAATCGAAAGTTTGCCTCTTTTTCGAATGTTTTTCATCCCAAATTTATGTCTCGTATACAGCCGTGACGCACGCGCGCTGCCATATATACCCCTTCGCACATATAATCCCTCCCGAATTCGTTGTGAAATCCGGAGAGACAGCTGCTGCTTTTGATATATATTTATACCTCGCGTATAACGCGTAACAGTCGTTACGAGCTATTTAGTGCTATACGTGTATTTTTTCAAAAACTCGCGTCACTTCAACAGCAAAGAATACGACTCTCTCAACCATATTCATCATAAACCCTACGCGCGGGCGTAGATATTAGTATTCTCCGTCGAAAATTTGCATGAAATAAGCAGTGCTCGCGCAGTCTTATCGAGAATCAAGCATCTCCGTCATTCGTCTTCGTCCTAGTCTCCGAACATCCGCAAGTGCGTCGCATATACGCGGGGGAAAATTGAAATTCATAAAAACAATAGGCCGGTAACTGTCATAACAGTCTTGTTTGCTCGAACAAAGGGACGACTCTCACAGGTGCCCTCACGCGCGTACATAACCCACGAGGTGTGTGTGTATATATATATATATAGCTATATATGTATCAGGAGAGGTGCGGCTGCAGCACGTGTACCGGAAGTGCGTGAGTATTCCCGCGCGCGCTTGCGTCAGTTCTCTTTAGCTTTAGCTGCCGGCCCTCCTAATTTCACTGGCGTTGCGTTGCAGTATAGCAGCAGCGGTGGTATACGTCCCAACCGATTTGTCCGTGGATTACGTGGAATCGTGGCAGTAACAGCTCCGCCTATTTCGCGGAGATAAATTAGCCGAGAGGTCGCTGCAAGTAGCCAGTCATCGCGCTGCGACTCATATAGTTAAAATAGAGAAACGCGTATACGTATACTTCTCGCTCGTCTCTATCTTTCGAGTAGGCGAGGCTTGAAAAAAGCTTGGACTTCTGCGAAGTCGATGAATTTATTGCTCTATTTTTGGCGCGAGCTAATTATTATGCAAGATCATACACTCGTTATACTATTTTCGTTGCATCAGCACACCTTCCGTGAATTTCACTCAAGAATAATCTCGAGAAAATAATTGTTTCGATGAACGGACAGTCGAAAAGAAGTCGTCGCATGGATACAGCGACAGAGATCAGGTGAGGAGCAATGCATCAAGCTGCAGTCCGTGACAGAGTCACATCGCGCGCGCATAGATCACGTCGACCTCGTTCTCTCTCTCCACGGCGGGGGTGGGGACGGTTCGGTCTGCCGCGGAGAAGACGAAGACGTGCGCGGGGGTAACCCGATACCACGTGGACCCTATAGCCAGAGAGATGAGGAATCGGCGTCCGAGCTGAATAAGAGCTAAGAGCTGATGCGGGAAATTAATCGCTTCTCTCCTACGACGCGCTCGGTGAATTATCAAACCGCTGTATTTTTCAAATACTTTGCGATGGGTTAAAATTAGAGAAGGTGCGAGCGGAATCAAAAGTGCGGCGATTTAGCCCAATTACGCAAGAGAGCTCGACTAACGAGAAAAGAAGCGAATAAATTCTGCCCGAGACGTCAAAATAAATTAATCAGAGCAATCAGCGCGGCTAGCAGCGTCTCTCATTAGGCTTCTGTTTTTACGTTTCCAAACTCACGCGAGTGTGTACATAATCAAACTCTCTCTCGCTCTCGGCGAAAAAAAAAAGCAAAGTGAGTCAGAGGGAGATAAAAGAAGCGAGAAAGACGCATGGAGATGGACGTACTCGCGCGAGTCGAACAAGACAGACGTAAAGAAGCGGAGAAAGAGAGAGGGAGCTAAGTGTGTGTGTGTGTGTGCGAGAGCGAGTGTGTGTTTTTTCAGCGAGATTTATTACCGAACTCCTAACGCGGAGCAGCGCAGAGCGAAGGAGACGGAGGTGGCGAGGAGAGAGAGAGAGAGACTTCCCCTACTACTGCACCAGCAGCAGCAGCAGCGTACTTTCTCGTATTCGTGCTGCTGCTCTCCGCGGGCCTCACGTCGCCGCTGCTCGTCCTGTGCTCTGTAGCACTATATCAGGTGCAGCCTTCCTACGCCATTTCATTTCGACCTTCCCGCGCCAGATTCGCGTGACAGAGCGCTGAATGAGTTACTGCCCGACTTTATCAACAATACACCTCCTGTCTCTCGCTCCTCTTCTTCTTCTTCTTCTTCTGCTGCAGCCCTTATATTCTCCTCTCTCTCTCCAGCGCAGGCGCAATAAATCCTTAAACAAATTTGCGCGCGTGGAAGCGGTAACTTTATTCGACTTTTCTTGTATATGCGAATGTGCCGCGCTTTCGTTTGTCTCTTGCGCGCATATATAAGCACGTTTAATTAATTTCGATAACGCGCTCCCCTTAGCCATATAAACCGAGGAGACTCTGACTGGCACTCGGGAGAATTCCATTACCTATACGCGTATACATATACTTGCTCGCGTATGTGTGTGTCAGATGGACCAAGTGACTCACGGGTAACTTTATCGAGCAAGTTCGTTTCGCTCCGAGACGTCTGACGTGGCTGCTGCTGCTGCTGCTGCCGGGAATTCGTCACTCGGCCGAAAGCTTGCAGCGAGTAGCTCCTGCTTCGCACGTTTCACCTGAGCCGTACATTCTTGACTTTTAGACGCGCGCAACTTCGATAAATCACCGGGTCGAGGAGTGAGTAAGAGAGAGAGAGAGAGAGAGAGAGAGAGGAGAAAAAAAAGAAAACGTCAAACGAACTTTCGTAGTCTGACTTTGGACCGAGTTCGAGGATCTATAAAAATTTCTATGTGTATATGCGAGCTGAGACGCGCAGACAAATGTGTGGAATGAAGCTGTAAATATTTGTAATTGGCATGGAAAATGAGAAAATGAAATCTATTAATACGTATCGTTTCTGTTATGTTGCAGGTGAGTATCTGGTTACAATACATCCGCTGTACAAGGCCAGGCCTCTAATATTTGCCGCATGTAAGTCTCAAAACATATTATTCATCTATGTATATAAGAGCAGATTATAGCAAATAAAACAAACAGCATAATATGCTGTCCGATTTTGACATGGAGTTAAGTCCAGTCGTGAGAGAAGAGTTTAAAAGACGTAAAGACGATATTGACATAATTCTTATAAGTTCACGTTTATAACAACCAAGCAGTTATAGCATGAGCGACCTAAGCTGCAGTAGGCCCGATAAGGCAGTTTTGGTTGAATGGGCGGCGCATCGCTATATCTCGACTTGACGCGCAAAATAAAATAGGTGTTATAGGAAAGTGCCTATGCGCCATCTACCTCCACTATCCAGAGACTAGAGAGAACCGGAAAGTTCAAGCGGTGGGAAAAAGGACAGTTCAAAACATTTTTTTGATACGGTGTGCATAAAACGTGATGCTAATGCATCGAAAAGTACTATTAAATTCAGTCAAATGAGCGAGAATTAACAGTTAAGAAATCAATCATTTAGCGTTCCGATATTATGCGACCTCGTATATGAACTGTTTATAAATATATCGTCTACATGAATTAAACAAAAAAAATTTCTCCCAAACATTATTTTAATAACGAATAATCCTTTTTATCAGTGATGATAACCGAAACAAAAAAATTACCATCAGCATAATTATCGCCGTCCACAATAAATTTCGATCAGGCTTTGCTGTTATACACGAGTGCACGAAGAAAATCGCCTCGAAACTTATTCCTCGTACAGCCAGCTCGACGAAGACGGACAAGAGGCTGCGCGAAAGGCGTGACAGGTATATAGACGACGAGACGCGAGTCGATCGGAGACAAGAAAAAGAAGCAGAAAAAAAGAGGAGCGCGAGAGAGAGAGATAATCAGAGCCTTGCGCGCGCGCACACTGGGCAATCAGCTGCGCGAAGGAGAGAGAGAGAGAGAGAGAGCCGTTGCAGTGCGCGCAAGAAGACGACGGGGACTTGAAAACTCGTAAAGTGGGATGGGGGCGTGGGTGGAATGGGCGCCGCACACAGACAGCAGCAGCTCCCACAAACACACAACAGACCGAGTTCGCGGAGGGGATGGCCGAGCGCGAGAACGTCATCGCCGCTACACAGACTACAGAGTGTAGTGGGGAAACGTAGGGGAGGGGATGACTTCCCTCCCTTCCCGTGACGAGACTGTCGGTGGAGGGGAGAAAGAGCGCGGGCGGCTGTCGGGGAAGGGCGCCTGCGGAGAAGAGTGGGGGGGAGCAACGAGCCGCGGAGCGCCAAGCCGTCAGTGCGCCACGTGCTGCCGTCGCGGGAGGGTGTATCGAGCGCTCTATTCGCGCGACTCTTGTTATATTCTTCATATTCTTCTCTCTCTGCAGTACAATACTACAATAGTAGGAGCAGTAGCAGCAGAGTGGATTACTTCGACAGAGACTCGCGAGTGTGTGACGTTCTATGCACGTCGCACCTGCCGGTATTATAGTGCGTGATTCATCAGTGTCGCCGTGGAATATAGTGACTCGATCGCACGAGATATTCCTCTTCTTATTCTGATCCCCGACGACGACGACGACGACGACGACGAGTGGTGCGCGACAACCGGTGACGAATGATATCCGGCTGTCGGCTCTCCCAACTCTCTCTCTCTCTCTCTCTCTCTCCGTCTATATATATACATGCAGTCGCGAGTGAGATTTAGTGAATGAGCGGCGACGGCCAGTCGCGATGAGACGGAGACTCGAGTGAGACAAACACTGATGCGGCGGCTTTCGAGCGACTCTCTGCAGTAGTACAACGAGTGAGAGAGATAGAAAAAAAAGTTGAAAAAAGTGAGAAAAGTACATACAGATGATATGCGGTGACATGGTGGTGATCGCGAGGTGTTGTACCAGCGTCGACAACGAGTGCAGCCAAGCTGCAGCCGGTGCTAGTCAGCGGCTTTTTTACTCGCCGCTTTATCGACACTGACGGATTAGTCCTCAGCGGACTCTGCTCTGGAACCACTACTTATACGGTGTGTACACTTATACATTGTGATAACTACTTTTCCGGGAAACGCTCTTGCGAATGAGTCACGCATGAACGAGGTTAGGTTGCGCGATTTGAAAAAAGATAACAGACCTTTTTTGCGGCTTTTCGAAGTGATTTAGCTTCAGTGGTTTTTGCCTCTCGTGACGTTAAGTGTTCTTTATTATCTTCGCGTTGTTTCGTGTCTGGTGGATATTTCGATGACGAATTTTTATTCGTATCTGTAAATAACGTGCGATCGAGAAAAAAATAGCGGCGTCGTGAATTTTTGTTTATTGTGTAGCTCATTTTCGCAATCGCCGATGCAGCTAAAAATTAACTTCGTAATGTACGCGTTCATTATTGACATCGGAAAAAAATATCAGACAATCAGAAACGTTCTTTCGAAGAAAGAGTCAATTTAAAAGCTGCTTCTTTTACAAAACAAATATATTCTTTGGCTCGTAGTGATGTGTTCCGCTCAAATGTGTCACCGCGAGACTTCACATTCAGCTGCTCGTGGGCGAATATAAAGATAGGTATACGTTTCAGCGATAAGCGCACGAGCGCGTTGTTTACACTCAACGGTCATCTGAAAAATCCACGTCTTTCTCCTTAAAGCGAACACCTTGTCAAAGCCACTACTTCCGGTGCGAAATTTCTTATCTCGTCCTCTCTCTCTCGTCCTTCTCGCCGTCTCGCCGTCGGTCGTCGTTCCTCGTCTCGTCCGCGCGTCTAGTCCTCCCGCCTCCTCCGCCGCCCTCTTGGTCGGTTCCTCTCATCCCGACTCGTCTCTCTCTCTCTCGTCGCTCGCTTATTTTTATACGTGTGAAAATAAGGTTTGTCGCTCTGAGAATGTTGATAAAAAGTGAAAATTTATATTCCGTCTATGTGCAGTGGCGGTTGTGTTGAAGCCGTAAAATTTAATCTAGTTTTGCGCGTGAACAGGTGAAAATTGACGATGATAAAATAAATGAAAGAATATAGAATTAGCGATAGTAGAGTAGTGAGAATCCGAGTCGAGCAATTTACAAAGAAATGAACGTAAATAATTTATTTAATTTATCGACATTGTCTTTCAGTATAGATTATAAAAGACTGTTTTTTTAAAAAATACCTCTTGAGAAATTCACTGTAAGTGGGATAAAGAAAAAAATTCTTAATGTCAAGCTGAAAAATGTCGATCACATTGATCCGTAAAAATGGCATGAATCACTCACGTAAATGTAGCTCTTTCCTAACCGTAATATGAAAAACTTATCACGTCTGTAAAAATGAATCACGATCAAGATAATTCCAACAGTCGCTCAGGTAGAATATCCAAGAAAAATTACTGTAAATCTGTAATGAAAATTTTTCTATGTTTCGTTTATCGAAAAATTTTACTATAATTTTCACCATATACAGTTTTCTCATTCCAACAAAGCACAAAATAACTTTCCCGTCACTGCCAATTAGTCACGTCAAAAAAATACAAGCCCGAGCAGCTCATCGCATCGAAAAGCACTTTCCCCGCTTCTTCTCTCACAACACAGCGAGCCGCTTATCTCTCTCGTGCTATCGCGCGCTCGGCTCTATAATAACCCGCTTGCAAGGCGCGCGAAACTCGCGAGCGTGGGCTGGGTAAACAAAAGTGCACCGAGCAGGTGTCTGAATCACGCGCGGTAGAAGAAAAGTAATAAAAAAAATCGCTCCGAGTAAAAGCGCATGCGTACGGCATACCAATTATACACATACACACTCTCACGTATATACCACGTGTGTCGCGTGCAGCGCAGCTCTGCGGGATTATATTTTTATACGCTATATACGAGTGTACGGTTCTTTTTTTCTCCTCGGCGCCGGCTAATGATACGTGTGTCAATCTGAACTTTCGCATCTGTCGTTTGTGGGTGGATTTTGATTGATTCGCGTGTCAGGTTTATCTCGGAGTTATTGCGCTCGCTGTTATCGGAATCAACGTGGAATCGAGAGAGAGAGAGAGAGAGAGAGCGAGCTATAGAGGTCGTGAATCGTGAGATTTAAATGCTCGTAATTTTGATTCTAGTATAGCGAAGCCTTTTATCTAAAAACTTTACATAGTTGCGTCGTCGATTTGAATTTCTATACTAATATATGTTAATAAGCTCTTATCGACGAGGAAAAAGTTCGATAACGCGGGTTTAAACTAAACAAAATTCGTATAACTAGTTAATCCGAAAACACAGCTAAACACACGCAAATTACTACATAATATCTGATAGGGCTTCCGCAATACAAGATAAGACGATATTTTATAAAATATTGTATTATTCTCGAAAAGTCTTCACCATTGTTCATCTTGTCTTGGTCTTGTTTGATTCTTGTCATCAAAAATGACAAGATCGATATTTGTCTCGAGTCTTGCGGAAGCCCTATAAATATCAAATCAAAGTTAATATTTTCATTTGAATCGTCGACTCATCATGTGTGTTTTAGATAAATTTGTGAAATCTAGAAAATTCTCGCATACTACGCAGATCGACGTAGATGCTAATTTCTCAAACTCCCGAGAAAAACAAATAGTCTATATCCTCGCAAAGAGTCGTATAAATTCATCGGGAGAAAGATATTTGCGTGCGATTGAAATCCTATCATCGAATTAATACTCGCTTCCTCTTCGCATCGAGCGCAATGTCCTGCGATAATTATCCATTTCCTGCAAAGCACAAACTTATCGATTGGCTATACACAGCATACAGTGTCGTCGACAACAAACAGAATAAAACAGAAGTAAGTCGAAACGCTTCATTCAAAACGATCCGAGGTCAGTTAGGAAGCAACGGCACGTCATCGCCTCTCAGAGATAATCTAAACGATCCCAAATCGCACCGGTGCGAAAGAACTGACACCACTGCTGTAGGTGCAGTAGTATACAGAGCCAAAGCATTCCAGGCTCGCGCGCATATCGAGTGGTAAACGCGAGCGCGCGCACTACGCGTCAACGTCGCGCTGTCACTCGTTATTCACAATAAAAAGCCAGCCGATGATAAAAAGCCGCCAGTAGTGTCGTCTGTGTAGGCGTGTAATTCGAAGTTTTAAGAGTCCCAACAATATCGTTGCGCTGCAGGACAGTCACACCGCGCGATCCGGTAGTGGAATACGGGAGAAATGAGAGGCGCATAGGAAGAGAGAGAGAGAGAGAGGGAGAGTGGGGGAAAAGCGCAGAGATGAGGGTAAAAAAGAAGCGCCGAGTGAGTGAGTGAGAGAGAGTGACATGATGAGGATAAAAGGCGCTTTCATTCGCTGACGCACGTGCAGTGCGTGCCAGGCAAGTCTTTGACGCATCAGTCAATGAATAACCATTTGATGTGAATCCGTCAACTTCTTCGCTTTCGATGCATGTGTGTGCAGTGCATAAACGCGTTCTTTTTCTCTCTCTCTCTCCTGCGTATATGTCTGTTTGCTTTCGAGCGATTAATTTTTTACTCTCTGAATCGCGAGTGTTTATGCAAATAAGGATTATAGGCTGTTTGTTGTGCAGACGGCTGAATCACATATAATACACTTATATTTGAATAATTCTTCATCGATTAAATATTTACTCGGCTGAGCGAAAATTTTCCTTTGTAAAACAATAAAACCACGCGAGAAAGAGAGCAAACATACATGCGCGTAAAAATTAACGGCGCGCACAAACTACTCCGCAGTTTATCGCTTTAACCAAATGTCACGCTCTCGCTCTCCGCGAACGTTCCGCAATCGATCATTTCCCGTCCACGACGCTTTGTGCATCGCTTTTCTCCCCCCTTCCATGGTTTCACGCACGATTTTGCCTGCGCTCACCTCTCACTGTACTCTCTCTCTCTCTCTCTCTCTTTCTCTCTCGTACGTGTACGTATGGATAGCGGCAGGTGCAACGGATCCATTTGCCATTTGCGAGAGCGAGCGCTAATTTATGAACAGGTATATCTGAGAGAGGCTGAGCTGGATTATCCTGATGGATTTTCTAAGTACTTCTAATTGGCTCTTATGCAATTGCCTTTCGCAAATTCCAGACTCTTTTTTTTTTCTGGCCAGAGCTCGACTGGAATAATTGGTTCGGTTTAACGAGTCACCCGCAATTGATTATAATTTTACAGTTTGCACGTATTATCCTCGATTACAACAATACCTATGAATTCATCCACTTTCTCGAAAGTCCAGATGACGGATATATTATCGACTCGTCGAATCTCAGAGACTGACGCATCGCGCGATTATGATATTTCAAGTGGCCGCATAACTGATAAAACGCTCGAGTAGATCGGAGTAGCAGCCCACGTGCTCGGCGCGACTTTCCCGCGAACGTATTATATATATATCTCTCTCTCTCCCGGCTTATAACGAGCCCAACCCGATCGAGTCGTGCACTACAATTATGCGAATCGCACGACGACGCGTGATGGAAGATTTATAAAGCGCCAGCTTCGTTAGATATGCAAACTGTTTTGTATGTTGTACTCATTCTGCTTCGAATCTGATGTTTATTAGCTTTGTTTTCTAATCTGAATCTCATATGCATAATATACAGCACGACAACGGATGATATTCGTTCGCACGCGCGTATCTATTAAGGAGAAAGTGATTCGATATGCAGATTTGTAACGATTTTAACCGATTCAGATTAGAAAGTGATAAGCAGCTTGCGCGAAATCTCGGGCAGATATAATTTATCGGGTTCATTGTTTTTATTACACTCCTCTCTCTCTTTCTCTCTCTCTCCAGAGTTATTTCCCCGTAGCAGGTTTCCCAAGAAAGCGTCGACGAGTATAAGATCAAAATAAAAAAAAAAGCGCATCAGCCGTGCGAATGTCTCACCGTCGTGTGTCGTATTGCGTAACGCCACGCAGAACGTGAACGAGCGACCTCATATTATATAGCGTTGATGCGCTGATTATAACTGGTACTCCCACACACACATACAACCTGCGCCTGCGCGAACCACTTGGAAATCGACTAATCTCTAATCTCACACGTGATTGATCGTCCGATTGGTAATTACCTCCTTGGCCTTCTATGTCGGCAGCCGCAGCGCTATAGACAGCGTGAAAAAAAAAAGTGACTGGAGAGTGCACCTTATCGTCTGAGTTTTTCAACCCGGTATGCAATGCGTCCGGTGTACGAGCTGACGAAGAATGAAAAAAAAAAAACGAAACGTGCATAAACTACTCGATGCGTAATTGAAGATCGAGCTAGTGCACTCGATAACACTCAAGCTTTATTCGACGTGATTTTTTTTGCGAGCTCATTTTACTTTTTTTTCGTTAACAGCTCTCCGGTTAATTGGCTATCAAAAGTCAGCTTCGACGACTTCAAAAGCCAAGATAAAAATTTATGAATTTACGAATACGCGCGCGTCTAAGCGATATGTAGTTATTTACTCGCTCTCAATATTTATGACTGTAGGTGATTTACGAGGCTAGCTCAATCAAATACGAATTAGATGCTGATGCGCGAGAGCGAAAAAATGTATCGGGCACATACAAGACGTATACTATATCGTTGACGATCTCTCGGTCACGAGAATGCCTTTGAGGGAAAAAAATGCAGCGTTTAATATTTTCCGATATAATAGGTGTATCGGCATTATAATTGACTCGCAGCGCGAAAAAGCTAATCAAGAGGCGATTATGCGTCGCGAGCTCATCGCGTTGGAAAAAGCAGATGGGTATATGTAGGTGCAGCGTCTATACTATCGAAGCAGCTAATCGAGCCACTGGATACACAACGATACAGCGCATTCCTCGATCACGCGTGCGATAAAAGAGAGCCCGAAAATTAAGCTCACGAGAAAGAGAACTGTCCGATCGATCATCCCCTTTCAAAGCCCATTATTGCCATTGTAGCATAGAGAGGAGAGCAAGAAAAAAAGCAGACATTCTCATCAAGCCTGAAGAGGGGAAGGCTATAGGTATATATGCACTGCACGCATATCACGGGCCAAAAAAGCTCATCATCAAAGTATGCAAGCTGTGTGTTGTTGTCATCTCACTTTTCCGTGCGATCGAATGCAAGAGCCTCGGGCTCTTTTCCGCTGTGAGCTCCGGCGGATATAATGCGAAAATGTAAAGGAGAAGTCTGACACACGGCTGTTGGTTTTTTTTTCGCGCTTTCCCGCGAATCCCGTCATCGTCGTATGCGTCTCGTTATGTTACATGCGAGAGAGCGCACGGCCTGTTGCATAAGCGGAGCGCGAGAGCCGCAGATTATTTATTTGCGCTCACGAGAACTGCGACAGATGTATATGGTGTATTAGTCGAAGCAGCGGTCGAGCGATCTCTATAGGATTATATTGAAGCTCGAGCATATAATAATTATGTAAGGCGCGTAGAAATGGTTTTATATGATGGCCGCTTCACTGATTGATGCGGTGGAGGTTTTACGACTTTTCAAGGTGTAAATCTACGATACACTACTTGGCTTTTCATAATTATTTATGAGGCTTCTCTCTCTCTCTCTCTCTCTCTCTCTCTCTCTCTCTCTCTCTCTCTCTCTCTCTCCCGCTCTTGCTCTGCCTTCAGTGATGTATTTACGCTTGCATTTGACGGCGTAAAAGAGCTGATTACGGAATTTTCTTTGACGATGTATCAATTAGGATTATCGAAAAGTAATCAGAGCATGAATAATTGAGAAATTATGTAAACACCTGCAGCAGAAGAGCTGAGTGTGTAGGTGCATTCGTGGAAGGGTATTCAGTTTTGGTAACTGTATACGCCTTAAAAAGATGAGATGAATAGGAAATTGCCTATGTGCTAAGCATCGTCGCTTGCTCAAAACTAAGGAGCCCAAGAGTTCAAGGTTCAAGCGGTGGGGAAACGGTCAGTCCAAAACTGGCTTTGTACTACTGCAACTGATTCCACATGCTCGCACGCCATCAGCGTGGTGGATCTTTTTTCTCCGTGTTGGGATTACTTACATATTATTAAAATATAATACTTTTAATATGTTTGTTTAATTCGAAATTAATTACTTTACTGTGTTTTGTTATCTATAAAAAATTTGTACCGTTTGAACAATTTCGGCGTTTAACTAACAAACTACGGGCTAATACCGAAAGGATCGTTAAAACTGCTGACAGTTACGCTCCCCTAATCTCTTCCGTAATTAGCAGTAGCACGTGCACAGACAACTCCGCACACACACACACACATGGGCGGCACAAAGAAGAGAGAGGAGATCGAGTCCCGGAGACAGTAAAAAAAAGACTGTTTGCGGCGCGCGTACGATTGCGACAGCAAACGCCCGCCTGCAATTTCTGCTGTAGCGAAGACAAGCCAATGGCATACAGTATATACGCACCCCTACACATATCGCGTACGTTATACACGCTGCAGAGATGGAAAGCGATCGAAGGATGAGTAGAGAGAGAGAGAGAGCGGGAGAAGCGAAGCTATTGAAGTCCGCGATGATGACGGGATCTGTCTGTCAGATCAAAGACCAAGTGAGCCTCGCTGCTCTCGCTTTTTGATGCCGCGACCGGGTTGGTATTTAATTATGTATGGAGATCGATATTTGGACCTTCGGGCTGCAAACGCACCCGGGATATACACACAGAGAAGAAGCAATCATGCGCTGGTTCTCTCATCTAATCCGAGTGAAAATGACGCGCGATTGTCATAAGTTTGCATTTTAGAAAATTGTTTCTAAGCCAATGACGTGTAAATACTCTGATGATATCGTTTTATAGTCAGGCATTGATAACAAAGTGATGGACTTTGGATTTTAAGTATTTGTCGATATTACAAAGTGACTTTGGCTGTTTTGATAATTATATAGACGACAATCGGTGTCTGTTAATTGAGTTTTTTTTATTGCTTCTTTTAGCAATCCGATGTCAATTACTAAAATCGCCAAAGGATCTCGTGAAAAACCAAAAAAATCAAAATCCAAAACTACATAAAGTCATCCGTGGCTCTTCAGTCGCGTGCCCCTTGTCAAAAGCTTGCGTAAACAAACCCTGCAGCAAACCAAAGTGAACAAAAGGAGTACCGAAAAAAGAAGCAGCCTGTGCGCAAAGACTTGCAAACGCGAAGAAGAAGAAGAAGAAGAAGAAGAAGGAGAGAACGAGGCAGAGCAACGCTTCTTTGTCGTCGTAAAGTCGTGCGGAGCCGATCGTAAAGATCACGATAATGACAGCCGTCGAAGCGACAGTTTGTTCGAGGAGGTGCTTTGCCGATGGTATTATCGCCAGGCAAGGAGGTCAGCGCCGAGGCGCCCCGGTGATTGGTCGTAAACGCGTTGCTGCTGCTCCTGCTCCTTAGCCTCGTGTTTGCAGTGCGTATATATGCGGATGTGCTTTCATTGTTATAGTATGATTGTGATTTATTTTTTTAAATTGATTCTACCGTATTTTTCGAAATTTTCCGATTGCATAACCTCTGTTTTGTTCGCCGACAGCTGAATGAATAATTTAGTACACGACGATAAAGAGCTGATAAAAGTTGTACAATTAAATCTTAGATTGTTTGTACAAATGTGCCAATATACAGAAATAGATCGTGTTAGTTTTGATTTTGTATTATCCTTATCTGTACGGCGCTATCTCGTGGTATTGAATAACCGTTATGTAATTAGCGAAATTTTTCCTTCAGGGCGTTATGTAAAATTTGGCGTCACAATGACACGATTGTCTGGGTGGGTCGGTTTCCTGTATACCTTTAGAACCCATTGATCGGATAAATTTCCCGAGAGACACGAGAATAAAGCTCGCGTTACCAAAATCGACTCCATTGAAAATTTATTTTCGAGTCGGTTATCGCTGTGTTTTCATAAATATAAGTATATATACGCGACGTATATGTGTCGAAGAAACGATGAAAGATGTCTAGCCGCTTGTGATGACGATAAAGCAGGTGTTTCTTAATCAAAAGACAAATGCGGGCGCTTTCGCGCAGCTGTATAAGTCATATGTATATATATATATATATGTATATATGACAAACGCGCAGGTGAGCAACGCTCGATAATGTGTGACTCGATCGTAGTAAAAGCAAACAGATATAATATATCTGATTCGCGCATATATATTTGATTCGCTTAAGTCGGCTGGATTCGAATATATATTTAGCTTGACAAACGAGAGAGGGAGAATCAATATTTAAACATTCTTTCGCGTACGTGTCTCTGTAGAAGAAATCACGTTATTACACGCAAAAATCATTAGTACATGACGAAATACCTGAAAGCTGCAACAGTTGAGCACTTTTTAGAGAATAATATACAGCGAA
Organism: Pteromalus puparum; assembly: GCA_012977825.3. NCBI lineage: Eukaryota > Metazoa > Arthropoda > Insecta > Hymenoptera > Pteromalidae > Pteromalus > Pteromalus puparum. The sequence goes on along the minus strand of CM053171.1, from coordinate 3,749,836 downwards.
AAAAAACGCGAGTAGCGACTGATTAAATCGTAATTTCGCTCGACGACTGTATACCAGCGGGCCGTTAATCAGGCGTTTTTACGCGCAGCACACGTGCCTCGTCGACGCATGTGTTTTTTGTATGCGCGCGCTCTCTCTCTCTCTCTCTCTCTCTCGTCGATCACACACTCTCCTTCTCCATGTCAGCGCTGTTTCTGTTGATTTGTCCGCTGACAAGGGCGATTCTGTTACATACACAGAGTTTTGTGCGTCGATTTACCTCTATATCTATATCTCCTCTCTCGTCGACATCTACTCGCATCGGTCCTTTTTCTTTCCGCTCCATAAATTCTCGACTAATTACACGAAAATCCTAACAATCTTTTGGCGATATCGAACTCTATCCTAATTAGATCTGTATATACTTTTCCTTTTTTCTACAATCGCGCGTTACATACATCACGTATATCCCCGCAATATACTCACAGAAATATACGGTGTAATATATACACTCGTGGATATATTAACGAATTCATTTGGCGCGAGCGCACGCCGGTGGTTAACCGGCCGATTCGGCTTGCAGCAGCGAAGCACGCGTGGCTCCATTAATTCTCGCTCGGAAGCTTGCGAGCCGTGGCAGAGTGTGTATATACCACTGCGCGTAGTAGTATAGCAGCGTAGTAGCGTCTACTATATAAGCTGTGTGTATACGTGCGAGTGAAATCTCGATCGAGCATGCGTCCGCGAGTGAGCCATTAGTGGCTGTCCATCGGAAGCCAAGAGCGAGACTCGATGCGCTGGAAAAAAAAAATGGCTTAATTAATCGCAGACTGCAGTGCTATTACGAGATCGATTTGTAATCTTTAGAGGGACACTTGTTTCTGAGCTGTATACAGTTGGAATAATTTAATCTTTATATTTCTCTCTACGTATACTATAGAGTACGAGAGTTCACGCCGAGAGATTTACAGGTTTGCAAAAAGCGAGTAATATCCTTTCGATACACATATGCCACAGCGAATACGCTTATCCAATCGCGAATTAACCGGCCGCTAATTTGGCACACGCAGTTCTCTCTCTTCCTTTTTGAGCGCTTTGAGCGCGCGATTTAACCGCAAGCAAGAGAGAGATAAAGATGAGAGACTAGTAGAGAGCCCGGATTTCCATTTCACGCATCGACAGAGTCGTCCATATCCCCTCTCTATACTCTCTCGCTCTCTGAAATCGACGGATGATCAGGAAAGGTTATATCGCGTCCACTTGGAATTATCAATGAGCTCTACTACATGTTCCTTGATTTGATTTTCACGTTCGAGCGCGTTGACAGAAAGCGAGCGAACTTGCACGTGCGCACGTATATACAGAAATCAGCAGTTCGTGGGAGCGGGTTGCAGCATATGCGCATATCCATATAACGCAGTACACGCAGCCCAAAGTGAATTTCATCTCTCGGGCCTGTTATTGTCTGCTGCCGCTGCTGCTGTATCGAACGTCTGTATGCGTATGGAGCGGTATAATGAAGCCAAATTTTGATGGTTTTATTATTGTCAGATTTACGCGCGCTTTGTTGTTTACCTTTGATGTTCTCTTACTCCGTGTATACGTATATATAGCACTCGTACTGACACGCGCTGATCATCGACGTTTACGTCTCTCTGCTCTCTCTCTCTCTCTCTGTTTAATTTTCAGCGATATAACGAGTTCAAAAGCTTCTCTACCTAGCAAAAAAAAAAACCGCTCCCTTTCGCGAAGGTACACGCGAGAATCGGCAGAGCTCTCCATATTGCTATATAGAGAGGAGGCATACGCGGAGTCGGCAAATCCGGCGTGTCGTCGATCCGCTTATATGACCATTCCGGGCCACGCGCGAGATATGCATAGAACATGCACGCGTGTGGCGCCCGGCGAAATTGCGGCGCCGGCGCTAATAATTATCGACGAGCGATAACGAGCTTAGGCGCCAGGGAGTATGAGAGAGAGAGAGAGGGGGAGCAGTCGGGCTAATCCCGGTGACTGTGTGCAGTGCGGTTTCGTCCCCGTGTGCGAGCGTATAATGATATCCGACTGCAGTAGTAGCCGCCGTGTAGCGAAAGGATAACACAAAGGAAAGCGAGCGATTCGTCGATTAAAAAGTGAGGAGATATAGAGAGAGAAAGAGCGGAATTAAGGATCGGCTTTGCTCGTGTATATTCTTCGAGAGAGCTGGATATTCCTCGTTAATTCACCCGTCGAGCTATACACGTGTGTGTGTGTGTGTGTGTGTGTATATATATATATATATATATATATATATACCATTGTGTATTTTCGTCGCGAGAGAGATTATAGAGCGAGCGCTTTATTAAAAACCGAACGGGCATTTACATCACGGAATCAGCATCAAAGCACCGTTTGATTATTGTTCTCGAAGCTCATCATCATGAAAATCAGGTTGTTGTTTCAATTTAATATCTGTCAATTTGTAACATCCATTATGATTCATCGTCGATCCGCCCGGCTCGAAAAATTACCGGAGATGACAATCGCCATCGCGCGCAATAATGACGAGCGTATAATAAAATAGAACACACATAATACGTACGCTGTGGACCCTGTATCGGGCATTTTTTGATACGGTTAAAGCGACGTCAAAAGTTTATGTTATACATATACACACAGGAATAGAATAGTGTGTGTGCGTGATAGAGGGACACACAATCGACAGCGCGTATATATAGTGTGCCTCAGACACACAATGAGCGTATATGCAATTCGCGCTGTGTTTTGATCGTTCACACAGAAAATTGCGTTTTCGAAATCAATTAATATTCACCGAGTAATAATGTATACTGTCTAATGATCGCAGCGGTCCAAATGAACCGTTGCCTTCTATAATACACCTCTCGCTATATAGCGTGAGCCCGCGGGTCTTCCAGTCGAATTCGCTCTCGCTTCAAGTGCGTTTGACAATTTTTAATTACTGACGCGATCGACTATACACACACACAAACACGCAACGGTGGCGGCTGTTTCAAATCCACTTTGTTTCCATCAGCCTCGTTTTATTCTGATTTGTGGATTTTATTCACTTCATTTAGCACGCGCCATTTGATTTATGCGAAAACTCGTGCGCTTTGTGCACGAAAATCGACAAAAGTTTTTTGTGTCCGTCTCGGGCGCAAAAATATTGAACAATGAACCGATTGAATTCGAACAGACTCTACTACAGAGTTGTTCTTTCTTTCCTTTTTTTTAACGCTCCGCTTTGAAAACAGTTTTTCAGTCGTATATAATATAATGCAGTCGGTGAAACAATCAGCTCGAGCACAATTACCAAAGTTAATTTATTCAATCACTGAACATTTATTTAAAGCTTAATTTGATTCTCCCGCGTTTTTGCGATTAAACGTTCGCTCGCACGCTTTGTCTCTCCGCTCGCTCGTTTTATTATATTCGCATTTATACAGCCGTCACGAAGCTTCTTTTTAATAAATTACACACGACAGAGTTTCAATTAAAATACTTTTTTTTTCGTATATAATCGGTTCGAAAAGGTGGCAACTAGTCAATCAGATCTCTTCGGAAAAAAACCCATCGCTCGCTACTCGCGCTCGGTTTCGCGTCTATAAATATGACGCGGTATTATAGATCATTCGCGGGATCTAAAATCGTCCACCGGCGAGCGCGGAGAGACCAAGTGAGAATGATTCGGACTTTACGACGTTGACGATCGCGCGGGCGCACTGCAGCAGCGACAGAAAAAAGAAAAAAACCGAGGGGAATGACAGATGTCTCGTCCCCCCGGACAAACAGATTCTGTTTCGCTCTTGCGTCGCGGATCGAGCTCGCGCACCTCTACCGAAATAGAACGTTGAGTCATTTGATTAATGCGCTTATTTGCGAAGACACGAAATTCGTCCATCACAAGGCTTCGTGGACGTCAAGAACAGATAATGCGCGCCTTCTTCTTTCCCTCTCTCTCTCTCTCTGGTCGTTTTCAAACTTTTCCTCTACTTCTTCGTATTGCTTTCTCTCTTTCCCGCATGCGCTGATGCGGCCAACTTTTATTACGCTGGTGAGATTGACGCGGGATGATTGATCAGCCGCCTGTATACGAGACAGGTTTTGTTATGTATCGTGAACTTTGCGCAGGTAATGCTCGAGCGTCTTGTAATTACACTGGAGGGGCTTATTGATTTCTGGATTGTTTTCGTATTTTTATACACATGAACCGAGCAGAGATGCGGCTATCTCGCTTGTATAATACAAGATATTATGACAGAGCGGGATTTAACGCTTCTGAACTCGCGACGAGTTTATTTTCGCCCACTATTAAAAATAGCTCCGGTATATATCATCCGGACAAATTTCGCGAGTCGGGAATTTTTATCCTTGGACTGTCTTTTTTTCTTAAAATAAAAAAAAAAAAAAAAAATACTTCAATAATTCAATTACAAATCTCACTGCAAAGTGTCGTATCATAATCCTATGCCGGAGCAGCAGCCGTATCTATCGCACGGATACACACCGCCCAGATACTTATACGCGGTCGCGATCGAGGTGCTCTTCAGCACTTAAGACGTCACATCGATCAAGCCCCGCGACTGCCAACTTGACGCTCGCACATAATTCGCGCTCACTCTCTCTCTCGGGATTTACTTGGAAATTTCCTACCCGAGCGACATACCTTATAAATAACGCTCGGTGGTATCATGCCGAACGCGCGCAATTTGAAACGCTCGTATTACCGCGCGCGCACGCGGGAGATGCGAGCGGGACGGAAATAGAAAGATACGCGCGAGCTGCATACACAGGGGCCTTCTGTGTGTAGCCTATACGCCGATGAAATAGTGCGACTGCGCGGAAGGCCCCGTTTGAAAAATTACCACGGTGCTGACGAGCCGCGCGAGTAATGCCTGAATGAGGTGGGGTCGCGGTTCTCGAGAGCGATAATTTGTCCGTATATACTAGCTTGCGTATGCGCGTTTTTCTTATAGCAAAAATTCTTTATAAGATATGAATTAGCGAACGCGACTGCACACGAGATATACTAAATGAATGGCAGGTGCTTGGCAACGAGTCGATCAGATGGCAGCTCTTTGGAATTCCGCTCGCGTATATAAGGAGCCACTATAGAGCGAGCGTACATCAGGACTTATTAATTAATTAATGATGAGTTATGGCCGCGCTTGCTCGAGACTTTGCCATCCGGTCATTTTCTGCCGTTGCGTTGCCTTGGACTACTATATGTTCCGCCGCTGATGTGCTAAACATATCATTAGGGCTTATTACACGAGAGTATGCAGACCGCGAGTATAGAGCTTCTTCAGAATGCGTGTGATCTACTTTGACTGACTGTGTGTGTGTGTTTCGAAAAAATTATCAAGCAGATTACTAATCGTTCATTTTTTTTTTCTCTCTGTTACAGGTGAGTCTCGCTCGATAATCATACCGCAATTGTGGGAAAACTTCTCTCTTTATCGTAAGCACACATGATTCATTGTCTTTGGCATTAGGCCGACTAAAAAAAAAAAAAAACTCGATACAATAAAACGCGATATTTTCAAGCGAGTATATAGCGTATACGGAGGAGAGAAGCAAGAAAAAAGAGCGCTTATAACCTTGATATTTTTAATAGCCGCGAGCAGGCGTCGTTCCAATCGCAAATATAAATCAATTCGCAACTACATCATCGTGCGGCTGCTATACGGAGAGCTCGTTAATTCTTACATTTGAATCGCGCGCGCGCACTCTGCTCTCCGCAAAAACTCGCTTACCGCTTTGCGCAACTCTTCTCTGCTATAACAATGTTAGCTCTGTATACCAGCACTGAACTGTGTAATACATACCCTCGTTATAGTTCATAAAAAATAATTCGCGCCTTTTTTTCATATAGTATAAACACACGAGTGACAACAACAAACGCGCACAATGAACTCTCTCCGCCGCAGCATCTCAGGTGCAGACACGGGCACAATACACCCGGCGATAACGGCCGGTCCCGCACTGCCGGTAATAATTGCGTGTATTACGTCAGCGCGCACGTGGAGAGAACATTCTGTCCGCGCGAACGCGAGGCTCCGGAGCTACAAGCATAGATCACTCTTGTACTCGTGACGGACTGCAGTGCACACTATAACAAAGCTGCGATGCATATTCCAACGATTTCAGAGGAGCGGCTGACGTAGAGATTATACTATAGCTAGACACTAAATTGAGCTGCAATCGCGTGTACTTTCTTTTATCTTCAAGTGTTTTCAAATCGCTGCGATTTTAAGAAAAAAGTGTGCGAGTGTAACAAGCCACGCACGAGGATATCAAGTGTATATATACCTCTCCTTTGCGCGCGAAACAGCAAGTAAGATGCCGCCGCGAGCGAAGAGCTTGATGTAGCACACGTGTAACGATCTCCGCTCCTCCCCCGCGCTCGCCTTTACCCCTCGAGCAGCAGCAGCAGCAGCTCGTCGACTCCCTTGATGGCTGCTTGTAGCTCGCACGTGCGTGTAACGGCGGCACGGGAGAACAGCGTGTAAGTCGCTGATTCACGGCTGCTTAGCTGAACTCTGACCTCTACTGCGCGCGAAGCTACCTATATACACACGCGAATATTCTCCTCTATTCTGACGTATTTTTCGGTGTGTGGGTGTCGTCGTAATTTGTTTATGAATAATAAATCGACAAACAAGTCGTCGTTCGGTTGATGAATCTTCTTATATGTTAGTGTGCGTGGGTGTGTGTATACGAACGTCTCACTTCCGATGCCGTGGTTGTGTTCCGCGATGCGTGGAATAATAAATGGCCAGCGTTGAAGAAACACTCGTCCAGCCATTAAGAGCCACAACTCGCACGACTGCAGCAACGGCAGCGAGAATTTTTTCGTCGCGCGCAGTCGGGCATTGTGTCCGATGCTGAATTGCGGGCCATTGTGCATAATCGTCGATGACATATAGAGCCTGATCGTCGTCGTGTAGCGCACACGTGCGCCGCTAGTGCACGTGTCTAACGGTATTGTGCATATACACATACGTATATGGGTATATACTTGGTTGAGAATATCATGCACTTTCTCTATTCCGCGCAGCTAGTTATTGTTTACCGAAGAAGGTATGCTTTATGCGAAATATTTTTGTACGAGTAGACCCAACATTGTTTTCGTTTGTAGATCCGACCGCAAGATTTAGGTAATTAATCAATTTTAGTTTATTGATTGATAAAGATACGCTGATTCCTGTGTTGAGATTTATACCTAATCGTGCTACGCTCGATCTTGATCCGGTCCGAGATTAGAGAGCGTTTTCTTCTGTATAATAACGAACGCACCGCGACGATGGCACGATACGCGCGATAAAACGTTACTAAAATACGATCGCTTTTGTTTATATAATGAGAATTGTGTAAGACCTTTCACGATCATGCCATAATTGAGACTGCTTTATCGTAATTCCGAGCGAGATAGCCTATGATACAAATGACAAAAAGGTGTTAGCCTCTGACAAATGAACTCCATCAAACCGTCACTTCTACGCGATTCTAAAAGAGTGTTCTTTCGTGTACTCAATCGAAGATTAAAAAAAAAAAGAAGTTGTTCATAAGGAAACGTCGCACACGCTCATTTTCCTTGAGAGAGAGAGAGACGCGCGTTACGCAATATCGCGCGACACATGAAGAGCAAAAGACGCGTGACCGGTTGACACTCTGATCGATCGGTTACTTTGCTCTGTATGTTTGCTCCGGTTCTCCGCCGCAGCAAATGACGACGACGACTCGACTCGAATTGTCACGTTCATCGATTATTTCTGACGCGATTGATTGATGGCAAAGAGATCGATCGATTGACGCGCGCTCGCGAGACTGAGAGAGAGAGAGAGAGAGAGGCGCTGCTGTTGCTGCGCTGCATCCGTCATGTAGCGATGATAATTCATAATAAAGTAATTGCAGCCAAGTAGGATTGATGAAAGGTTTAACGCGAATTTTATATTTTTCCCCGTGCATCTCTTTCAGCGAACTGTCCGATCGGAATATTTTTTCGAATTTCGTATTTATATCACCTCGACTAAATTCGATCGTAAAATATAATGTATTGCACTTTACTTCGTCGCAAATGTTGAATAAACAAGCAGCATTGACGCAATCGCGCGTATGTTCGAGTATAGGAACAATTGGAGAGCGATTCTTTATCTCGTTCTCGTATATACGGCTTGGAAAATCTATCGCGAGCTCTTTGTAATCAATTATTGAAAATTGAAAAAGTCACAGCCTTTTCGTTCGCGTTCGCCAAGAGTTATGACGCTTTTATCAGCGACCTTGACGACTTGATTGACTTCATTGTTTTGACGTCTGAGTTAACGTCCATCTGACCCAATTCGAAGCCCGCTACCAGCCGCCACGGCTTTACGAGTCTTTCTTAACCATCTTGAATTAGAAATCAAAAATAACCTCCTCTCGGAATACGGATCTCATGCGCGACGAGGAGTAATCTATTATTAAAATAATAACGAGATCCAGAGAGAATATAACATTTTCATCCCAATATACTGGACAGCCCGCGATAAAGGAACACTCATCTCGTCATCACGGGTATCCCGCCTCAATCATCGACGACACCATTAATAATGCAGTCGCGAATTCAATTCTAACGCCAAAGTCATGTCGAATTATAAATCGCGCTCTCTCTCTCTCTCTCTCTCTCTCTCTCTCTCAGCTGCTCTGCTGGCGAAAAAAAAAGGAAAAGCACATAATAGAGCTCATGTTGCATTCATGCTCTCGCGGCGCGCGTAAAAAGTTGCTGATGTCACGTAAAAATGAAAATACCGAACGAAGGAGAGGCTTTGCACTTTGAAAGAGGCGCTCGTTCTAAAGACTACTTTGCGCCGTGTAATATAAACTAAATCAAGAGGGAGAGAGAGAGAGAGAGAGAGAGAGATAGTGCGATCCAATCGATTTCCTGTCAAGCCGTTCATTTATAACCGACGACGAGAGCAAAAGCGAGAGAGCGTCCAATCGGCAGGAATTCGAGCTCGACTTCTGACTCTGATTCTTCGCGGCGCGCTCATGACAATCGATCGCTGCACGTCCTTCATAACTCGACGAAACAATGCGCTCGCGAACGTTGATCGACTTGGCGCAGAGTTACTCGCTCTTCGCTCTTTCTACGGCGTGCGAAGTCTCGTTAATGCCGATTTTAAGGCTTCGATTGTTCGTTCGATTTACGATGTGTAATAATCGCGCAGCCGATTTTGTTCGATCTATACTCACGAACCTGCGCCAATAGCCAGAAATACCAAAATTCCCTAGTAGCGCTACTAAACAAAGCGTTTTACAAGCGGAATAAGTTACGAGAGAGAGAGAGCGGCGAGGATAAGCGATGATAGATTAGCAGTAAAATAGTGCCGCGCGATGATATAACAATGCCTCGGTGCAACAGCAGCAGCAGCAATCAGCGGCAAGCGATCGACGAGAGACGACCGGTCTCGCGATTGGCAGCCTACGGCTTTCCTCGCTGTCTTCTTTGCCGCGCGCGCGCGTTTCTCATTAATATAAACGTCATCATATATTATGCTATTTTTTTTTTTTCACCAAGCGCGCACAGCACTAGAGTTCCTCTCTGCCCTCGTTTCCTCTCAAGCACGATCCAAATCATAGATTAGGCCTCTCTCTGTGAGTAACTTTTTTATAGTCGTCAGTAAAACAAACGCCTTTGAATTATGTGTATGGTCACGTTTTTTTTTTTCGCTCGGGCTCTTTATTGATAACGAGAGAGCGTGGTGATCCTAACGAGTCATTGTTCTAATCTTGGAGAACACGATAATTACCCTAGATTGTAGTTGGATACAGCGAATTTTCTATCATACCCTTTTTGCGACTGTTAATTGTGACAGCGACGTATTTATTGCCTTTATTTGTTACCTTTTTGATTGGCCTATATTTTTCACCAACCGAAAATCGAATTTTGCTTGTCGCTCTTCATCGTGTATATAGAGAGTAAAATTAAGAGCAGTTATAATCGGTGGTAATTCGATAAAAGGCGATACAAATCTCAACGTACCGTCTCCGTGAAAACAGCTGAATATTACAGCAGTTTATTTTTCGCGCAGACTGGGATAAATTTAATAATCCCACTCTGATCAGAAATCCATAACATCACACGGGTTCGATGCTTCGTCGAGTGCTCGGATTCTCCTCTTTCCCGGCAACACCTATAAAAAGATTTCTGTACCGGGCGCATATAATACATATACTCGCAGCAGCAGCAGCTTATAGTTACGTAACCTGCATTGACTCGACCGACGCCGCGCGAGCGCGTATATAGTATATATAGTGAACGAGCGACGTACACGTGCTGCACCTAGCACAGCCATGAATGAAGGCACCGGCCGGTGTGTATGTATACATATATCTTGCTTCTTTCTCTCGCTCGTTCTTACATACGTGTGTGAGTACTATACTGTATACCATACGCGCTTGTCCGGACCTACCTCAAACGCAACTCACTTCTGAACAGTGTAACGTATTTCTATTTTTCTATACAAGAATAATATTTCGTTGACGAATTTATCACGGGCTGCATCTATTTGCTTCTCAACGAAAGATAATTCGATCAGGCAAGAAAAACAGCCAGAAGCTATAGCTTCAACAAAAGTATACACGGGCTACCACACATCATGGGCATTTTAGCCGGTGTATATAGCATCACTCGTGCGACGCGTTTTTAACTTCTTAAGGATGTCGAGAAAGAGAGAACGGGAGGTAGCGAAAAAAAAGTATAGCATCAGCACAGCGAATCTTTAAGAGGCTCAGATAGTGTGTACGGCCGCCAGGTATATGTATACACTCGCCGCGTGTCCGGCTCGAAAGAGATCGAATTGCCCGATGTCTTCTCGGATGCCTCATGTGCTGCGAGAAACTCGAAACGCCTAAATCGCCGACTTTTCCGCCCTAATTGCTCCGAGCTCGACACTTTCGCGTATCCCGTCACTGATGTGTCTTTTTTGTCCTATACGGTTTAACGTTTAGCGTCCATTGATCATTATAGACCGTATACGTATACACCTATAGCTTCATTCATGCGCGGGTTATGCTAATTTATTCAGCGTTTGAATTTCGACTTTCGATTATAAATGCGCTCGCTTTCTTTTTGCCGCTCATCGTTTTTCATTCTTTCGCGCGTTGACACTGATTTTCAATTATACGTTAATCTTTTTTTTTCAAAGCAAATACATTCCGAACGAATGCCATGACAATTGCATCAAAATCGTGTATTATATTAACGATCGAATAATGGTTATTCTCGAGACGATCCCAACGTCACGTTCATGGCCACCGGTGCACAACACACAACAATAATCGATTTCGAAAATCTCGCCATACCGCAAGAAAAAAGAATGAAAGAAAGCCAATATATAAGGCTTCGGAAAAGAGAATAGATTCTAGCGCGCCTTCTCCACCGACGAGAGAGAGAGAGAGAGAGAGAGAGAGAGAGAGAGAGCGGACGGCCTGGGATTGACAGCTGCTGCAGAAGAGTCATCATCGGGGCTTGTCTCGTCATCGTTCGGCGATCATCGCTGCGTTCGCATTTGTTTCATGACGCAGCATCAGCCGCACACGCAGGGGATGCGGCAGAGAGATTTTTCGCACTATAATACGTCGTTGTATTATATATTATAGGCATCATAGAGGCTCGATCTTATATCCGAATAAAAAATCTGTTTACCAAAAGCTGGAATTATAAAACAGCGATTTTCAACCATTTGAAACGCTGCTCTTTTATACTCAGCTACGATAAACTTCGAAAAATCGAGATACTTATATACCCACGTAGAAATCGCCACGTCCGTCCCGCGTATAATATGCACACATTGTATTATATTACCTGCGGCGGTATCCGTGTGTGTGTGTGTGTGTGTGTGTGTGTATGCTGCGTCATCGCGCGCGAGCCTTTGGTCTCTGCCGATCGGGTCCGATCGCGCGCAACCACCCTGATGGGAATAATAAATAATGTACGTTTCTATTCTAGGGAGAGAGAGAGAAAGAGAGAAAGAGAGGGATAGTCGGTGTGGTCGCCGTGTGTGACGGCGATCGTTTCTCTCTCTCCGCTTGCGCTGCTTTATGCTAATGTTTGTATAGAGGAGAATGGTCAGGCAAATTATTGTCTATAGTACGCGGGAGGAGGAGGGCTCGCTGATTTTTCAGGCAGGTTCGCTATTGTGACGACTTATTTTATGGCTATAGAGATATGCACTTGATACAAATATGAACGTCTATTGTGGTAATAACGGAGCAGTAGGGTATAGTGTGATAGGTTAAAAATAGCAACGATTGATTTAGTGTCTCGGCATTCCGTTGCTTTTTCAACTCGAAAATTATAATAATAATAATAATATAAGTGGTTATAGCTCGAGCTAAAAAGCATCAACACTACGTACGCTGCGCTCGATTATTGAAAACAAGCTCGCGAACGAACGAACGAACGAACGAGTATATAAGCTAAACGAAGAGAGAGGGAGCAAAAAAAAAGCAGCGCGGCAGCTGAATATCGTATATTTGCAGATGTGCATTATGCATATACAACGAGTCTCTCTCTCTCTCTGCTCCTCTGCGGCACGTCGATGCTATACACATTGGCAAAGTGCAGAGCAACGGCGAAATAGTCGGAGATTGATGGCTGCTTCATGACTGACATTCCATCAATCACCTTCCGCTCGCGCAGCGCCGAGTGACCTGCCTCCTCCTCCATTTTTCCCCTCAGATCTGTACGCGTATACGTATAGGTATAGGTATAGGTATAGCTTTCCTCTTCCTCCTTCCTCCTTCCAGAGAGCTAGCGCCTATATCCTAGTTTCTCGTCGTCATTGTTGCCCCGTCGTACTGACCATTATCGCACTCTCTCTCCGGTCGTTATTATTATCCCGCATGTCCCTTTCTCTCTCCACACGACTGTACTCATCTTTCACGCGTTCTGTCATTCTTCTTCGGCTCGAATTGTAGGAAAAGAGAGAGAGAGAGAGAGAGAGAGAGAGAGAAGCACCCTCTTTTCACCTGTTCGCCTTTCTTTCTTCCACCTTTTCAAAACTGCGCTACTCATCTTTTACGCTTTCTTCTTGCACTACTGCTGCTGCGTTGTTGCTTTTTTCTTCGGCTCTTTTCGCGGGATTTTCGCGATTCGCGCCTTGTCATTATACATCTGTTCTTTTCCATTTCTCTCTCGAATGCTCTTCAACAGTATAGTAATAATAGTCAGTTTTTGAAGAACCTTACGACGAACAGATATCGTATTACACGATTCAGCTCTCTCAGTACAATTATAATTGGCTCTTAATAGGCTCGACTGGTAAAAAGGCAGAGCAAAAAACAGCATAGCAGGAAATGATTCTTTCTTCGTCTTCAGAGAGCCGAAGGAGAAGAAGAGATAGAAATCACGTTTCGCGTTTTCATTTTCGTTCTATGACTCGACGATTTCGGCTATGTTTTACTGTGTACACGCGCGGCTCTCTCTCTCTCTCTCTCTCTCTCTCTCGCTTTGTAATCGAACGACCTGCTGTGTCCGTTAATCGGTTCCCGTTAATAGGATTTTTAAAGCACAAATTAAACTCGTCTATTTATATACAGTAATGACATTCCGTATGTTATGAAGCTATTTCTAAATCGTCACTTTGCACTTGGCAATTTTTACTTCACAAAATCTCTATACACCAGTACGTCAGTCAGAAGCAGCAAATTAGAGATCCATGCGAGAGTGCAGAGAGGCGAAGGATATAGCCGAGCTAACGCGCGCAGTAATTCGTCCCCTTTGGCGTGTATATGGTGAGTGGCCGGGACGGATCAATCGGAAGGCGGGTATAAGTTTCCGTTGTTGTTGCTGCTGCTGCTGCTGGTGCGACGCTTAGCTGTCGTGGTCAGTTTCGGATTGCGGCGGTGGCACGACGATGTCAGAGACAGCTGCTGCTGTTGCTGCGCTCGAGGGCCGCGCACACAGTAAGCGCATTCAACTCATGTCCAGTCACGCTCTCCTTTATATCTACTTATATACACCGTTGCTTCTCTTATCCGATGTCGACTCAGGGAACACTTTTTGGTCTCTCTACTTTTTTGAGTATAGCTGCAGATTGTCTTTTTTTTTTTTGTATGGGTGTTTTATAAAATTCTTAGATACGCTTTTCTACTTTTGCGTGCGCAGATAAGCAAATCTCTAGCGTTTCACTCGATTTTCTCTTCGTCGGATCCTCGAACTCGTTGACTGGCACGGGAAGATAGTTTCCAACAAAAGTATATGCGGCGTAATCTCAAAACGAGAACTTGGTCGTCCAGGTGTGCGATTTGCTCGAAACTTCTCCTCTTCCCTTATAATTCTGTTATGATCCTACAGGGAAGGGAAGGAGGGAGAAAAAAGGGGCAAGAAAAATAATAGAGAAGAGAGAGCAGGGCGCGAGGACGTGGAAAGTTATCTTCTCGCGCGCGAGAAGCGTTTGATCTGGCTCTGCAGTGTTCCCGAGTGCAAATGAGAACATATCCAGGAAGCTCTTCTCTCTCTCTCTCTCTCTCTCTCTCTCTCTCTCTCGGCTCTATAATACAGAGAGTACACCAGGGGGAGAAGAAAAGGAAGCAAAGTTTAGTCCGGTAATTACATTCGCGAGAGCACACGACGAGAGAGCGGCCCAAGTTTATTTCGGAGAATTCGAGACAAGACGCGCGCGAGCGAAAGAGAGGGAGCAAAAGACGGACACAATGAAAGAGGCCAGAGGGAAAGAAAGTATACGGGGGGAGGCAGCTCTTTCTCTCTCTCTCTCTCATTTTAAGGAATAAACTCGAGATAAGGCTGGCGTCCCTTGGCGCCAGTACACCTTTCTCTCTCTCTCTCCCGCTGCTCTGCTATGTGCGCGATCGTTATACACTGGCGCGAACACGATCGAGGGTCGCCGGATGAGCAGCCCCTTTAATAGTCGCCGAGATAGTCAGTCCTCTGTTTCGAGTAATTGGGAGGATAGAACTATACTCGCCTGTACGACTCTTCCGCTGCTGCTTCGCTCGTGCGGATATCATTTCGTGTAACACGGGTACACATGTATACATGTATATACTCACGGCTGAGTAGGTATAAAAGAATCGGACCCGTGTCTGATGGGCCTGGATGGCTTCTGGGGTGAACTTTGAGTATATGGACTCTAGAATTGAACTACACGTCCCAAATAGTGGCATCGATCAATCAATGAATTAAAAATAAGCTACTGTCTCGGTTTTGAGAGTGTCTGCGCGCAGGTATATATGACGAAATTGATTCCAGGTAAAATAGAACCATTAATCAAGCATGCCCACTAATAAAATTATCACAGAGCGCTTATTTTTCACAGAGATATACTTTTAGCGGCATTACGGCATAATTGATAAATCGTGTTCGTGCGCGCAGCCTCTCTAATCATATTCAGACCGTAAACTTCGGGGCCGTTCTGTATTCGCGTCGTGAAAGTAAAACGACGTTGATTTGTAATCGAACATGCTTATAATTCAACAGCGCATAAAATGCGAAATTGAATCAAGCGTGTTCTATTTGCACACACTTTGAAACCATTAATTAAGCTTAAACATCTGCTAGAATCTAATAAAACAGAAACTCATCCAAAGATAGCATACTCTGTCAAGACTCTATATCCAATCCGAAGCGTTTTTATAAGCGAAAAGTACTGTACTAAAAGGTGCTCTTTCTTCTCTCTCTCTCTTCTTCCGCGGCTGCGGCTATACGGCAACAGCAGACGAAGACGGAGTGGGCCGCGACTCGGATGGCAAGTGCGATTGATTCATTGGACGCGCGTGCCCGGCTTCAAATCACCAGAATAGATCCCGAGAGCGAAGCTTCTCTGCTGCTACGGAATGCCAAGCCCACGGCTAATCCATCCTGTGTCTTTATTGCCTCGGGACATTTATAAAAGCCCGTCGCGCTGCTTCTGTTCGTCTCGACGATTATAAATCCCGAAAAGAGCTCGCGTATGGCTCGACTGACGATGACGTGACGTTAGCGAGGTGTTGATGACGAGAGAGCTATGTGCGTTTATTTAAGCTGAATTCAAAATTCCACTCTATAGAACCGAAATTTTGGCACACACCGTTAAATTTAAAGTCATCCATCGGTCTCGCGACGACTTCGACATTCCGGCTACTGCAGCAGGCAAAGTGTAGCGTACGTCCATCGGGGATTCTCCCATGAATTTCTCAAGCGGACAGTCGTCGGTCCCGCGACTCTCGCCGGGAACGGAAGCTATTAAGTCGACGTGCTCTTGCTTCTCTACTTGCTTTCTAGTATATACCCATACTATATACACACTATATAGCAATAGCGCAAGCGACGAGTCCATCTCGCGTTACGGCAAACGGCCAATGAGAAACTTGGATTTACGAGCTCGCGATGACACAAAGTATATCGCAACAAATTGTCTCGACTGTCGCGCTGCACTAATTTTAGGAAGCTTTACTGCGCTTACTCTCCGAGCTTTCGTTTTTGTCCGCGCTTTGATGCGCTCGCGGCTTTTGACCAAGTTTAACTTTAGTGTGCAGCGGCAGCAGTGACTTCTCTCGAGTTTGCTGGCTGTTATTAAAATAAATGTTTGAAGTTTGCTATACGGCGTATCGAGCGATGTGCGGATACTTTGTTGACGAATATAACGTGCGAGTATCGCCTCGCATCACGAAAATAGGAATAATAATCGTGAGTACGTTATATATGGGGGAAAGAAAGGAAAACAGAACTGAGAGAGTATAAATTTCGGAACAGCTAGGACTGCTCTAGCTCTTTCTTCTCTCTCGTCTTTTTCCTCATGAAGGCAAAGCGAAGAAACTCTGCACATGCTTCGCGGCGAACTGCGACTATACACTGTATTCACCGGTGGAAAATGTCGCGTGACGAACGCAGCAAATCTTCCCTAGCCTGTCGCTATTGCTTCTCATCCCTTTTGTCTTGCTCTTCTCTCTCGGAGAGCTCCACTGCCTTGAGGAATCCACGTACGCGTCATAAATACTGCTCTCCTCTCTCTCTCTCTCTCGTCTCGTTTCATCCCCCGAAATGCTCGCTCGCTCGCTCGCGAGTATAGCGCACGGCCTTCATCTTCGCCTCCTTCTTCTCTTTCCCGATTCTCGTTCTCCTACGCCATTGACGTTTTCCAATATTCCGAACTGCACTGATTCCATCTGGGGTCCTTCGAGGTGATTCTTTTCCCTCCTCTCTCCCTATACCTATAGGTATATAGGTATACAGTCAGCTCTTTCGCTCCTTTTCTTTATATCAGTCATTCGCGCGCGCTGCTATATATAGCATACCTTTTTCATCGTCGATCACGGAAACGTGCGAGGGCCCAAGGAAATTGCTAGCTCCGGGTAATGAAACAGCTTTTATGAGTTTTCTTTTCATTATGTTACTCTCTTGTCGATTGACGGCTTCGACGAATTGAAAATTTTTTCCGCTCGTGATTATTTCTGTTCGAAAAAAATTCTAGGAGACTTATAGAATCTTTGAAATTCTTTTCATCTTTTCAATAAAATAATAACACATATTACTAATCATCCCCTAAATTTTTACCGGTCAACTCATATACTCATATATCGGAAAAGACAAAAGCGCGCAGACACACGAGTAAAATAACAGCGTCTCGCGCGTCGCACACAGCCCTCGATGTCGGCGGCGGCGGTATGTATATACGCTTGACAGAATTGGCGCCAACTCGCGACTGCTTTACGAGCATGCGCCGCGACGACGCTCTCGCTCCGATATATATATATATATATATACGTATATAACGTGCGCGCACGGCCGCCGCGTGTTTGTTGTGCGTCGACCTTTACCTAACGACCCTCTCTCTCGTAACCTACCCTTCTTTCTATCCGAAGCGGGCGAGCCACCCCCGTATATACATATATATATACGAGCACGCAGCCACCGCCGCCGCCAACCCTGACCTGATTTATGAGATTCTGGAAGCGTCTAGCGCGCGCGCCTTTTCCAGCGCGGCGGCTTTTCCACGACGAGACGCGGCCGCGAGTGCGTATGTGTGTGCAGACAGCTGGCTATAGTGTTTCAACCTCGTTCGTGCCTTTTGGACTTCTTTCTTTCTTTCTTTGTCTAGCTTCTGTCTGCGGACGTGTAGATCGATGTCGAGTGTAAAAGTATATATGCTTCAGTGGCAATTAAAGTTTTAAAAATTTAGTTCGCTTAGTTTGTAAAAATCGATGCGTGCTCTCTTTTTTTTTTCCCGGTAACGACACACAAGGAGCTCGTCAGCTGTTTCATCGGAAAATACACGCTATAGCGGCAGTTGTACGGGTCATCCGCTTGCTGCCATAGATCCTCTACGCACACACACAGTATGCATGGGGCGTTTCGGTGAATTCGGTTCTTCCACCCTGTTAATTATGGCAGCGGCTGAGGGGGGAAAAGTGTTTTATTAGCTTTTTTATGAATGGAATTACGTCGGATCGGGGCTGTAAATAATGGTGATTTACTTTCCGAAATCATTTCGGCCGTGACGCTTTATGTACTTACCGGCTTTGCCGGAAATTTGTTGTTCAATAATTGGAACTTGTTCCTCGCGTCACGGTGTTCCAATTGCGCATCGTTGCGACGGTATTTGCAACATTCTCGATGATCCGCGTCTCTCGCATATACGACGCAGTTTTATAAGAATTCCGGTCTCGCCTGCGTCATCAATTATAATTACTAATAATAAAAAGTAATCTCGCCTCGAAATAAATCTCACCGAAGAAAAGCTCTTCAAGCGTCAAATCGTAAAACTGTCGCCGATAAATCTCTTTAAAAAAATTTCTCCCTCTCTCGCTCAGGAAAAAAGACGGAGAAAGAAAGGAGAATAGCAGCTAGTAGCCTGTAGTGCGAGCGAGTGAGAGAGAGAGAGAGAGAGAAACGGCGTCGCACACAGTAGAGGGGCACAATGAAAGGAGACACTAAATCAGCGTGTCAGGCGACTTTCTCACTCATCGCGATTTACATATACGACGCGCGCGCGCGCACGGTGCACCTTGGGAGGATCAATTTGTTGTTTTCCCTTCACGGCCATTCGCCGCTCTGCTTTCCTTCTGTCTCTCGTGTCTCTTTTTGCCTGGCTCGTGAAAAGCCGGCCGGATCTTTGCGCTAAAATTTTCCTTTTTGCCCTCTCGGAAAAATCAGGAGAGAGAGAGAGAGAGAGAGAGAAAGAGCGAGAAAGAAGGAAGGGAAAAAGAGAGCAGGAGACACAAAAGACCGAGTGATTTGTGTCGTTTGCCATTCTTTTGACCGCGCGCTTCTCTCTCTCTCTCTCTCTCCTCTTCTTCTCCGCTGCTTCGTCTCCTTCTCTCTCTCCTAGATATGGCCGGGGTAATATACGAGTCCTGCATCTGTTCCCCGAGTGACGCAACGTCCCGCCATAGATCACACCCCGGCTTTTAGAGAGTGAAGGCTGTTAAGAGCGAGCGAGAAGGAGCGAGAGAGAGAGAGAGAGAGAGAGAGAGAGAGAGAGAGAGAGCGGGGGTGAGGAGAGACAGACGGGGTGACGTACTGTTACTGTTAAACTCACTACCGTCTCGCCGGCGCTGCAGCTCAGAAAGTATACTGCTACCAGCACTGCTGCCCGCGCTAAGTGTCTCTGTATGTGTGTGTATATATACGTGAGGGCTCAGGCACGGCGAAACGGCCACACAGAGACGGACGAGAGAGGCTTCTTTATCGCGTACACGTCGTGAGAAAAGACGAAGGACGCGCAGCCGGCTTCTGCCGCCGAGCCATGAAAGGACGTAAAAACCTGCCTAAAATAAAGAGAAAAATGTTTCTCAAAAAGGAATAGATGGCTGCCCGGCACCGACGTTAATGTTTATACGGATAAGGCGAACGACGATGCCGATAACGCTGCCGCGCCCAAACTCTCTTTCTCTTGAGATTATTGCACGGAATTACGACTCCGCCGAGCTTTTTTTCTTTCTCTTTCTACCTTCTTTTGGCTTATGCACGTTTAATTATGGTGAGGGCGCTTGTACGCGAGCGGCGAAAAATAAATTTCAAGGAATATTTGAAATTCCAATTTGGCGCGCGTACACGCGCCAAAGAGAGCCGTACGTTGTGAGTTTTATCGATGAGCGAGAGAAACAAAGTACAAAAATATCGCAGCGGAACTCTCCGAATCTGCAAGAAACGTATACATACGGTGCAGTTGGAATGTAGGTGAATTTAGCCTTAGCTCTTTCTCTCGAGAAAACTCGGAATGCAGCCAGTCATTTCGGAAACGTTCCGCAGGTGTTCCGAAACGAATTTTCTTGAAAAACAACAGCAGCACCACGCGTGTCCATAATTGACTCCCAAAACTACTATATATACCGAAACTTTTCGCTCTAAGAATTATTTTTTTTAATACAACGCACACTCCCCTTCGTCGAGTCAATAGCTCCGATAAAGAACGACGGGCGAACGATAAAATAGATCAGAGGAAAAGCTCAATATCTTGGAAGCTTGCGCGAAATACGCATAAAAAACAACGACGGGAAATTTCACCCCTCGATAATACACGCGAAGTAAAGTACGGCACTGACGAAGGCACCCAGAGAGACAGAGAGATATATGTGATATTAGGGCGCGAAAGACGCCTCGCGCTATACTGTGTGTATATACTGTATATATAGCATATAGGGCGAGAAACGAATTTGTTTGCGCGCACCCGCGATATAGACGAGCCATCCGTTATAATACTCTCTCTCTCGTCGGAGTACGAGAAAAGAAGATAGGCCACGTCGAAGCTAGACTGCAGCGGCGCGGTGGCGGCCCATTATTCCCCTACCCGCCATCCCTTAGAACGCGAGCGCGAATTAAAACGCCTCATAAATATCTGAAACAAAGGCAGCCCCGCTTTCGAGGGCGTACGCGCTCTTTGCTGGCAAGATATACGACTATATGCGCGGCAGCATCACACTGCGCGAGGAAAAGCCTCTGTACGGGAAACGTGTCCCTTTTCGGTTTTGCCCCCGTCTCCTTTTGTTTTTTTTTGTTTTTTTTTTTTTTCATCCTACGTGTGCTTTCCTCGAGCGCGTACAAAATTTAAATCCCGCTGCCGTCGTATACTTCTCGAGATGTGATTATGTATATAACAAATATATGAGCATATGTGTGTTATAATTTAAACGAGCCGATATCATTATTTTTGTTTCAGGTAAGTAGTGGTGTCCGAACCGTTGCAAAAAGTGAAGGCTGTGCCCGGAGCCGCTCCCGGCGTCCGACGCTGTGCCGGACGGGAGATATGCGCAGCAAGCAGCAGCCGAGGCCTTCCTTCCGGTGGCCGCAGCAGCGCGGCGATAACATTCCCGGTAAATACACACGCACGAGCATCTCTCTCTCTCTCTCTCTTAACTACCTCGCAAATCCGCATCCACCTTTCTCTCTTTGTGTGCAGTGCAGTGTATATATATATATCTCCGTTTCTCTAGTGTATATGCCCGATGTAGCAGCTTCAGCATGTCTGTGTGCGCTATAGAGCTAGCCGATGAGAAGAGAGGAAGGAGGAGAGAGTCGACGCGGACGGATTTCATTGTACCCGCCCTGTGTGAATTATCCCACGTGCGCACATGTGCAGCCGCAGTTTATTATAGCGCGTGTACTCGCGAGAGATTGGCGGCGTGGACTCACTCGCTTAACGATCCATCGGCTATAGCTATTACAGCTTTACGCGTACTCGAAAACGAACTGCGGCTACTCTCTTTCTCCCTTTCTCTCTTTTTCATTGCGTATTTTTTCGAATGTTTTTTTTTTCCCTGACATGTCTCTTTTAGCAATTACGTCACACGGTTTTATTCTCCGCATCAGAGTTGAATTGCGAGCTCTGGGTGAGTCGTGCGGCGTATTACAGGACGATTACATTATCAGAGAGTTATATACGCGGCGTAAGCCCTTACATAAACTCCTATTGATGAGCGAAGAAGCGCAGCCTATGAAAGTTCGCTTAAATATGCGTTTATGTATAGTATACGAGAAAATCGCAGAAGAACGGGGTCGTCGTTGGTGTACAGTTATGATCCATACCGCAGGCACATTCATGATTCTTTCATAAAGCTCTCTCTCTCTCTCTCTCCCCACTTACATAATACGACTATTAATCATTTTAATTGGAAGCCGCGGATACACGCGGCGATTGTTCCTGGCCGATTAGCGCGATTTCCATCGGCCGTTATATATATAGAGTATATAGTATATACAGTCATGTCGCACGAGGGAACGCATTTTTTTTTTTTTAATTACAGGTATATGCGCGATTATTGCCATTAAATTTCTCGCTCTCTCTCGAGTCGTTTGTAAGTCTTTTAATAGCGCCGTGAAGGTGCAATTAGCCACCGGTGAACCATCAGATAGAATCTTCCGCGATGGCTTACTAGTTCGTTTGTCTCTCGCGTGTAATTGAATTTATCGCGCCGACGTTTTGTCGGATGTATGCTTTATAATAACAATAATAAATAAGCGCGTGGAGTCGCGCATGGTTAGAAGTTTATTGTCGGAAAAATGTTAAATCGAGCGACTGCTACCGCCGGGAGCGGCATTGTGCTGTCGTCCATGCGATTGCGAGATCGGGAATGCATTTTGACAGGATATTGTCATTTTCACATACAGATACACATAACACGCATTGCTTCGCCATCAGCCGTTTTCTGGATATTAAAATATAGATTATTTATTGAAGTATATACAGCTGATATAATAATTATTGACACTTCGCTCTCTCGAGCGCTCGATAAGGTCTTGAATATAATTGACGTCAAAAAGATCGGCACAAAAGTATATTTATCTGATGCAAAGCCTCGCGAGATAACCCATTTCACGATTGTCAGGCTTTGTGTGACAAATGCGCCTTTTTTTTAATTTTCCTGCGCGCGCTTCATCAATATTACTCGCTGCCCTCCATATTTTCAGGACTTCTTTAATTTATTATATCGCGGAACGTGATTAAATTACACAGCCGAAATTTTGATGACCCGCTCTCTTGTTCTCTCACTCGATATATAGCACACTTCCGATGCACTCGAAACTTTTTTATTTTATTTATGGACTGCACTCGAACGAAAAAGAAAGATCATCCGTCCGATAAAACGGTATACCCGTGTGAGCATTTTAGATTAAAAAATAAAAAAAAAAAGAAAACTGCTTTATAGTATAGATTGGGAGAAATTCAGGGATTCGGGTCTCATTACCCAATTACGGTCGCGTCGAACGGGTTTCAAGTAAGTTGTAAATTCCCAATTTAAACCCGAGAGCCAATGACTCTGCTCTGCGAGCAGCACATACGGTCTCTGGCGAATAAAACGACGTGGGTATTTTATTCGCGAAATAACTTGCAGCACAGCCTCCGCAGCTCGGTTCATTAAACGAGCGTCTCTCGTCAACTCTGCTTTTTTTTCTCTCTCTCTCTCGTGATGTCCACGTATACACATTTGAAGAGAAACAGGAATACGAATTTTTCGAATAATCGAAAAAAAAAATTCATCTTCAATAAATAACTTGATAAAGCAAAGAGCCTGTCGATGCTCGTGTCGTGAAGGAACACCTACACGCGAACACTAATATGCGCTGTGCCAGTGGAAAAGAATTCAATTTAATCCAGAGTCAAGAGAACGATAAATTCCTCGAGATTTTTGGAAAGGACCGAGTCATGGATGCAGTCTCTCTCGCTTCTGAATTATAATACGAATAACATAAAATTTCACTGGCGCCAGACTGATTTTCGCGTATTTCACCTTTCGACATATCACACAGAATCGTCGTGTGTCTGAGTCACATTTCCTTCAGTCTTCTTTCTCTCTTCCTCTTATACTGCTTAAACGGCGACGCGTTCGAGGATCGAGGCCGTAAATCGCTAATTTATGCCCATCGTCGACATCGCGCGCAAATAATATGTGTCGATGCACCGTTCGAAGGCGAAAAACTTTCCTGCGCGTATATTCTCGGCGTCCGGTATTTTTAAACCCGGCAAGCGAGCGCGGTGGCAATAATAATAACGTCCGTCAAAAGTCGGCCGATTCGTTAATCGCGCGCGCGCGAATTCGAAATGAGAGCCGTGTGCCGCGCATAAGCGAGATTAATAGCGATGCGTTTTAAAGCGCGTCTGAGACACGCTGTTATTTATTTGTTTACGGCATACCGACTCTCTTACTCTTGGAGCGAATGGATTGGCGTTATTTTTTCGATGATGATGATGCTGTGGATCCAAAAGAAGGAGGAGTAAAAAAAAATTAATGAAATCCGATTGATTTATAGGCGAATAGTTTGATTATTGTTTTGCATGTAGCGACGAGAGCCGAGAGCAAACTGGAATTTTATTCTTTTCATTAATTTTTATGACCGGTTTTTTCACACATTGTTTCATAGCAACATGACGTTCTTCGATAATTCAACGTGTCTAACCTCTATATAAAAGACACACGTATATATTATATTGGTAACGGAAAAAGTGTTGCGCACGCTATAGAGCTCTCGCTCGCTCGCGATATTAATAAGCAATAATTGAATAGTAAATTATTTTTCTCAATATTCATAAATGCCAGCTCGAGATAAAAAGAAAACATGACAAACACCCGAGCCATTTGTTATGAACAATCCGTTGCAAAATCAGGCCGTAAACTACATTCGATTGATTGCGCTCTATCTCTCAATAACGTATAGCTGCCTTCATTACCAAGCCGTGCACACACACACCTTTCCAATTTGAAAATCATATAGCATAAAAGAGCTGCAGCAGCACAGGATAATAAAATTAAAACGTTCACGTAATAAAACCGTAAATGCTGTGTGTATATAAGGCGAGCTAATTCACTTTTGTAATAAGAGGATTGAATACACACAACAAATGCACACAAGGGACCGCGAGTATAGCTTGTCCGGGCGAAATATCGCGGCCGATCACGCATCGAAAGACAAAGCGCTCTGCGCGGCGATATTAAGAGCGAGGGGGAGGGGAGGGGGGACATAAAACAGAAAGATTTCAACGCGCGGTTCTTTTCATCCCCGCGCGCGCTCTCGTGCAGCGCGCTTTATTTATGACAGGTTCAGCCGTCACATCTGAATCATTTGCTTTCTAAAGAATCGATCCTAACGCCGCGCGCGGCTGCGACTTTGATTATCTGTATAAAATATGTTTGTAAGCCGTATATACTCGTAGTGTTTCGTCAGCGGCGCATTGTGCCGATGATTTGCAGACGTTGATGATGATAATAGAAAGAGAGGAATGTGTAACGTCATAATTGAAGTGAATAGGTCGTGAGCGCTTTCGAATTATGAAACGAGGTGATTTTTTTTTTCTAACGCGAGATGATCATATGCCGTCTATTAGCGCAAAGTTTGTTCGCATTATGATACTTTGAAAAATTAATGGCGCGTAAAAGCTTTTTAAAAATTCAAAAGCGAGAGAAAGCTCTTGCAAAGTGTGAAAATTTGAATCTTGGCAGAGCGGGGGCTATGTTAAAATAGCTCCGCGAGTTTATTGCCAAAAACTTATAAAACATGCAGATCTCATCGCTCTTTTACGACAACATGCCGCAGTCGGTCGAGTGCAGTATTTTCTCTATCGAGACGTTTCTCGTCTGCTCTTCACTGTTCCATCTCCTATATAGGTACAACGTAAGAAATTTTATTTTTCCCTTTCAAAGAGTACTACACCTACTTCCTGGCCGGCAAGAAAGCGGTCATTCTAAATCAATCACTCGGATGCTGTAACACAACCTGCACAGGCCAAGCTTCCTTCCGCAAGGTGCAACGGCGATTCACGCCCGCGGGCCGAAACCGAAAGTTACCTCTGCTGCATAGTCGAGGATAACAATTATGGCGCGTAAATCACGCGGACGTATACGCGCTGTAATGTTTTACGCTTGTCTATATAGTTGAACAAGTATATCGACGTGCGCGTATATATTTGTAAAAAAATATTGGAATAGGACTTGTGCTTTTAAAACGTGTCCGCAATTGAATAAGAGTCACACTGTATCCATATATATGTACACATTCTCATCCGGCTGACAGAATGAAAGAATGAACTCTGTTGATGCAGGTGTGCAACGAGTAGACGCCGCTGCTATTAATAGCCGTGATGTCGCTGCGGGATGAAAATGATATTATAAAGTTGAAATTGACCTCCCACGCTCGCTTTGTCTTGGGTTCTTCTTCTTCTTCTTCTTCTGCTGCTGTGATCTGCACGCGTGCGTTGGATTAATGGACGTAATTTGACAAATGCAGATTTCTCTTGATACAAAGCGTTGCTTATAGCGGTAAACATATGTCTCGAATGTGAGTTTACATTGAAAATGCTCGTGTGCACGTGGATTTTTTTCAGTTGCGGTGAAGTCTTGACGTTTTATTGAAAGACAACATGAACCGTGAGTCATTGGAAAAAGTAATGTGAAATTGATTGACGGATTTATGCCGTTTAAATTTGAATCCATGTATTTTATAAGCGTTTCGCTCTTTACATAACAAACTTTCTCGACGTATATATATCCGATGAAAGATTTTACTGCAATGACGATAATTTTCTGACTTTTGCGTCAACTAAACTTTTTTGATCCGCTATATGAGTAACATAAACTACGCGATTATCGCTGCGCATATGACTAAGACAAAACAAAAGGTACACACTGAAGCATAGCAAAAAGAGTAAAAATAACATAGTTGACGCGCTATATGTCGAATCACGCGAATACACAGACGATCATCGATGCAACTCTCGGTGACGGCTGAACGACAACAAGGTCATCGGTAGCGCTATAGTATAGCGTCGCGACGAAACAGGTGCAGCAGCATCAGCAGCCTAAAAGGAGATAAAGAATCAACAAAAAGACAGCCGCGAAGAAGAGATCTACTGGTTGAAAACCGGTAGAGCGGCGTCTCGTGACGCGCGTGACAAGTGAAATCCTGTATCCACGTGCGCAAACGGGAGGCGGGGGTGGAGAGAAAAAAGCAGCAGCAGAGCCGAGTCCAAATGAAGCCTCCCGCTGTCTCTCTGCTACTATACCACTGCGGCTTTGATTTCAAAGAGGGAGACGCGCGCGCCCGAGAGAGGACCCCCCGAACAACCGAGAAATATTCATTTAAATATCTGTCAATACGAGCCGGCCGATCTCCCTCCTCCTCCGAAAGAGAGACACGAGGCAAGCCCGAGGCGGACTTACGTCGGAGCGACCGCAAGAGCGCAACGCTCTTTTTCCGTTTTATATATATATATATATATATATATATATATATATATACTGCAGTCTTTCCTATTCTATCTCGTGTCATTTCATATCCCTCCCTCTCTCTCTATCTATCCTTTTTCACCCGCGCTGTAGACTAGCAGCAGTAGCATCTCGTTCTCCGAGAGAGTCGTTTCCCTATACTCCAGAGTCGTTTTCCTTTGCTGTGGGATATCAGCTTGATAATTGGATACACCCCTGTCGATTCGTTGTATAACGCTTGTATCCTCATCACAGAAATACACATACACCGCCTTCGAACTTTGTACGCATCTTCAAAACGCTTTTGTATACATGTATAGAAGAAGAAGAAGAAGAAGAATACTCGCCGTTTCCGTGCAACTCTCGCAATAATAAAAATTCATGCCGTCACAGCTTTACGAGCGTCGTAAAGCGCGCGGAAAGCCGCGGACGCGACATCGGTGCTTCGTGTTCTCCTCGTCGTGTAAAGGATATTTTTTTTTTGTCTTTCTTCCTTTTCTTTCCGGGCCCGATGAGTATATACAAGGGCTCGCGCGAAACATGAGAAAAAAGCGTTCGCCAGTTTAATTGCGCGCGAGCGCGGGGTAGATGTCCTTTGGGGGAGGGAATCGTCACCTTAAATTTTGTATATGTATATCGATTTATGCGTCGTCGAAGCTTATAGTATCGATCTCGAGCTGTGCGCGAGAATTTGAAAAAGCGGCGGGAAAGTGAGAGAAAAAGGAGCGTTATACGGACTTTCGGACAGCCTGAGGTCTCGCCGATGTCGTCACGAGCGGCCGGTAATAAAAGAAGTTTTGGAATTCCTCTCATCCTCGGTTTTCGCCGGCAGCTACGACGACGACGACGACAGGCGATTGAAGTCCGCGCGAATAACTTTCCCAGGTATAGATCGTTATTTTTTTTTTTTATCTCCCCTGTCGTCCTCCTGAAGATTTCAGCACAGGAGAGAAGACTTTTTACGAAGTTTCGCTCAGAGGGCTAATCGATTTGATTCGAAAAAAATACGGCTCAATAAAATTCGAAACCGGCACGTATATATACACAGTGCGACGAGAACCGGCTGTTAGTGTGTTTTACGGCGGCATTAAGCTTCGTTCGGATGACGCGTCTGGGTAAAGTGCTCCCTTTTTTTTCGTCTTTTTTATTCGCCGTATAATCTCGCGCTCAAGCTGTGCTTGCACACAACGAATCAGAAAAAATTAGGAGAAGCTGAGATCGACTCGATGAGAACCGTAAACAGAAATTAGGCAGCATAATGAAAGAGCAAGGGAATAAAACGCATAGTCGAAACTGCAAGGAGGCTGTGCAACAGCAACCCCTTAACGGGCCTCGGGCTAACGCGTCTCTTTACGTATACGCGGAGCATTTTAATCCGCAGTGCTATGTCAGTCGCTCCACAGCCACCCCGAATAATCAGCCCGAAATTCGTTGGCTAACAAAAGAATACACGCGTGTGTTGCTCCATACGTGCGCGCAGGTTGATTTCGCCCGGCAACGAGAAACAAAAAAAAAAAATAGCGCAGAGGGGGGGGGGAGAGTTTGGCGACACGTCGACGCGCACTTGATACTTTTTTCGTCGCTCTGTTATGCTACGTCTCTCTCTCTCTCTCTCTTCGTATATTACGCTGTTGCGCTTCTCATCTCTCTCTGGCGTGCGTGCGCGGGTAATTAGGCCGCGCAGTGGCTCCTCCTGTTATTATGTGGAAAATGCAGAGCCACGATTACTTTTCCTTTTTATTTTTTGTGCCAGAGCTTTTTCGTCGCTATACTGCTACTGTTGTTGTCGTCGGCACGGAGATTTGCATGTGACGCGCGGTTGACCTTTGTTTTGAATGCGTACGCGCGGGAAGCTTGAATTTTTATTTTAGGGTAGATTCTAAATCTCGGGGATCTTTGTTTTAGCTTGTAGGCTAGAATATGTAAGTGATGAGGAATGAAAAGAGGTGCAGAAATTATAAATATGCAGTATAATTTCGAGATGAATAAAACGTGGAATGATATCCATACGAGAGCTGTATATAACGTGATTATATGTGCATCGCAGAAAAGAGAACAATGCTAGTCAATCAATTGCAAGCATCAAAATTTCAATTCGCTGAGTGACAAAGTCAATCACAGTTAAAAGTTAAAAAACGCTCGTTCGCTCGCTCGTGCTCTCACGTAAAATGATTGATGGACAAGAATCATTCTCGCTGACATCATTTCGTGAATTTGAATATACACGCGCACGTACAGGATTAAACTGCAGAAAAATATGCCCCTGTCGAGTATATCGTATATATTCGTATCTACATTCGAACAAAAAAAGAGAAAAGTTCTCGGGACAATTAGCGTAGTAGGATAATAAACAAGCTTGTGGTGTACGAGAGAAGATAACCGAAAAAAATCATGATCACGTATATATAAGCGAAACAAAACACTGCTACAGACGAGAAAAGAAGAGAGAAGTGACGGGAGGCGAAAAAGGAAGAGAAGCATCACATCTCGCCCCATGAGAGACGAGCATCTCAGTGGCGAGCGCAGAAAAATATGCCGCGAGAAAGAGAGTGGGCATCACGGCTCAACGTCTGCAACTCGTCCTGTTTCCAGTCAGACCTGACGCGGCATTGCCCATCTCGCTCTTTCTCTCGTCTCTTCCTTTCGCTTTGCTACGCGATCGTAAGCTGGTGTATTATATGAACGAGCGCCGCGCCATTTCTATCAAGGTGTGTACTGTACTTGTTTGCATATACATTCTGCGCTTTGATCAACGTCGATGGCTTTTCGTATGGATACTAAACGAAGGAAAATCAAGAGGAGTGTTTCAATTAAAAAAAAAAAAAAAATTCGCTATCAATGACGGATCACCTGCCTCTCCCGCACACACGTATATATATATATCGATTCCGAAGTATATATCGCGGCGCATAATAAGCATGCGTATATATCCGTAGAAAAAGCTCAGCATCAATCGGCCATCACACACTCGCGTTATAAATCTCGTGCGATAAGGTGCAATAATAATCGCGCGCCTCGGGTTATACAAGTGACCGCGCAACAATGAAGCAATGAATCAAGAGAGTCGGAATCGAAATGAGCCTGTGCGCAAGGTCGCGTCGTGTATACGCTCGATAAGCTAGTGCAGGAAATGTCAGTCTGTCTATCAGCGAGAGTTGCACACACGTGTGTGTATGTATATAAGGGGGTGTCGCAGAAAAAAAGCCGAAGCGACGATGTAAATATTTGAAACTCCTCGTCGTTGTTGCCGCTGGCGATTTCGAGAGCTCTGGTTTTCGAGATAAGAAGAGTAGGGGATGCAGCAGCAGTAGTAGTCTCTCTCTCTCTCTCTCTGTTTCTGGTTTTTATTATTCTCTTTGCCACTGCGGCGCACGGCGTTGAATGGCACGCGGGACATTGAGTTATATGCGGCGCTCCGTTTTCCTCTTCTCTTTTTAATTTAGTTTTCATTACGCGCCGAGTGCGTATGAGTGACTGACGAGAAAATAAACGCACTGCTGCTGTTGCTGCTGCTGCTGATGCTGTGAGAGGAGGATTAAATGTATAGCTTTCTGTTAATATAATCGTTGTAATTTTGCCGCTGATGGTAATTACATGCTTGGGTAAACACGTTTTACTCCTCTGTGGTAATGTAAGCGCTTATATGATACAATGAGCTCTGGGTATTCCGAAAAATGTTCGAATATACCCACGTACCAGGACGATAAAGAAAAAATGAGCCCGCTTTCAGATAGAGAACGAGTGTGACAAAGTAGCGGATTGTGTGTGTGTGTGTAAGAAAGAACTCGTAGCAGCAGCAGCTGGGGTGAAAAAGCGTACAAGAGACGCCCGCTGGCAGGTGGAGAGGAGGACTGTATTATTCCTTATCAGTCGTCCTCGCGCATAAATCTCAGGGCGGACACGCGAATGCCGTTGCCTTGTGATCAAGTGATCGCTGCTGCTCCTCCTTTCTTCCTCAACTTTGCTCGATCTCTTTCTTTTTCACTTCGCTCTCTTTTGACCCTTTCCTATATACACAGCCGAGCTCTGCCTCCCTTTTATATACACGCATACGGTCGAGCTGCGGTGAATTTTTCTCCCCGGAGTCTCTCGTTATTTACCGGCGATGTGTCTGGCCAGGAGGTTTGCCATCGCTCAAGCCTATAGTATATGCACGTGGAGCTTTGCAGCGATACTCCTTATCGTCGCCTTTGATACGTCAGGCGTCTGTTGGAGACGATAGCCGCTGCTGTGTGTCGTGGAATTGGGCTACCCTACTCTACAAAATACATAATAATCATTTTATTTGTCTCCTCTGCTTGGTTCTTCGTTTTACCGCGCTATGCCTATCTTCAAATTCGTAAGCTCAAAAAGTGAAAATTAAAAAAATATGAGAACAAGGAATGTATTTCGTTGTATTGTCGCGGGAATCTCGAGCTTTTGAAATCAAAACTTGGAAACTTTTATTTTGAAAACACTTCTGTGAGTCTAAATTAAACTTAATTTTAATGTAGACGCAATTACTAAAACAAAACGGTTTTGGATTAACCCTTTCGTCACCACCTAAACTCTCCGTGTTTTTGGCGAGTGAAAATAGGTGGCGCACAGGCACTTTTCCATTATTCTCACAATAATATACATCCCTAGTCTAGATATAGCGATGTGCCAAAATCTATTCCATTGTTTGGTCTGCTGATTCGTCCGTTCTAGTCCTATGCGTATAGTCTAAGTTGCTATAGTTACAATAATATTTAGCTTTGTCTCTTTCGTCTCGATGCAATATTCTTCAGTGTAATCATACACCAGTCGAGTAGCAGCAGCAGAAGCAGCATACTACTTTTCTCGCGCTTCTCATCCCAAAGGAGCGGCAGCTTCTTTTTTCCATGTTCGAGCGATGCCTCGACAGTACTCGCCACGTCGCAATTAATATCCCTCTCTCGCTTTCTCAACGCGCGCATCCGAGCGGCCTCGATTTAACCGCGACTTTGATGCACCCACCGGTTCTCCTCTCATATCCTGCTCCTGCTCTGCTGCCTACTCGTCAAGCCGTGAGACGTCGCATAGGACGTGACGTCGTGGAGATATTTGGAAATTTGAAGCGATGCAAAGTTGATTTTTGCTCGGTCGGTCGGTCGCTCCTTTTTTTTTTCCTTCGAGAGATTTCGTGCGCAGGGAAAGAAAAAGACGAGTTGCTCGATTAAACGGAGAAAACGGAGCAGAGAGCATCAGTCTGGTCAACGTAATATAAAGGTGTACGTATCGCGCGATAGAAAAATAATATTTCCGATGTTCTGACGGCCTTCGTATAAAGCGAGGTCGATGCTCACCGAGAGAGAAGCGAAACAAGAGAGAGAGAGGGAGAGAGAGAGAGAGATAGCAGCAATACCCACAACTTGGAGACACGAGGGTGACGGACGTATATAAGAGAGCGAGGGAGTCCAATCAGAGACAGAGACAGATACAAGAAGTAAAAAAAAGAGAAGCGAGCAAAACGGACACACGCGGACACAAAGTCGAGATGTGTGTAGGTGTGCTGCTCGTGTTTGTGAGCTGTGTGTGAGAAAGAGAGAGAGAGAGAGAGAGAGAGAAGGGGATAGAGATTGATTGAAAGAAAGGAAAAGAGAAGAGAGCAAGGAGGAGCGAAAGGAGGATAAGCAGGGTAGAAGGAGCGGAGTGGACTGTCTGTTCTGTCCATCACGTTGCCGGCGTCAGATTATCGTTCTGACACTTTTCGAGTTATTCTGGCCGCGCGTGGTATCTCCCACCCAAGGTTGCTCTGCTATACTACCGCGCTTACGGACTTCATCGCGCGAGATCTCTGCCGGACTCGTATATATATATATATACGCTTCGCAGGAGTGAGCCGTCGCGTCTTTCGATAGCCTTTCTTGCTTTAATCAAGCATTTATCGCGCGGCCTGTTCTCTACTATACCCGATGATGTGGGTACATATAGCTACGGGGATGACTTGCTGTAGCTTTCTTATTGCGGGAATACGAGAGCTACATGATGCACGTGAATCGTCGCTACGAGCCGGAAGTTTTCGAGTTTTCATTCCCCTTGACTTTTCAACCGATTGATCAGCGAATTTACCGTTAGGTGTTTCTCGCTTCGTTTTGCATGCGCACTTCAAATTTGAGATTTTATCGATGATCGAACCGTTATACAACGCGAAAGATTTTTTTGTTTTCGCTGATTTTTCTCAGAGCAGCCCCTTGGCGGTATATAGTGGCTTCAATTAAAGAGCGAAAATAAGCGAGACGTTTACGCATGAAATACGAACGCGCAATTTTACGACGACGAGTAATCGTAAAGAATACAAGTTTGCGTATGGAATATAAGCCACTCCGTCGTTAAATTTCAGAGTGCAGATACGGCATCCGTCCAACACACATCTTATTCACAAACACATGCATGCGTGAGAGGCAAGAGCGTCAACTAGTTTGGCCAGTGTCGATCAAATTTCCGAGGACGGGATCATTCAAGCCGGAGCTGCTTGAGACAAAGCTCTCCCTTTTCCTCTCCAAATATTTTCCCTCCTGTCTTTCGTTCTCGTCGTTTTCTCTTCATTTTTTTTTTGCTTTGCGTGTCTCGCGTAAACTTGTTTAACAGCTGCCGCGACTGCGATGATTTATTATTGCGAGCCGCGATTTCGAATCATGCGACTGACTTCCTTCTGGGCGTCGTTAAAGTGAATTATATTAACGAGTGGGATGCGACTAATCGATCGCGCGCCGATATAAAAGCGGATGTATAAATATTCGGGATTTTATTTTCTGATCGACGCTTCTGGCCGTTTTGTTTTAGTATACGACGACAATCGATGAGTTTGCCATCATTTTTAGTTATAGTGGAAGGTTATTTTTGTATTATATTTATCGAGTAATCGATGAATCGCAATTCAAAGTGATTCAGCGTATAGAATTAACGACAGTGAATGATTACTTCAACAACTGCGAGTATAAGACTTGAAGTACACGGTTGTTTTTCAACAGAAATTTTCCCAACGGTTTTGAGCAATAACAAGACACGCGTGAAACAAAATTAACAAAACCGACATACATTGCGCACTTCGTGTACAATCAATCATACGTATAAAAATTCAAAAACTACTACTTCAGAAATCAGACGTAGCTGGCAATTAGTTTTCATATGCAATGCAGTGTCGTATATGTCTGACTACACGGAATTACCTTGTGTAAGCTTGGGCAGAAGTCTGAAGCGACGACTTCAATTCGATCTGATAGAAGTACACGTACGATTTAATCACGAAGATTATCCTGACGGACGTTATCCGAACAAAATCAAATTCGTTGCAAAACGAAGTGCGTATAAAAAAGCTCGTCTCAGTTGTGCAATCCGACGAAAGCAAGACATCGACGACCCTCTCGAAAAAACATGAAAAAAAAAAAGAAGACAATTCTGCGTATATAGATACAAAAGCATGTATTATAGAGACCACTGTCGAGCAATATACAGCCACGTACAAACTTGAAAAACGCTCACGTGTGACCTGCCCCGAAGGCGCGCGCACGCACGCGCGCGCGTCATTCAATTAATAATTCAATCATCGTACTCGATTGGATTACCTTTCGTCCGAAAAAATCAAGCGGCAGCCAGGGTGCACGTACGCACACACACCACCGAATCGGGAAATAACTAACGGCCCGCGTCATTACGCAACGAATATTTCGCTCCCTTTTCCCCCTCCCCGACGCTCCTCTGTTTAATGCACCTTTTATTCCGGTGTACGGCAGCCTTGCCGTCTCTCTCTCTTTTTATCTCTCATCCCTCTCATTTATAAATATATTGCAGAGAGAGAGAGAGAGAGAGAGAGAAGGACCGGCGGCAGTCCTCCGGTTTTATATCGAATTATTTCCATTTTATATTGGTGTGGCCGCTTTTGATCGGCCGGAATGACGATCATCGCACTCGCATTTCGTATTCGCCCGGTGAATTCATTCGCGCGCGAGCAGCACGAGTTAATTATCATCGGCCGAATGACTTGCCCGCCTCCTACCCCCCCCCCCCCC